>BLBF01000045.1:8603344-8618344 GCA_015471245.1 Laticauda colubrina
TATATATATATATATATATATATATATATATATATATATATATATATTCTTTAGAAAATTAACAAAATTCATATAATACTGCATTCTGGTGCATCATTTTGACTCTGCTTGGCTTATTAAATTACACCCATTGCATTGCCTATCTTATAGCTTTAATTCACCACTATGATCATGTTTTTAAAACCTGTACCTCTTTAAAAAGACGTTCCATGTTCTTCCAGCTAGAATAACTACATAAAAAATCTTTAAAAAAAACCTCTGTGAACTTCCAGTTCCAACCATTTATTTTTCCTATTGTTCCAAGAAAATGTAATACTCATGATTGAGTATTTAAATGGCCTTGTGGGACATCCAAGATGTCTCCATGAGTCCAAGTTTAGGTTCTTGGCTTTGCTATTTACAAAGGACTTTTCCCCACTCCACTTGAAAGGTGGTTCCAATTTATCCAGTGGCTGTGAATGCATATCCTTTTTTAAAGCCTTCATTAAACTGAAGATTTTAGAGGAACACTTATCCCTTAAAATATTCCTCGGCCTTTTCTTTTATCGCTTTTACATGTAGTTTTTTTTTTTAATTAATGGAAACAGCTTAAATAAATAAAAAGTTTCACATGGCCATCTAACTGGAAAAGGGACATTCAAAGGTAAAAAGTTGTTTGTGAATTATGAGAGGTATCCTTCCCCTCTTAAACCATTTGAAATTATGCAACATCCATGCTGTGTTTGCTTGGATTTTACGGAAGGAACAACAGGAGTTTCCTTGATTATTGTCTGCAGGGTTATTGCAAAAATCACAGCAACTGCCCCCTTTAGTGGAGAGATTAAACTTTTGGTTATACACCATCAAGCATATAATATTTTAAATTTATTTTAAGAGGCTTTTTCTTCATGCCTGAAAGACCTCCCGAACAAATAATTTATAGTTCAGAACGTATCAGATGTTTGGTTTTGATGAGGAGGGGCCATCGTTGAAATGCACATAAGCTGCCACCGGAGCATAAGGAGGAGAGGGAGGGAGGGAGGGAGGGAGGCTCAAGGCCATCTCATGCTCATCATATTCAATTGTGGCCATCGGTTTGTTAAAAAACGGTTTAGAGCTAATATGTTGTTCTACTGCTTAAAATTCAGAGGCTGCATTAATTTCCAATAAGATGGATATTATATTGGTGTCTATTGGTGCTGCTGGAATCAAGCTTCTGTTTTTAACACTTTCATACCCCTCCAGAACCTTTATCGTGAAATCTGATGTACAGATTTCTTCACAGAGAGCAGCACTGCTCTTCATTTCCTTCCTAGCTGATGTTCTAGATGTTCAGCTGGGCCTCCAAAAAAGAGGGGCTTAATTTTTGGAAGCAGTTTCACGCATTTCCTCATAATTCACCTCCATTTCCTCTCTCAGTGCAAGGCAGTAGACCATAAGAAGAAAAACACGGAGTTGACTCCCCGTGAGACCACCAGGTCAACTGTTTGTTCCTTTTAGTCTGGATGTGCTCAGTTAGCTAGATGAGACAGAACGAGAAAGCCCATTCAAGTCCACATCCAATGAAGAGTCACACAAAGTGGTTAAAAACAAGATCAGGGTTATCCAACCTTGGCAGCTTTTTAAGACTTATGGACTTCAACTCTCAGAATTGGCTGGAGAATTTTGGGAGTTGAAGTCCGCAAGTCTTAAAAGTCGCCAAGGTTGGACACCCCTGATCTAGAGGCTGTATTGCAATGTTTCTTAATCTTGACAACCTTAAGATGTTGTGGACTCCTTCAACTCCCAGAATTCTCCAGCCGGCACTTGGAATTCTGGGAGTTGAAGTCCACACTTCTTAAAAGTGGCCAAGATTGGGAAAGTAGAATCTGTGGGGTACTTCCAATAAAACTATGCAGTCAAATGGAAGGGAATGGGCTCCCTTTTCTGCTTTTCCAGCCAACTTGATGGCTGTGCAGACAAGAGAACCGTTATGTAGAAGGTGACTTTTTTTGTAATTCTGCCATTTTTTTTTAAACAGTGACCATACATTCTACTCCATCCTTAGGAAGTCCCAAATGACAGGGTTTTCTAACAGCACAGCCCTGTCTGAGTCCACATGGAATTGAATTAAATGAGCCCCTGATGAGTATATGATTGAACCTAAGACATATTGATTTAAAAAATTGTCAAAACATTCCTCTTTAGAATGACTCTTTTTCAGAAATAGTTTTTTGAGCTTGGAGAAAAACCCTGTATGGAATTCCTTCTGTTACAGATAATCCTTGACTTACAGCCATTCCTTTAGTGGCCGTTCAGAGTTACAATAACATTGAAAAAAACCTGACATGATTATTACAGCATCCCATTGTCACAAGATTAAAATGAATGCTTTGCAAGATGGGGCAAAACTCAATTAACAAGTGCCTTGCTTAGCCATGGAAATTGGCTAATTGTGGTTATAAGTTGAGAACTACCTGTACTCTCACATACCGTATTTACAAAAAGATGAAGAACCTGCTTACCCAGAGGTGATATTCCGCAGGTTCTGACCAGTTCTGGAAAACCGATAGCAGAAATTTTGACTAGTTCGGAGATCCAGTAGATACTACCTCTGACTGGAAATTTTACAGTATCCTTCCCCTGCCACACCCACCAAGCCATGCCCACAGAACTGGTAGTAAATTTTTTTGAATCCCACCACTGCACGCCCCCAACCCAAATTATTTGTGGCAGTTTGTCACCATCGCTTGCAAAGCATAGTTTCTGGTTCAACTTAGAAATGCGTGTAATATAGTTCCATGTTCATAAAGTTAATCAACATTTAGAACTGACAGTATGGTCTGAACTTCCCCTATAGGAAGAAGGTTGAGAGTGACTATGAAGCACTTCAGGACAGACTCAGTACTCTGCCAGACAAACTTTCATATGATATCATGGTAGGTACGGTTTAGTATCTGACTCTTGACTGTTTTTTATGCCTCTGTTGTGTGTTTATCATTCATAGGCATGGTAGTGCAATCTAGAACCTTCTAGCAGATTTTCAAACAGCCTATCTAATTCTTTTTTTTAAAAAAAAAACATATTTTATTGATTAAATTATAAAAACATTGGATGTGGTGTGATTGTCCTGACATTCCTTTTTGTCATACATGTTATAATATATAATACATATTTTATATACAGTTATACATTTGTCCAGTTAGTTTTTATCTGTAGTTACTACTACAAATCCTGTTTATTTTTTATTCTGGGTCATTCCTATCTTTTCCCACCATTGATAAAATTTATCCCATATCTTGTAGTATTCTGTCTTACCCTTATTTTTTAATTCCAGAGTCAATCTATCCATTTCAGCACATATCAATATCTTCTTTATCACCTTACCTTTATCGGGAATTTCTCTATCTTTCCATTTTTGGGCAAAAGTCATTCTTGCTGCTGTGATAATGTGTACTATCCTTGATGGCTTCCAATTAATATATGTGTAGGAGAAGAGCAGGCAGATATTGGGAGGCAGAGTTAAGCATGTCATCAGCTTAGAATTGATGTGTTCCCACAAGCGCTCCAAGTCCAACTCCATTGACCCTTATCTGATGCCAATTTAGTGTTGAATTTTAGTTGTGTTTATAAAACAAGTATAGTTGCCGACTATGCGGGATGGTTCTCATCTATGTTTCAAACCCATTAAGCCAGTGCTTTCCAAAGACATTTCTGCAGTCATATGGCCAACATTACAGAGCGCTGTTACCTTCCCACCAAAGTGGTACCCATTTATCTACTTGCATTTGCATGCAAGATTGTGTTTAGATCTCGAACCTGGACTGTTGGCTTTCCAGCCAACAAGTTCAGTGTCTTAACCATTGAGCCACCATGCCATGTCTTGTGTATAGACCTGAAAAAGCTGCAACCTTCCTGTTACCCTGATTCTTTGGGTCTGATTCTGACATTATGCTTTTTTCCTTTTTCGGCTTAGATTTCTATCAAATCTATAACATTCTATGAAGTCTGGCCTATTTGATATAATAATGATATAACCAAATATTCATATTTGGTAGTTATTTTGTGGAGTCTATAATTTCATTTGTGATAGACAATAATTTCCTGTGAAGCGAAAGAAGAAGAAGGAAAAAAAAGCTTTTAAGTCTTGGTTATTGATTATATAAAATAGTTTACACTGAGAGAATTTTAATTTGGGAAAAAGTTTTTATTCTGGCAGAAAGCTTGTTGCCTAGAAGTAATTGCTTGTGTAGCATCAAGCATATCTGAACATGATTAGCTCACTAGTTGGTGATACAGTTGATCTGTGAAATATGCAGTTAGATGATACAGTGGTAGGGTTTGTTTTTTTTTTGACAAGTGAGATATACATCTAATTAACAGTTTTGCAAAATACGCTGAACGACTCCTGGATATTCATGAAAGCACAGCATATTTAACTAATAGACACAACTGGTCCTTGACTTATGATGCCAATTCAGGCCCCAATTTCTGTTTCTTTCTTAAGTAAGTTTTGCCCCTTTTTAAGAACTTTCTTAGAATCCCTGCAGGAACATGGTTGTTAAGTGAATCTCGCTTCTCCCTTGACTTTGCTTGTCAGAAAGTCATAAAAGGGGATCACGCAGCAATGGTCATAAATACGAGCCAGTTGCCAAACACCTGAGCATCCATCACATGACACCAGGGATGCTACAATGGTTGTAAGTGTGAAAAGCGGTGATAGGTTACTTTTGTCCCTGCCATTGTAACATCTAATGGTCGCTAAATTGAATGAGTGTAAATCAACAATTACCTGTAGTCCTTTCTTTTTCTTTTTTGAAACATTAGCATGAAGGTCAAACTGTCCATAAGTGAAATCTCTCTCCGTAGATTATTTTTACAGCTTTCCTTTTTCTGTTGTTACTTTGACAGGTCCCCTTTGGTCCTCTTGCTTTCATGCCAGGAAGACTTGTTCACACCAACGAGGTTACAGTTCTTCTTGGGGACAACTGGTTTGCAAAATGTTCAGCAAAACAGGCCGGTGGCCTAGTAGAACACAGGAAAAAACGTGAGTATCTTCCCAGTTTTTGATGACAGTCAAATAAACAGTCAAGATCCTGATCCTTTTCTTTCTCCCTGGATCTCACCTTCAGATTCTTTGACTCCTAGTCTGCTGAAATGCCTTATTCCTGGTTATTTTGCATCATGCAATAATCCTGAAAGTTTTCAGTCTCTAGATGGTGCCCCTGTTTTGTTTTGTTTTGTTTTTTAGATCATCATATTGTAGTAACATTGCAATAACTTCCAAATGTTAGAAAAGGAGGCTTCAGTTAGTGCAAAATGCAGCATCCCACATGTTTTTTGTGCAGATCCCAGTGTGCACATGTATCACCTCTCCTGCAAGAGCTTCATTGGCTGCCGATTTGCTTCCAGGTGCAATTCAGGGCGCTGGTTGTCACCTTTAAAGCCCTTCATGGCTTGGGACTAGGTGATCTGAGGGACCGTCTCTTGCCGGTCACGTCTACCTGACCTTTTAGAACTAGGAGGCAGGGAATGTTGTGGGTCCCATCCCTGAGGGAGATACACCAGTGGGACCCAGAAGAAGAGCCTTCTCTGTGGTGGCTCACTCTCTCTGGAGCAGCATTCCCCCAGAGATTAGTATGGCCCCCACTCTAACACTCTTCCAGAAGGCGCTGGAGACCTGGTTTTGCCAGCGGGCCTGGGGAACCCAGAATGGGATGCAGCTCATTAAATGGCTTGTGTGATCTGCTAGTCACCAGGGCGGAATGGTGGTGATTTTATTACATTAATGTATTTGATTCTTTTTTATTCGTTTTATTGTTTTAAATGAGGTTTTATAGTCTGTAAGCCACATTGAGTTGCCCTGTGCAAATAGGTGGCAATATAAATTCAATAAATAATAACAACAACAATATACAACAACAACAACAACATACAATTTTGATCTGAGCATCTTCTGAACATTATAGCAGATTCCAGTTTCCGTGGGATTGAGGTTTTTCCATATATTTGTCAAATGTTTGTGTGAACGGTAAAAAACAAAGCAGGTTTCATTGTCTTAACACCTAACAAATTAAAATACAAAAAAACTTTTGAGAATTACTTTGCAATTGAGCCGGTGTGTGTCAGGATGTTCTAGTGAGATGGGGCTGCAAATGAATTCACAAAATGGCAACACTGATTGCATTAACATATGGTACTGTAATATTACTCAATCGTAAATTGCAACAGGCAGGCAGTCTTTAATACAAATATTGGCACCAGTCAAAATTGACGGCTGGCATAAAATGCCATGTTACGAGATAAGGCTTTTACATTCTGTTTCTGTTTTATGTTTTGTTTCGTATATTGCTTCTTTATCTTACAAATGATTAGAGGCATTCATCAGGTATTTTTCCCTATTACTAAACTGTTTCTATTTTTTCCTAAGATTTCTTGAGTTTTTTGTTCCTTGGAAAACATACCTATGGAGATATAGCAACTTATGATGATTCTCCTATACTTTTAACAGTTAATGTGATTTTACTGATTTAAGTGTTTGATTTCTGTTGTAAATAGCTGTGGGTTATTTTTACCAGAATGAGCAAGTAATGCATTTATAAAAGAAGAAAGAAAGATATTAACTGGAGAAAAGTAGCCAAGCTAGCTTTATATACATGTATATGTATAGTAACAGATTAAAAGAGTTTAAAGGGACCTTGTTGGTCATCTAGTTCAACCCCTGCCCAAGCAGGAGTCCTGCACCATTTCTGAAAGATGGCAGTACAGTCTCTTCTTGAAAGCTTCAAGTGATGAAGCTCCCACAACTTCTGAAGGCAACTTCTGTTCCATGGGTTAATTGTTCTCCCTGTCAGGAAATTTCTCCTTATTTCCAAGTTGAATCCCTCCTTGATCAGTTTCTATCCATCCATTCCTTGTCTGGCCTTCAGGTGCTTTGGAAAAATAGTTTGACCCCTTCCTCTCTGTGGCAGCCCCTCAAATATTGGAATGTTCATATGTATCTATTTAAGTATATATGTAGAAGGAGAGGACACAATTCAGGTTTGCAATACATGAGCTATAGTCTGGAGTCCTTGGTGCTCTCTGGGCTTGGTTGTTTGCTTGCAGACGTTTCATAACCCAACTAGGTAACATCATCAGTGCTAATGTGTGGAGTGTGCAAAACCTCCTGAGCACTGATAATGTTATATACTCAGGTAATGAAACATTTACAAGCAAACAACCAATCTTAGAGAGCCCCAAGGACCCTACAGTTCAACCTGAGCTACAAATATTCTGTTGCATGGGCTCTATTTTCTACCTCTTACCTTGTATCAAGGGTGAGATTCTACTGGTTTGCACCTATTCGCTAGAACCGGTTGTTAACATTCCAAGCAGTTCAGAGAACCGGTTGTTAGAAGAAATTTCCCGGCCTAATCCTGTAAGGAAGGCAGGAAGGAAACATTCTGGTGTTGCTTACAGAAACTGCCTCTCCGTTAACCCGCATTACATTCTTGGCAGGACGAGGCTTCCTGTCTCAGGAACTTTTCTGGAGTTTTTTCCCCTCCTTTGCTGGTACTTTGCTTGTGTGGAGGGACCATTCAAAGTTACAATGGCACTGAAAAAAGTGACTAATGACCATTTTTCACACTTACGACTGTTGCAGCATCCCCACAGTCATGAGAGGCCAGGCGAGGAGATGTGTGACTCGATGTGAGTGATGTTGAGTTGGCCACACCCAGCCAGTCACATGACCACCAAGCCACGCCCACCAACTAAGCCACACCCACAGAACCGATTGTTAAAAAAAAATTGAATCCCACCCCTGCCTTGTATGTTCTTTAAGACTCAAGGAGAAGCATCGTGGCTGTGAAATGTCCAGGAAAATATAAAACATGCTAACATTTTTCCCTTCAGAATCCTAATAGCTGCTTCGCCTTGACATTCCTGACACAGGCACCCAACCCTGTTCCATGCCAAGAACTGGGTTATTGAGACAGGCCATAGAACACAAAGGTAAGCCCCGAATGATACACAGTTGTGGTGTTCAACCTCATTGCAGGTCGTGCTCAACTTACAACCGCTCATTTAGTGATCGCTTGAAGTTACAACGGCACCCAAAAAAGTGGCTTAGGATTGTTTTCCCCACTTAAGACTGTTGCAGCCAGATTCATTTAACGACTGTGTTACTAATGTAACAACGGTGGCAAGAAAGGTCATAAAATGGAACCAGACTCATTTAACAACTGTCTCGCATCGCAACATAAATTGGGTGTGGGTGTGTTTCAATTGTGGTTGTTAGTCCGAGGGCTACCTGTAACTGTATCCTGTGTCTTCCTCACCCTCTCTGTGTGACAGTGATGTTTGTCTAACCTGTGTTGCTTTCACAATCTTCTGCTCTAACAAAGGAGAGCAGATAAATTGTGTAGGCAAAGAGAAGATATTCCATACGGATACAGTATTTATTGAGCCCTGGTGGCGCAATGGTTAGAATGCAGAATTACAGGCTAATTTTGCCCACTGTCAGGAGTTCGATCCTGACCGGCTCAAGGTGGACTCAGCCTTCCATCCTTCCGAGGTCAGTCAAATGAGGATCCAGATTGTTGGGGGCAAGAGGCCGATATTTGTAAATCGCTTAGAGAGAGCTGTAAAGCACTGTGAAGCAGTATATACTGTAAGTCTTAAGTGCTATTGTTATTGCTACTGTTGGCTAATTATCCAGTCACCCTCCAGGTGCATGGCAGGCACACCTTGTTTGTTGTAGTTCATCCATTTCCCACTTCCCTTGTGGGGCTGAAGCCGAGGGTGGATTGGGACAGCAGAGGACACTTGGCTGACACCACTGCACTGCTACTCGCACACCTTCATAAAACACTTTTTATGCCTCCAGGTCCAGGTAGAGTTTGCTTATGACTCTCTCTTCCCATCTCTCCTCCTAATACAGGATGCCTCCCACACCGCCACCATCCCTTCTACGGTGACCGCCAGGGACCGCCTGCCCTGCAACCAGCAGCGACCACCAGCATGCTTCCAATTTTTTTCCTAGCCTGCGGAATGCTATTTCCCCGCCCCCCCTTGCGATGCTCCTGCCTTTCTGCAAGCTGCACGATAGATAATGATCGAGCAGCAGAAAGAGTTTCCCAACAGGGAGTTCGTGCACGAGAAATACAGCAGCTGCTACTCTGTCACCTGTGTCACTGTTTTCCAAAACACAAGTGCCTGGCTGGAGTGAATAACTGGCACTTCTACGTGTGTGTGTGTGTGTGTGTGTGTGTGTGTGTGTGTGTGTGTGTGTCTGCCACTGCCTTCGAAGATCTCATCTACTTCTGAGTGTGGCTCTTTGAAGGGGCTTTGATTACTTTAATGGTTCTATCTTATGGATTTATTTATTTTTTTACAACTCTGTATATCTGATGTGGTAATTTAAAATATGGTAGCATTTTGTCAGTCTTCTCTCCTGATACTCAAGCTGAATGTAATTATTATCCCTTGTATTGTGTCAGAACACTCTTGAAAATTAACCAATAAATCTAATTACTAATATGCATAGTGATGTAGCTGTATGTATACAGTGGACACATTTCTTTTTCCGTCAGCCTGGCAATAACTTGTTTCACTTGATGTCAAGAGGGAGGTGAAAAGGTGGATAGGGACAATATGCTTAGGGCATTAATACCAGCGGTGGGGTTCAAAATCAGTTGAATCGGTTCAACTACCAGTTCTGTGGGCGTGGCTTAGTGGGCGTGGTGTGGCTTGGTGGGCATGGCTTGGTTGGTGTGGCAGGGGAAGGTTATTGCACAATCCCCATTCCCTTCCCACCTCACTAACCTGCTTTCCAGCTCTGTTCTCCTGTGCAGGGCAACCAAAGAAGACTCAGCCAATCAGCTGGGACTCCGGAGGCAGAGAATAGATGGGAGCGGGGCCAGTCAGAGGTGGCATTTGCCGGTTCTCTCAACTACTCAAAATTTCCGCTACCAGTTCTCCAGAACTGGTCATAACCTGCGGAATGCCATCTCTTATTAATGCCACCTTGACTGCCCAGGTTTCCTAGGAAGGAACATTTTGTTAGGGTACGCATATAAGATGAAGAATGTTGCCAGAATTAACCTATGCCATTGCCAAAATGTAACAGTAACAGTATAACAGAGTTGAAGACACTTTGGAGGCCATCTAGTCCCACCCTCTTCCCAAGCAGGAGACCCTATATCAGGGATGTCAAACTCCTGGCCTGCTGGGCCAGGTATGTCACACGCTGGCCACCCCTACACCTGGTTTAGCGAAGGGAAAAAAAGTCATGATATGTTACGTGACAACGCAAGTGTGACACTCCTGCCCTAGACCATTCTGGACAAAATGGTTGTTCAGTCTCTTCCTGAAAACCTCCAGTGATGGAGCACCCACAACTCCTGAAGGCAAAGCTTCCACTGGTTAATTGCTCTCACCGTCAATAAATTTCTCCTTAGCTCTAGGTTGGATCTCTCTTTGATAAGCTTCCCTCCATTATTTCTCAGCTTGTCCTCAGCTGCATTGGAGAATAGACCAACCCTTTCTGTGGCAGCCCCTCAAATATTGCAAGATTGCTATCAAATCACCTCTAGTCTTTCTGTTTGTTAGGCATATCTGATTCTTGCAACAAGATACATTTAAGCAATTTCTTCCCATCATGAGTTTGTACACTATTTCTAGATTTCTAGGATGTAATATTCGACCAACACCAAATTAAGATTTCTTCTTTAAATTTTCTGCCCCTGCTATGTTTAGTGATCTATGATTTGGGTACAAGGGACCTAGTGCAGAGGCATATATTTCGTGATGTAACAGATTCCTAGCTTTTTCTGCGATCTAATGTTTGGTAACCTCTTGTGGCATCAGCAGTTTAATGGAGCATAACATTTAAAAAGAATAGTCACAAACATGGCCAATGAGAATTCTCAAAGTGAGAACCTAAGTTCTCTCCCTTGTTTTTTGCTTATTGAACCTACTATTTTGCAACTTGAACCTACTATTTTCAGCATTTTTGGTTGCCTATATCATGGAGTCTTTTGGTTGCGTTGCCAAACACATCTCTATTCCTAGCTAAGTCGTGAGTGAGTTGATTGGCCATCGAATGCATGAATCTAGACTTCATGAGTTCTTAGGTGCTTGACTGTATTTCCTGTTTTCACTGGTCGTGGAATTTATTATCTGCTGTAATATATGAAAGCAAACTGCCATATATACACAGGCCTTTATATAAAAGAAAAAACTTGCTAAAATTGGAATTCCAAATAAATATTGATGTTTAGTAGTGCCAATGAAAATGACAATGAACAGGACAGTTTATTTAAAAGCAGATGCTAGAGTGAAATGAAATGAAAATCCTTCATATAGATAAATGTGATCATAAAAACATAATTCCTGTTCCAGAGCTTGTTTATATTATTTTAACCATGTTACATGTTACAGGTCTCTAGGCTACTGAGAGAAAGAGAGAATTATGACTAAAGGCCATATTATTGTAGTAGGCCAACAAATAATTTTTCAACCACATGCCTAAAAGAATTTGTAATTTCTTGATAGGGAGGCCAAAAGGAACAGAAAGATGCTAGATAATACATTTTGAAAGCTGTAGAGTATACTTGGAAATCACATTTGTTTTCCATACCTTATTATAATCTGTTAGATATGCTTTTAATATATTTCAAATATTCTGCTGAGGACCCTTTACCAAAGGCATGGTTAAAATCCAGATACACTTAACTTTGGTGCCAAATGCTTCTCTCCAGTCCCTTAAAAGCAACGAAATAAGAAGTTACATTAAAGAAAACCTCTGTTAGTATTCAAAAACACCCGTGTGTCAAATTAACAGGACTTTTTGACAACACAGTATCCTGCAACATGTTGACCTCCACCTCCAACATATTAAGGAAAACAGTGCTCGAGTTAACTTTTTTTTTCTCCCACTCTTGCTAAAGCAAAGCCACAGTTGTGTCTCTAGCCAAAAGCTACATTAGCATGCTTTTTACACTATGCATCTGTGTCTTGATTAAGTGTGTGATGAGTTGTATTTCATGCATTCTAACAACATGATTGAAAACAGTTTACTCTCACAATGCTAGTTGCATAAAAGAATGATACAATACAGAGTTGTTAATCAGATGATTTTCACACTAGTGTGTCTGATGGAGGACATTTTTTTTTTGTAATTGGGGAATGCACTTTTACCTGGAAATCAGTCCTACAAAAATATCATACATAGAATTGGATTATACATAAGTATACACATTAGTATTATTATCATAGTTGTTATGATGATGATTATTATTAATACTATCAGCATTATAATTACTATATTGTATAAGCAAATTGATCCAGACAATACATTGTTTATTAAGCATTTACATACTTTAAAGACAAAATGTATAAATAAAATTTAAAAAATAATAATGATACTTTGAGCAAACATATTTAGTGATAAATTGAATCCTCGGTCTCTCAGGAACTAGAGATAATCCTTAATAAAAAGTGTATAAAAACTTAACCTTAAAAGAAAGACATGGAAGACTGCACAAGAATGTGTTGGAGTTCTGTTAAAATTAAGAAAACTTCGGTACAGTTCTGTGCTATCAGGCTTTTGAAACTCTGAGCAAGGAGAAAGGTCATTTTAACCAGATTTTTGCCTTCCTAAATCTCCTTAATATATGGTATCTCTGTCCCTTCAGAGATGGCTTTAAAGCAATAGGTTTTCCTCCTTTTACAAGATTAGGATACAGTAATGTAGGATTCTGATGATATTGTATAGATGTATGAAGTAGTAACAGCCAAGAAACTTTTCTGAGGTCCCATTATACAGAGCGAGATCGTGTTTTAGTAGAAAGTAGATCATGCAGAAAGGTTTAATTTTTAAGGAGTTTCAGGGAACTTACAGCCTTTAAAAGAAGGAACAAATTGGATAAGAAAATGAGAGCGCAGCTAAACCAATCTTGATTCCTTGAACAAATAGTCATAGCTTGAAGAATAATAGCATACATTAAATATCACATATATTTAACAGCATATGAGGTCATGGTACTGTTGTCATGATGGTCACGCTATTTCGACATTATAGATTGGGGTCTTCAACTTGGCAATGTTAAGACTTGTGGACTTCAACTCCCAGAATTCCTCAGGTAGCCATGCTGGCTGGAGAATTCTGGGAGTTGAGGTCCACAAGTCTTAATGTCACCAAATTTGGGAACCCCTGTTATAGGCTATATTTTTTCAAGTGGTTTTCAAGATTCGGGGCTTAAAATCTATAACCTTGTTAGACACAAAAAACAATTGACTTTGGCTACTGTGCCTTTTTAAATTATTGTTACTCTGTTACTGTATTGTTACTTCATTTCATAAGTAGGTGTTTCAAGTTTCCAGAATGCAAAGGCAGCGTGTGTGTGTGTGGTGTGTATGTGTTAGCTGACTTTTTGTTATAACTGACAAAAAGTTTTGTGAAACCTATTCCATTTATCTATATAAGCAAAAAGTAAAGGTAAAGGTTCCCCTGGCACATACATACTAGTTGTTTCCGGCTCTTGGGGGCAGTGCTCATCTCCATTACAAAGCCAAAAAGCCAGCACTGTCCGAAGATCATGTCATATGGCCGGCATGACTAAATGCTGAAGGCTCACGGATTCAGTGGCTAAGATGCTAAGCTTGTCATTCAGAAAGGTCATCAGTTCGGCGGTTCGAATCCCTAGTACCATGTTACAGAGTGAGCTCTCGTTACTTGTCCCAGCTTCTGCCAACCTAGCAGTTTGAAAGTATGTAAAAATGCAAGTAGAAAAATAGGGACCCTTTTGGTAAGAAGGTTCTGTGCGCCTTCGGCATTTAGTCATGCCGGCCACGTGACCACAAAGACGTCTTCGGACAGCGCTGGTTTTTCACCTTGGAATGGAGATGAGCACCGCCCCCGAGAGCCGGAAACGAGTAGCACGCAGGTGCAAGTGGAACCTTTACGTTTACCTTTACCAAAGCAAGAGTTTGCCTCCCACCCTTGAAAAAGCATAGCATCTCTGCAGCTCAAGCTTCCCTATCTGTCCTTAATCTTAGCAAGCAAGTTCACAGAAAGATTTATTATTGTTGAACTAAGTCCAGTCTTGTATGTAACTAGAAATCTCGACATGGTTGTCTTTTATCCAATGATTACTTTGAAATATTTGGAAGGATACTCAGCCTGTTGCATTAAAAATAACAGTCAGTCTTGTAGCCCGTTTTTAATAAGAAGGGAACATGTTGGTTGACATGTTTTTAACTTTTAAGTTGTACTTGGATTGAACCATCTTTCTCCTTAAGTGACTCCATGGCTTGTGTTCAAATCTGTAATTAGGAATCGGCAAACTTTACTTAATTTATCCAACAGTAGTTTATCTTTTATAAAGATTGTTCTGGCTTGGTATTAAGTACAGTAATTACTGACTGTGCCAATCATGATCTCCCAAATTAGGAGTCACCGTTAACAGCAGTCAGGTGTTACAATGTTTGTTTTATTTATAAAAAAGATAAACATTTCTATTAAAAAAAAATGTTTCAGGATTAAATGTTCTTGGCTTAAATAGTTTCTATCCTCCTTTCTGCCCTACAGCTTTCTTCCACTTTGCAAACTAATTTTTAAGATCCCTTACGATCAAATACGTTTTCTGACAGAGAGTATGTAGCTGGCTGTGCAGTTCAGGTCTATTGATGGTTCCCTTTCTGATTCTTTTTTTTTTTTTAAGAATAGGTAAAGGTTAAGGTTCTCCTCACAAATTACGTGCTAGTCATTTTTAGCTCTAGGGGGCGGTGCTCATCTCAATTACAAAGCGGAAGAGCCAGCGCTGTCTGAAGACGTGTCCGTGGTCATGTGGCCAGCATGACTACATGCCAAAGGTACATGGAACGCTGTTCCCTTCCCACCAAAGAGGTCCCTATATTTCTACTTGCATTTTTATATGCTTTCGAACTGCTAGGTTGGCAGAAGCTGGGACAAGTAACGGGAGCTCACTCTGTTACGGGGCGCTTTCTGATTGACAGGTTCAGTGTCTTATCCACTGAGCCACCTTGTCCCCCTTT
>BLBF01000045.1:8623344-8683784 GCA_015471245.1 Laticauda colubrina
AATGGCCATCTTGTAAAATAGACTTTATTTATTTCTCCTACCAGGCAGCAGGCAATGTGGTTGATATCAGAGAAATCACAGAAAGTGGTGAGCTCAAAATGAAAGGTGCGTGTTATTTCTCTATCCTACTTTTGCAACACAAGTTAGCTTGAGGAAATGCTTCTGTTCCTTTCATGTTCGGTATAATGCCGAAAATAATCTATTGCCACTTTAAAGTGGTGACCTTTGATGTGTTTGGTTAGGCTTCTGCAGAGGTTCACAAAAACCAGAACATATATTCATGTGTTTGCATATTCACAGTTAGCCAGTGACTGTGTGAATATATAGCCCATCCTAAATAAATACAACTTTTTATGAGGTTCTTTTAATTTTCTGAAGGGTCGCTGGACTTTCTTGCAAAATGTGTTAAAACGTTTGAGCTGTTCAAAATTGACTAGAGGTGAGTCCTTGATCAGCGACTGCAGTCAGAACTGGCAACTTAGTCATTGAGCAAAGCAGCCCCCAAGCGAAACTGTGACTGTGCTTATGATCTCAGTTCAAGTTTTTGTCGCTTTACCTGCAAAGGTTCTAAATGTGAGGAATTGGTCACAAAGTTACTTCATCACCGTCATAACTGCGAAAGTTACTAAATAAGACCATTGCTAAACAAATACTACTGATAGAAGATATTGCAGAGACCTAGATGGCTTCAAAAAAAGGAACATCTTGAGTCATTTCTTTTGGATACTGTCCTGGTTCATTGCTAAAGTCTGTGCATTCTATTTATAGAGAGTTATGTTCACCATTTTGATGGTCTATAAAAATCCCCTATCTGAAATTTGAAAAAGTTGCTCAATCTTGGATTAGGTGGGCCTTTTATTTTTATTTATTTGTATCCCTCCTTTATTATTTTTGCAAATAACTCAAGGTGGCAAACACACACAATACTCCTTCCTCTTCCTGTTTTCCCCACAATAAAACCCCTCTGAGGTGAGCTGGGCTGAGAGAGAGTGACTGACCCAAGGTCACCAGTTGACTTTCATGCTTAAGGCAACACTGGAACTCACCATCTCCTAGTGATTGGCCCAAAGTCACCCAACCAGCTTTCATGGCTAAGGCGGGACTAGATCTCACAGTCTCCTGGTGATTGGCTCAAAGTCAACCAACCAGTTTTCATGGATAAGGTGGGACTAGAACTTCCCGTCGCCTGGTTTCTAAACTGATGACTTAACCTCTAGATCAAACTGGCTCTCTTTTGTTTGATCCAGGAGAAGGCTACATCTTGTGATTAATAATGGACGGCACTGAATTCCCTCCCCATTGTCTCAAGTTACTGGTTTTTTTTTTTAAGTAATACAAGGTTTCCTATTTGGATAACAGCAACCCCTTATTTGTTTGCTATCAAATCTCTGGTTTACTAGCCGAACTACACGAAAGCTTTAATAAAACCTTTGAATTGTCTGGTAATTATGTTTACCAAAGCAAACATCACAACAAAATACTTATTTAATTCTTCAGGAAAGCATAGAACTGCTCACAAACCTCATTCAAAACCAAAAATCTGTGCTTTTGAGGGGAATGTTGACGAGAACGGAACAGATAAAAAACCCAATGGGGACTTAAAATCAGAAGAGGACATTTGGGCCCGACTTGATGAACTGGAAAGGCAAGAGCAAATCCTCGGTGAACTCAGCAGGTACTTTAAGCATGGACTGTTGGAATTTCCAGAAGAAGGGAGAATATTTAGAAGACAAGCAAAGCTGTAAATGGGTTTTCTCTTTGCCACTGAAGCAAGGGGAATCCTTAAATCCAAATAAGAATAGAGAAAGGAGTAATGTGCTTTAACTTAATCGAGTAGATTAGGGTAAGGTATGGTAGGATATGATAGGATAGAAAGAATGAAACCATGGCATACAGTAGAGTAGAGTAGAATTAGAATGGAATGGAATGGAATAGAATAGAATAGAATAGAATAGAATAGAATAGAATTCTTAATTTGGCCATTTATGATTAGATACACAAGGAATTTGTCTCCGGTACAGAAGCTGTCAGTGTACATCGAAAGCAAAAATGTACTGATAATCATAATTACAATAATAATACTAATGGGGTGGGGGAGAGAAAAGAATATAATAAGGATGAATAATTGTACTACAGCCCTACCACACAATCTCCCCACTACTTGTTAGGGCAGTTTGAACCTTGTATCAAGGAGTGATACAGTCAACACTTAAAGTACATTATTCTTGACTTCATTCTTTCTAGGGAACATTGGGATTTGTAGTTCTGCAAAGGGAGTAGCATGATTATCTTAAAAATGTGGGGGAACTGCTATGACAGGCCAGTTCACCCAAAATATCTCAGGAATGACTGTCTTGGGAGAAAGAATGAGGCAGTGATGGTTGGTTATGATGTTTATGAGTAACCTGACAATTTAGAAGGCATTGGCACTTCAGTTTCTAATAAATGGCAGGAGGAGAAGGGTTTTCTGAAAGGTCCAGTTCTCCCATTGGAGGAAATAATTGGGTACTGATCTGATTTAGCAATATAGAACCTTTCTTATGGTTCTAGAGGACCCTAAAGAATTTAAAATCATTAGTCTTATTTAATTATTATTTGACAAAAAAAAACCCACTTAAAAACAGAGCAAGACGTACAGATCATCTATTTTATCTTAGGACTTAAAATCAATCTTTCATTTATTTTTCCCTCCCTGCTCATTCTTTCTCCAGGATTTCTGAGACTAGGAATGCAAAGGCAGAAGGTGCCTCTTCCTCTGAAGAAGAGAGAGAAGACAAAAAGTTAAACCTGGATATTCTTCAGAAGGACGAAAAACCAAATACTCAGGGCAACTTTCAGAAGGACATAACTGACTTTGAATCATTCAAAAGTCAGGTTAATGGCCCCAATCATTACAGCAGCGACGATGAAGATGATTTTGCCATTAGTGAGAATGCTGTACCGACAATATACTTCTCCCACACTGTGGAACCTAAAAGGGTTTGTATTGTCAAGAAGACATGTCATGAAGCAGTTTTCCCTAATGCAGTGTACTCCAGACATGTTGGACCTGGACCTGGACCTCCAAGAATTCTCAGTTTGCATGATAAAATTCTTAGAACCCCAGGTCCAACACATGGAACCTTAAGAAGATGTGTTATGAAGGAGGCTTCCCTAGCTTGGTGTCCTCCAGATGTGTTGGACCTGGACCTCCAAGAAT
The DNA here is from genome assembly GCA_015471245.1 of Laticauda colubrina. Taxonomy (NCBI): domain Eukaryota; kingdom Metazoa; phylum Chordata; class Lepidosauria; order Squamata; family Elapidae; genus Laticauda; species Laticauda colubrina. Next base: position 8,626,544 of record BLBF01000045.1, read on the forward strand.
TCACAGTTACAAATTCTTGGAACTCCAGTCCAGCACATGGAATCTAAAAGGGTTTGTATTCTCAAGAAGATGTGTTGTGAAGCAGCCTTCTCCAGCTCAGTGTTCTTCAGATGTGTTGGACCTGGAACTCCAAGAATTCCATACTTTTGACCATGAAAAGTGAGAACTCTTGAAATTGCTCCTCTGGTATATCTGGAGTTTCACTACCAATTTGAGGAAACTACAATGGAGTCTTATGGTTGCTTGATGCTTTCCTGCTGGCTGATGATTGCTGGTGGTGTGTGTGTATGTAGTAATATATCTGTCAACAATGGAGTAACTATAGGACTGTATATGTTAGCCAAGCTTGGAATGTTTATCAGTTGTTTTCAGTTTTTGCCTTTCCAAATGGAGACATTTTTATTGAGCGGTAAGAGAAAAACTAAACGTGACCAATCTATCTGTAGCAGGAAGAAAAGTAAGCCTGTCAGGAAAGTATGATAGAAGTTGCATATCTTTTAGTAAGTGATGTATTTATTTCTTGCCCAGCTCTAACCCTGGTGAACTCATTAGTTTTATTCATGAGGAAGTTCACAGAAATTCATTTATCTTTTTAGCGGGTGGTAGTTTTACAAACTTTGAGAACTCCTGTACTGAGCCATTTTTAAAAGAACTGTAGTTTACTGACCTGGCCATAATTAGTTAGATTCACACCATCCTATAAATCAAATATACTACATCGATTGCAAATATAACACTGAACTATGGTTTAACGCTGCATACTGTGCATAAGAGTTAGATTCAGGGACTTCCTTTCTTTGATGTGCTTATAAGAGGATCATAATCAGCTTTTTTTTCCATTTCCAACTTACTGTAGTTTAGTGTTATACCATGATCCTGGACAAATTGTGTTCATTCAGAACAACAAGACACAAGGACAGTTTTCCCCCTGCATACCATCACTCTGCTATACAACTAATTCCCACAACCCTGTCAAATTAACTACTAAGACTATTACTATTCATCTTCTCATCCTTATTAGTACCTATCTCTTCCAACTTATGGATACATCCTTGTTGCTTGTATCTTTACAACTTACATTGTTTTTGTTGTTTCCTAGTATGATTTGATTGCTTATTAGTATCCTATGACTATCACTAAGTGTTGTATCTTATAGTTCTTGACATATACAGACATATATATATATTTGTTTTCTGAGGTTTTCGTGGGTATTCATTCTGAGAAGCACAAAACCAAAGACATAAGCCTGAAGATGATGAATGAGACTTCATCGAAACGTCGCCTAGACACTTCCAATTTTACACGGGAGAAAACCCAAATAACCAAAGATCCATATATACATATGTATATATCTATATCTATATATCTATATATCTATATATCTATGTTTTTTTAAGTTTTCACGGGTACTTACATGAATGCAGTTCAGCTTCCTTCGGGTATTATCCCACGTCATTGTAATGCTTTGAAAGTTGTAGCAACGTTTCAGCAGAATCTCATCTGCCATCATCAGGCTTCTGTATTGATATCTATATATATATCTATATATCTATATATCTATATATCCATATATCTATATATCTATATATCTATATATCTATATATATATCGATATATATATATAGATATCTATATCTAGATCTACATCTATATCTACATACATACATACATACACACACATACATACATACATATTCTTTATGTACATTGAGAGCGAATATATATACACTATATATTCTTGACATCCACTGAGAGAGCATATGCACCAAAGACAAATTCCTTGTGTGTCCAATCACACTTGGCCAATTGCACTTGGCCAATAAAGAATTTGATTCGATTCGATTCGATTTGATTCTTTTGATTCGATTCTATTCTATTCTATTCTTTTTTTTAATAAAGTTTTATTTAGGTTTTCACACATACAAAATACAAGTTAAACATCCTTTTTGAAAACAGCATAGTCCCAGGTTGAACTTCTTTATACAGACACAAAGCTCAATTTCATGCTCCTTTTTGTGTTCTATTCCATATCTTATACTATTCTACATTTTCTATATAGTTTTTCCACTCTTTTAATTTTCTCAATTTTATTTTGATTATCTCATCTCAATTCAAATCATTATATTTATACTTTTGTCTGTTTTATTTCAATTTCTTATTATCTTTTCTCATTAAACAAATTTTCTCCTGTAGTTACTAATTGGAGTATGACACCTTTATATCTTTTAATTACATCCATTCAACTCTTATTTAAACTTCAATATATACCTTAAGGTTATAACCTTCAGTATAATACATAATACATAACTTCCAATCGAATTCTGCTTGGTACATTCTGATAATACACACTATATTCTTTTTTTAAAAAAGATTATAAATACATGTAATTATAAACCCTTATTCCATTCCAATTCAGTTCTATCATTAATAATCATTAAAATCTTAACATTTTTTCAGTTAACACTTCTTTTCAGTTAAATATCATACTTCCTTAAAGACACATATAATCTCCATAATTAATTTTTCCCTTATTTCTCTTCACAAGTTTTGTAAATCATTAAATATTCATTTTGTTATATTTATTTATTGACAAGCATTCCACTGAATTATGATAGCTATTTTATCATACATTGTTTCATATTTTCTAAAGTTATTTCTATTTCTAATATAATAATGCTATGTTATGTACCTTTGCAGAATCCCTTTTTTCATTAAATTTTCACCCATTATCTCTAAATAGGCCCTGTTTCTCTATATTTTGTTTCTGTCCTGTATAACTTCTTTTCCTTTCTTTCCTCCCTCTCATCTTCTCTCTCCCCTTTTTACCCCCTTGTCTCTCTACTTCTAATTCTCTCTTCTGCATTTCCCTCTTCTGTTGCTTTCTTATTTTATACTTATTTTTCACTCTATTTTTTTGGAGTTGTTTTTCCCAATCTTAAACTTTCCATTCTCTTTTCTCCCTTTCCTTTTTCCCCCCACCTAAGATTACTTGTTCATTAAAGATGGCTTCTTCTTTATCATAATCTTCTTGTTCTGTAGGCATTTCTTGTTGTTTCTCATAATTCCAAATCTCCATTTCTAAAAACTGAAATATGAAGCCAAAAGAACCTCTCCCTTCTTGTGCATCTTCTTTGTACTTTTTAAGTTCCATTTTCAGTTCTTCTAAAAGTGGAGCCATTTTAAACAGTTTTAAACAATCACCCAATTGATTTTAGTCATTCAAATATAATAACCAAAAATCCAGAAATCATCAAGTAATCCAAATAGTCCCAAGCTATTTCTTCTTATTTCTTTTTTCCACTTTCTCTTCCTAGGGTTTTTGTTGCGATATTTCAGTTAAAATGTATCTTTTGGAAGTCTTGTTGAGATTTTGCTGTAAGTTCTTTTTAATTCCAGGCAGTATCCTCCCTTCCAGATCCTACCCTTTTATTCTTTTTCTCTCCTTTCCTGTTTTCAAAAGCTTTTGATTGTCCAGAAATCTTTATTATCCCTTTGACTTTTTATTTTCAGCATTAAATGCCTATTAATGTCAAAGTGGATTTTTTTTCCAATTTCTTGCTTAAGTCTCTTAGCTGTCAGTATAGGAAAAGGAGAAAAAAAAACCAAATCTTTTCCCTTTTCTCTCTCCTTCGCAGCTTAAAAATCTTCTTAGGGAACTATGTTGTTGTTTTTTCTTAATCGTTTCAATTCCAGGGAACCTTATTTGTTGCTTTTGCTGTTTGACCCGGTCAACCAAAACTTTCTCTTCTTATCTTCCCCCTGCACATTCTTTTCTGGTTGAGTTCTTCTTTGTGGTGGCCATTTCTGGCCACCACTACAACCGCCTTTGGGAAAGGGAGTAATGGCCAACTGGGGAGGAGAGATGCAGCTCTCCTCAACCCTGCAGGCAGTCTTCCCCTTCTTCACCACCTCTATGGGGTGGCTTAGCCCGAAAACCAGCCTGCTTGGGGCGCTCCAGCGGCGAGCACGGATTGAAGCCTTGCAGAGACGAGGTTTCGTTCTGTCGCCGAAGAAGCTCAAACCGGAAGTCCTCCATTTGATTCTATTCTTAATGGAGAGAATAAGTAAGCCTCAGACTTACCTCCTAATGCTGACTTCTTTCTTTTAAAGGCCCGGTCCCACTGCACTTACGGATGCAAAGAGGATGTAAAACATTAAAAAAAGCTTGCCATCCGTTGGAAAATGCTATGCATCCATTGTGTACTCATTGCATACGTGTTTCATACGCTCTATCCATCGAGCATCCTTCCACTGCGACTTCATCCGCCCAAGAAGTTTTGAGCTGCACAAAACTTTGTGCACGGATGAACTTTCCGCCGTATACGATGTACATCCGCGACATACGAGCAACAAACGTTCTATGTCTGTTTATCATCCATTAAACGTCCACTGTATCCTCTCTGCATCCTCTGGGCATCCTCGCAACTCACATTCGCTGCAGCTGAAAATGGAAAGAGGGAGGAAAGAAAAGGTACATGGAACATCTATACATCATTAGTAGCACGGAAATAGAAAGGATGCCCAGTGAGCAGTTTGCACCCGATATACATCCGCGCGACATCCCCTTTCTTTCCTTTAGGCATACATGATGCATCCGCTTCATCCTCTATGCGTCCGCTTCGCAATTATTCCCTGTAACCCCTTTGGAGGTGTCATCCCTTCCATCTGCTTTCATCCGCAAGGCTTCCGATGAACATCCGTTTAACATCCCCACGACATACTACCCACGCCCGTTCTTTTTGGTTCTTTTCCGTTCTGTTTATGCAAATTTTCACCACTTTTTGGAGCAGATGACAATGGATGGAGCCACCCCCGAAATTTTGCTCGTCCGCTGTGTCCTTTATGCATACGTTTTGTGTCCGTCGGCCAGTGGGACCGGGCCTTAAGACAGCTACAGTTGCAGGTTTCCACTTAACTACAAACTGTAGCTTTTCAGAAATGGAAGCAAAATTCTCTAACTTGTAGCTGAATTAAAAGGAAGGATTGTAAGGGGGAAAAAACCACTGTACAATTTCCTGGTTATAGTGACATATCAGACAGAGCCAAAATTGTGGTGCAGTTGGTATGAACCAAGCACGTTTATTCCAACATTGGCTTAGCTCATGGCATGAACCAAGCAACTTTTGATATTATGGTCCTTTGATTTATTTCCTTCCTCTGGCAGGAGAATTAAGATTTTGCTTTTGCCCCATTCCCTTCCTGAATTCTCACAACTGCTTGTATGTTTTGACATTAGGTACGAATAAACACGGGGAAAAATACTACTTTAAAATTCAGTGAAAAGAAAGAAGAAGCAAAACGGAAACGGAAGAACAGCATTGGAAATGGACATGGGACGACAGAACTGCCAAATATTAAAACGCCAGCAGATATTTATCGGTATGAACATTGTGAACATTAACGTCCTGTAAAGGATGCACGTGTGTGTATTTGCAGCTAACCTGAACTGAATTTAAATAATATTTCAATTATTGAAATATTATTAATTATTAATTAATGAATTGAAATAATATTTCAATTATAATATTTCAATTATTATAACAGTCACTAAGCAAATGACTGCTTCCTGGAAGCAGGAACTCTCTGGAAGTCCTTGATTTATAATCATTTGCTTAGTGACTGTTCGAAGTTATACACTTCAGACTGAAAAAAAAAAGTGGGACAACTGGGCCTTGCACTTTATAACCATTGCAGCATCTTCACATTCCCTACAATAATGTGATCTAAATTGGGCTGCTTGGCAACCAGCCTGTAGTTTCGATGGTTGCAATATCCCAGGGTCATGTATTCTCTATTTGTAACTTCCCAACTGACTTCTGACCAGCAAAATCAGTGGGGAAAGCAGGATTTGCTTAATGACTGTCATATAACGTGTGGTTGTCCTGAAGGTGCTTTTTTCAAGAGGCAACTGGACTTCCTGGGCTTTTTCTTTTGAAGACATTTTGCTTTTCATCCAAGAAGCTTCTTCAACTCTGAAGCATCTTCTTCAGAGCTGAAGAGGCTTCTTGAATGGGAAGCGAAGCATCTTCAAAAGAAAAACCAGGAAGTCCAGTTGCCTCTTGAAAAAAGCACCTTCCGGACAGCCATGACCTGGATGACTGAGAATCTCCTAGAAATCTCATAGAAATTGAACATGTGTTTTGCTTAACAACTGTGGCAAAAAGATCATAAAAATCAGGTGTGGCTCAGCAACAGAAACTCTAGTCCTCCTTGTGGGTCAGAAATTGAGGAGGGACTATCTGTAATGTCTTCCTGCAGCTTTAACATCTTTTTAGGCCTATCTGTTTTGTGGTTTTCATACTTAATAGTTATTTATCCTATAAATGATCCAATAAAATGACATAAAGGGATTTGGGAAAACAGTTAAACCCCTGGTTCATGTTATTTGCCTGCTAGTTTGGGGACATTTAACAGGTATTGCTTTAATATTTTAAAATGAAGATTATTAAGAGAAAATTGAGCCACTGCCTGTTTGGAACCGAAAACAAGGAATAGTCAGCATAGTAAAATATTGAAAATCATACAGAGATTGTGGGTCCTCAGTAAGATTTCTCAATTTTCAAGTTAGGAATCCGTGTTCGTAATATTTCCTTCAGCTTTTTAAAGAATAGTTTCTCAATTGATCAGTGAATTAAGATAATTGGAGAGTATTTTTTTTTTTGGATAATCTTTATGGGGGCAGAAACCTAGTTTGAAATGGAACATGGAATCAGTCAGATTCTATGTTCCATTCTCACATTCATATGTCTCTCTTAGCATCTGTAAAGGGCTGAATCTGGTGAGATGATACCCAGCAAGAATCCAAGCTAGAGATGACTTATGTAAACATGACTGGTTGTCCAGGATCCTTTGCAAACCAGCAATTATTGTTTAACTCAGAAATGTGGGAGGAGAATAACTGGAGTTGAACTATGAAGCACAGAGTGTAAATTATCAAGTTTAAAGCATAACAACGTTGACTTATATGCAGAGGACATATGATTTACTTGTACGGCTTTATTTTTGTCTGATATCTATTGATCTAGCCAAGTCAAGTTAGAGAGTCTTCAGGCTGAGTAAGCCAATTCCTGAGAAAGAGGTTCAATTTTGTGGAGGTGATGTTTACTGCCAAATTTTGGTATGAACCCTGACCTTCTAGGCCAATGCTTGTATTAGAGCTGGGGACCTTGGAGGTCTTCTCGTCCAACCTCTGCTCAGGCAGGAAACCCTGTACCATTTCAGACAAATGGTGGTCCAATCTCTTCTGGAGGCAAGCCATTCCACTGATTAATTGTTCTAACTGTCAGGAAGTTTCTTCTTATTTCTAGGTTGCTTCTCTCCTTGATTAGTTTCCACCGATTGCTTCTTGTCCTACCGTCAGGTGCTTTGGAGAATAGCTTGGCTCCCTCTTCTTTGTGACAGCCCCTCAGATATTGGAACATTGCTACAGAATAGAGTAGAGTAGAATAGAATAATGATAGGATAGGATAGGATAGGAATGGAATTAGAATAGAATAGAATAGAATACTTTATTGACCAAGTGTGATTGGGCACACAAGGAATTTGTCTTGGTGTAAATACTCTCAGTATACATAAAAGAAAAGATACATTCGTTAAGAATCAAGAATCATATAGTACAACACTTAATAATAGGGTTAGGGTTATCATGTCACACATCTCATCCTCTATTTTAATAGACTAAATGATCCCAATTCCTGCAAATGTTTTAGCCTCCTACCCTCTAATCATCTTTGTTACTCTTCTCTGCACTCTTTCTAGAGTTTCAACATGTTTTTTTACATGGTAGCGACCAAAACTGGCTGCAATATTCCAAGTGTGGCCTTACCAAGGCCTTATAAAGTAGTATTCACACTTCACTTGATCTCAGTTCTATCCCTCTGTTAATGCAGCCTAGAATTGCATTGGCTTTTTTGGCAGCTGCTACACATTGCTGACTCATATTTAAGTGATTCTCCACTAGGACTCCAAGTTCCCTCTCAAAGTTACTAGTATTGAGTAAGGTATTATCTATACTGTACCTGTGCATTTCCTTTTTCTTGCCTAAATGTAGAACCTGACTTTTTTCACCTTTTAATTTCATTTCATTTTGTTAGGAGAGGCAGAACAACATTTGGTTTGCTGAGTAGGATTCATTGATCTTGGGTATCTTTTTTTAAAAAAAGGATAAAGGAGGAGCAGGTAAACCCGTAGTGTAATTAATTTGTCTCAAAGATGGAGTGAAATTATGGTGAATTTGTCATACGCTTCTCTCCTTGCTTTCTTCCAAATACTTTATTAAAGCTAACATTTGTCCTTTTGCAGAGTCTTTGTTGATGTTGTGAATGGAGAATATGTCCCTCGTAAATCAATTTTGAAGTCTCGAAGCCGGGAGAACAGTGTTTGCAGTGATACCAGTGAGAGCAGCACCACCGAGTTTGATGACAGACGAGGAATTCTGAGAAGCCTGAGCTATGAGGACGCGACCCATAGCGACAACAGTGAAGGCATCTTAGAAGAGGAGGAGGAGGAACAGCGGGAGCAAAACTCCCTTTCTAGAAAAGCACCTCCCTTGTCAGGAATGTATGAGGTAAAGAGAAGGCCCCAGTCACTCTCTCTCAGCCCAGCCCTCCTCATGGGATTGTAGTTGTGGGGAAAACTGGAGGAAGAAAGAACATTATGTACGTTTGCCACCTTGAGTTGTCTATAAAAACAATCAGGGTGGGATAATAAAAACCAAATAAACAAACAACAATTCTTGGAACATTTCCCCCTTCAATTTTAATCTTGGATTATGCCCAGTGGAAGCCAAGGTTGATAAAAGCATGAATGGTTGCATGACCTTCATTTGGGACTTTTGAAAAAAAGAGAGAGAGAGAGAGAGAGAGAGAAAGAAAGAAAGAAAGAAAGAAAGAAAGAAAGAAAGAAAGAAAGAAAGAAAGAAAGAAAGAAAGAAAGAAAGAAAGAAAGAAAGAAAGAAAGGTAATTTGACGTTGATGAGATTATTCCAGGAATGTCTTCTTTTTCTTGCAGGCTTTCTCAGGGACAGTTGTCGAGAAGGAACCTATGTCGCCCTCCACGATACCACATCCGGTCCTTGCTCACCCAGTCCTGCCAACCATTTTGGAGCGAAAATCTGAGGAGATTCTCTGCGAAGCTTCAGAAGAAACGACAAAGAGAGTTTCAAAATTCAAAGCTGCTCGAATGCAACAGAAAAGCTAGTGCCCATGTAAAGAATGGACTTGGTTCATTGTCACGAAAACGCGTGGCAAGGGATGGTTTGTATCTAGCTAGTAAGACAGCAGGTTGCTTTGACGTCATATTGTTCATACTTAGACTTCCTGTTGATATTCCTTTTTTTTTTTTTAAAGAAAGAAGCAAATCTGTGAAGAAGCATTTCAGAAACCTCCTTATTTTCTTAATATCCCCCGTGTGCAGTCAGCACCTTTATACATGTTTGCCTTATGATAGCAGCACATGGGATAATTTTCAAGAGAATAATTCTCATGAAGCTTTTTGGTTGTGCGCATTCAAAGCAAAATGCAAGCAGTTTTGTACCAGATGTGAAGTTAAAAAAACATGCCATTTGGCCTACTTGAAAGAAACTTCTCAACTTTCAGGTAGAATCAACCATTCTATTTCACGACTTGCTTTATAATGTTTTAAGGCTCTCTCTCTCTCTCTTTGTCACCCCTCATATCCCTCATTGTTTTGAAAGGTTTGCTTTTTAGGTGTCTGCTGACAAATCATTTCTTTCCCACAGGTAAGAAACTTCTGATGATTTAGTTGTATAGGATCTATGAAACAGAATGCCACATTCATGTATTTTGCAGGGATGTTTCTTTGAAAGGGAAAAAAATGTATTTTGTAAAATTAAACTTTTTGAGTAAAACCGAAGAAAATGGAGATGGTTTTTCCTCAGTGTTCTCATGTTGAAGCTTCTGGAAACATTTTATGACTTTTCTAAGGGAAAGCCATGGACCTTTTTTCTTTGGTTTGGAACTACTGTGTGTTAATGTCAGGGGACACTGGGTATTCATGAAGAATTTTCAGTTTGTGTTTGCAAACATACATCCTTGGTGCAAGTTAAGGATATTGGCTTTTTATTGTTTTAAAGCAAGATCTTTATATGCATCCTGTAGCCATCCTGAAGACTTTAGAACAAGGGTCTTCAAACTTGACAACTTTAAGACTTGTGGACTTCCACTCCCAGAATTCCTCCTCCAATCATATTAGCTCAGGAATTCTGGGAGTTGTTGAAGTCCACAAATCTTAAACTTGCCAAGTTTGAAGATCCTTGTTCTAAAGTCTTCAGGGTGGCTACAAGATGCATATGAAGATCTTGTAACACGAATGAGCCTACAGGAGTTGGCAGCATCTACTTGACCTTAGCTGATCTTGAAAAGCTAAGTAGGATCAATATAATTAATATTTTGAATGGAGCACCAACGGAAAACCCAGAGCTATAGACTAGAGAGGTAAGCAATTAAAGACAGATGTAAAGGTTTCCCTTGTCTAGTTGTGCCCATCTCTAGGGGGTGGTGCTCATCTCTCTTTTTTAGCCAAGAGAGTCAGTGTTGTCTGAAGACATTTCCGTGGCCATATGCCTCGCATGACTGCATGTTCAGGCACATGGAAAGCTGTTACCTTCCCACCAAAATGGTACTCACATTAGCGTGCTTTTGAACTGCTAAGTGAGCAGGAGCTGGGGCAAGTAACAGGAGGTCACCCTGTCATGAAGCAGTCAGGTCTTGAACCAGGTTGTCAGCTTTTCAGCGGAGAAGCTCAGCATCTTTAACCACTGAGCCATCATGGGTGGTGAATTTTGAAGCAGTCGGAGACCGAGAAACTACTGTATGACGTTCCAATCATTGCTACAGGTATAGTGTTAGAATGAAAGGACCATTTGATTTTTGAGTTAAATTAAACACAAGCATCCCACAAACTGAGATCAACTCCTGGTGGGTACAACAGGATATTTGTGTAGTTTTCCTGGAAATGAAATAAAAGAGCCTTGTTGCTTTACATCATCTGACAGTTCCCTAATCTTCAGCAGTAGGGAAGAAGGTCTGAAGAGTATCTGTATGTATATATACTATTGTCATCCTGATCATTCAAATCAGTCCCAGATTATATGAAGAACGATCAGGTACAAGTGAATTTAACTCTCTCTGATTGAGAACCAGTTTGGATCTAGTGGTAAAGGCACCAGCCTAGAAAGTGGGAGGCTGTGAGTTCAAGTTCCACCTTAGCCACGAAAGCCAGCTGGGTGACCTTGGGCTAGTCATTCTCCCAATCCACCATACAGGTTGGTTGTTGTGAGGAAAATAAGAAGAGGAAGAAGTATTGGATAGATTAGCCAGCTTGAGTTATTTGTAAAAATAATAAAGGTGGAATACAAAAAAATAACATGTATGAAAATTAGAAAGGGCATATTATATGTTCAACAGCAGCCTTTCCATACTGTGAGCTTTCTAAGTATGCAGAGAAATACCTGAAGTGAACAGGGAGAGATGAGCAGTCTGATGTAAAATATTGTTTCCTTGGCAAGGAAGATAGGAGAAAGATTAGGCATGCCAGAATGGCTGAGTTCACACATGGTACTAAGCTGAAGATTTGCTCTGCATAATCTACCAAGCTCTGATTTTTTTTTTTTGTTTGTTAATGGTTTATTTGGCTGTTGGAAAAATAATACTCCAATGCCATATTGTGTCTATACCTACCAAGTTCAGAATCATGCACAGATATTCCCTGTGACACTCTATGGAAGCAAAAATTGGATTTTGAAGAAACAAGATAGAAGGAGTACTGTTACTTTTCAACTCTGGTGTTGGAGAAGACTCCTGAGAATACAAACCAAAGAAACAAACCAATGGATCATCAAACAAATCAACCCATAGTTCTTACTCAAGGCACAAATGACCAGATTATCATACTTCAGACATATTATGCGAAGACCCAGCTCTTTAGAGAAGGCTCTGATGCTGGGAAAACTGGAAGGAAAGAGTAGAAAAGGGTCACCAGCAGACTGGAGAATGGACTCTAAAGGATTAATGAGGACGTTGTTGGGAATGCTGAAGGATCAGGTTAGAGACATCAACATGGAGAAGGTCTACCTACAGTGACTTGAGGCATTTAATAATTTGTCTGGAGTTTGCACATAAGTCGTGATTGACAAACCAGTGAGTATCTTTAACACATCACATTAAGCCAAGAGTGTTGAACTCAAGACCTGTTGCCCGGATCCAGTCCAGAGAGTGCTTAGATCTGGCCTGCAAAGCTGCCCTGAGACAGAGATGCCTCCCTCCCGAGCTCCGTTTTCGCTGACAGAGAGTTGTAAGAGGCTGTCACAGCCAAAAACGGAGCTCGGGAGCCAATTTTCTCTGGTAGTGCACTCTGACCATCACAGGCGTCCCCCCACAAGAGTGATGTCGAGCTGTCCATGCCCACCCTGGCCCCCTGAAGTCAAACACAATCCTGATGGGGCCCTCAATGAAATTTGCACCTAGCCAAAAGCAGATTAGCCCCATTTTTTTTTTTTTCTTACCATATGGAATTCAGCCACAAGTGCCATATGGTTTCTGTGTCAGTTGTTAATCTATGGGAAATTACTCTACAGACTAATCTCTGTAGAGGCCTCCAGTGCGACAACAAAAGTAAGTGTTTGGATTGCAGTAATGATGACCCTTTCTCAATTGGGGGAAAGGAAAAAAAAAAACCCTCACACAAAACCAAAAAAAAACAACCCCTGATGGTCCAAATTCTATTTTGCCCTCCTCTTGACTCTTTTCTGGGAGAAAAGGGTGGTGATTGGAGTTGTAAGCTTGCAAACAGACATCTTAATTGGATATCTCAAACCTTTTTGGAGGTGTTAATCATTAGCTTGATACATGCTGAAATGTAGATTTTATGGCTCTAAAGCATATTGCGTTAGTACTAAAATAAGCCATCAATGCCAGTCCACCCTCTATTCATGGCTAAATATTTAAAGGAGGTTATTTATAGCTTCTTTAATGAATTCTTGGCTAAACAAAATGAAATTATGTCCTAGAAAAATAGAAGCTATTTTGTAACCAGAACAGTGCATCTATAAAATACAGTGCTATGAATATGTATTTTAAATAACAAAAGGGGGTGAGATCTAATCTGCCAGAGCTGGTTAATTAGAAAAAAATATTGGTCCTAATCCTGAATGTTTGTATATATAGTAAATTTCAATGTTTGTACCTGAAGCCTAACTGCTTTGTTATACTTTTTCATCCTTTTCCAGCTGCCATTATCAGATTCTCTAGGATTTTTCCTTTTCTTTCAGTGTTTGGCCGTCTTTAAATTGAAGTAATGACGCTAGGTGCACATTGTGTTAATCTGTGATTTGCTTAATCATGGTTTATTGAGTAAATCACAGTTGGGTTGGTTCATAAAATCTCTTTTAAGTCACAAACCATGAGTTATAAACCACAGATCATCTTTTAAGTTACAATCATTGGTTTAGTGACTGTTCAAAGTTACAAAGGCACTTTAAAAAGTGATTTATGACCATTGTTCACACTTAGAATTATTACAGCATCCCCTTGGTCACATGATCAACATTAGGACACTTGGAAACTGGTACATGTTTATGTCTGTTTCAGTATCCTGAGGTCTTGTGACATTAATAACTGAGTTATTAATTCAACAACTGCAGTGATTTACTTAACAATAATTATGGCAAGAATTGGCAAAACCCAAATAACAACCGTTGCTCTTAGCAACAGATATTTTGGCCTCAATCATGGTCATAAGTTGACAACCTCCTATACAAGGTTGGATTTGCCAAAGCTAAGGAAAACAAAATCCTGTTCAGCTTAACCTGTTGTATGACCAAGGTATAATCAAACATCATTGTTGCTGAATAAACTAATTGAGTTGGCCAGGTAAAATTTTAAACCAGAACCAAACAAAACACTGGATGGTTGAACAGAGTGCCTAAACTCAACCTTGCCAAATTTTGGCTTAGTATTAAGTTTTATCTGAGCAGTCCTATCCGCTTAAACTGAATCTTTGTAAATTACACAGTAAAACATTCTCAAAAGACCTAATGCTGAGTGAAGCTTCCCAACCTTACATGGTACATTAATATAAATCCATTTTCTACCAAGTATGCAACTCAATGGCATCATCTGCAGGAAATGAGAGAGGCATGAAACAAAGAAGAAATAATAATAGTAAACTTTAGGGAGGAAATATACCAGGAATCAATAATCAAATGAACCCAAGGAATCCTTGCAATGGTAAATGAAGAGGGAGAAAGACAATTGTTTTAAAGCTGTTTAGGTCTGGAGGAATGTTAGCCTACAAAAGCAAATGGATTTTTTAAAATTAATGTTGGGTTTTTTTACAAGAATATAGTCCCCAATAATTTTTTTAACTCTCGGTGACTTACATTTCAAAATAGGAGCTAGGCTTAAAAGAAAGGGTATGAGTGAATGCTTGGTATGCAGTATTTCTGTGTTACAAATAGCTCTTTCTAACCCACATTAACCCCATGATATGTGAATTTTGCCAACTCCCACTGTGTCTTTTAAATCAAATCCAGCACATCCCCAAGTGTGCTCTAATTTCTAAACGAACTCATCCTCTGGTGGAAATCCTTTAATATTCCACTGCAAATGAGACAATACAAGATGAACGTAGTATCTTTATTAATTATAGAGTTTAATTGATCAAAACTACCAAACATGGTTTTATTTATAACAATTTCACACTAGATCAGATGGTATAATATTAACCAGCATTTATTATTTTATTAATGAAAGTTAAGATACACATTTATCTCGATAGCTGGATGACCATGGATATACAACAGTTATCTTTATTATTCAGGATTGCAGTGACATGGATGGGATGGGAATGTGTGGCTGTGAATTGGCAATCATTGGATACAGACCAAGTTTACACACCATACTAAGAGTTGACCCCCCCCCCCGATAATGGGGTAAATCATAATTGGTTGAGTTCACACAGGCTGACTCCAAAGCAACTAATCCGTATGGTGTTTCAACACAACAGATGAATTGGTTCACTGCACGAACAACGTTGGGTTGGGTTGAGTTGGCCTCAACACCTGGTAGGCTCCAAATCTGATAATGATCTTCTAACACAGGTAGCAATGGCTGCATCGGCAAGCATTGTGCTAAGCCCTAATGTGGCCTTTTGGATTTAACGCAGATGCAAATACAAATAGCTACAATCATGCTTCATAATTTAGCATGCTATCTGATCCCGCAGCCCACGATGAATAATTCAACAAGTCATGATTAAGCAGTGACTTGGCTTCGTGTGCACATTCGGCCCTTGGGACTTTCGCCAAACTCAATTCTTACATTTATTTGTGGTGACTAACCCACCACAGGGCCCTTCCTCCTTAATTCAGTCCCCTTGTGAAGCTCCAGTTTTGACTTTTCGTCTTAACTTCTCTTGGAATCTGGCTCTGTTGGATCATAGCCCTGCTGTTTGCATGTAATTAATTTTGCATGCCGGTAGGTAGCAGTGCTGAGCAGAAGCTACAAGAGAAAGCTGCCAGTCAGTGCTGGCAATTTATTATTCATTTCTGTTATAGGTGGGGTGTGCAGCCAGTTACAGTAATAATTACTAAGACGGGAGTGTTTCCTAGGCAACCAGTTCTCCCCCCTACCCATTCATGCTGTATGCCTGTAAAGCATGACAGTGCTATATTCTGAGGTTTGTTGCCCTCCTGCTGTTCCAGGTTTGAGGTTAGTTACAGCATCATAAGGGTCTCTCAGGCATAAAGAGCTCAGGGAGAATGCTATCACCCAGCCTCTTCCTCTCCTGTTTCACTTTTAGGTAACAAGGTTATAAAAATGCAAATGCCATTTCTAGGTGGGTTGATATAACTAATATCACTAAGGATTCCTTTAAGTTGGCAAACACTCTCGCTCTTGTTTTTAAAGGGAAAGAACAGGCACAAAGTCATTCTGTTTTCTTAAAACACAGCGTGCACGTTCACACACACACACACACACGTCTTTTTATTCCCTTCTGGCACAAATGAATGTTCCTTTCCTTTTTCACTAGAAGTCTCTTTCTTTCTTTCTTTCTTTCTTTCTCTCTCTCCCTCCCTCTCTCCCTCTTTCTCCCCTCTCCTCTCCCTTCCCTCTTCTTTTCCCTCCTCTCCTCCATATAATATTTCAGCTGTCATATGCATTATCTGTATATGCTGTATATAAAAGTGAAATACCACTCATGCATCATCACAAAATCTCCACAACTGTAAAGCCTACAAACTTGAAATTGGGCACGTATGTTCCTCTTGGCTTCTAGGTGCTCACTAAGAAAGGATTTTTCGAAATGACCACCAGAGCATTTATATTTTGTATATTATGATTAACACGCTCTGATGCGAAGGAGTTCTACGCCCCCTCCCCACCTGGAAAGAAATCTGTTCCAAATGCAAAACACAAGCAGAGGAGTTTCAGTTTCACAGCAGCAGCTTTAGTGCACAACAGTTGAGCTAAGCCACACCCAGGCTCCTTGCTGTTTCCTTCTTGCTCACCCAGCAAATACTGTTTCAGTTTCCACAGACTCACACACTGACAGGACACTAGCCAGATGAATACCGATGGATGCTGGTCGGCAGAGGCAGAATTTTTTCCCCTTATTTTCATTCCCCAAAACTAAGTCCAACTACATAGTTTCGTAGTGAAGCATGGGTATCAAGCTAGTAGTGTAATATATAAACCTAGTTACTATAGTGTTCCCTTAGCATATACCCACAAAATACTTACTGACTATAAAATAAACCATGGCTTTTCAATGTCCTATTCATGTGGCAAAAATCTTTGGACTAAACTCTTAAATTACAAATATTCTAAAGATGCTCCATAGAAAACATGAGAGGGAGGGGCTAAATATTAAACTTTTATTCTTTGCCATTGAGTTAGCCTCCCAATTTGCCAGCTCGTTTTCTTTTTACAAAGCTATTAATGCCAGCTTGGTTTGGGGGTATGCCAGGGGGCCTGATTCATGCCATCTCTACATTTTGTTATTGAGTTATGGGTCTTTACAGTGGACAAGGTCACTCAGGATGAAGCGAGAATTTATTTCGGCTCATTCTGGTCTGTCAATCACCCAGAGCAAAGAACTATTCACTTTTCCATTTGCATATATATATTGCAGCAACCATGCACAAGAAGCAGGAAATGGATGAATTGACACAAAGGGTTCTCCAATATTCCAAATTTTGCCCACTGTTAGCTCCAGCTCTGTACACCCTTCATTCTGATTCCAGAACTGCCCTAGGCAATCTTTTCAATGGGTTAAGAGCCTTTTAACCGTGAATTTAAGTGGATTTATGTTAGGCTTGAACATAGCCACCAGTTGGGCACCTCCTGCCAGCTAGGCTAGCCAAGATGTATGGCAAGCAATCACCCAATTGTCAGAAACGCTTGAAAGAAAGGGGTACTTACTACCATGTATGGTGGTCCTGCCAAAAATCTCAGAATTTTTGGTACAAAATCTGATTAGGGTTAGAAGAAATGACGGAGTTAAACATTAGTTATACACCAGAGATGTTTCTATTAGGAATAATGGAAAAGAACTTCAATAAAGCTGATGCCTATTTAATCATACATGTAATCACAGCAGCTAGAACAGTATTCACCCAAAATAGTAATAATAACTATTTGCGGTCACAGACCAATATTCACCCAAAATTGGAAAGCAAATGAAATACCTCGTGAAGATGTTATAATTGATAAGATATTACAATGTGCCGAAATGGACAAATTGACACTAGAATTGAAGGAACAAGATAAATTAGAATACTATAAAGTATGGAATAACTTAGTATCAGAGAGGTATGAAAGGGAGCCGACAAAATTTGAAATGAGAACTCAAGATGAAATAGGGAAGAGGTGAGATACTTCATATTTGAAAAATAAGAAAAAGAACTACAAAGCTCAAATGTATACATGTATATATAGAGAGATGTATATAAATGTATATATCCTTTGAAAATTTCTAAATGCAAAACATTTTGACAGAAATGTATGTCAAAGACAACCACTATGTTCACTGTTTTTTTAATGTTTATTGTTCACTTCCTATTTTTACACTCTAACCCTTCCCAAGTATAGAAGAGCTTTCTCCCGAGCTCGCCTTAATGTCTTGCCCTTAGCATTACTGGATGGGCAATTTAAGAGGCTCCCAATTAACGAGCAGTTATGCCCCTGTGACAGAGCTGAGGTTGAAACTGTGGAGCGTGTCCTTTTATATTGCTCTATGTATAATGCAGGCAGATCTAAGTTACTGTCTCTCCTTGAAACAGACCCTTCTAGACCCAATGTTCGTAATTTGTTCTTATATTGTTTAGGGGATGGCTCCTCATACATCACTTCTCAGGTTCCCAATTTTTTTTTAATAGCTGTAACCATCAGAGGAGAATGCTGTAATTCCCCTTTGTCAAGTTTTTGGTGACCAATTGTTCATGACTAATTTTCCCATGTTCTTTTGTTGTACCTGTGTTTTGGTCTGTGACCGCAAATAAAGTATTATTATTATTATTATTACGTTTATATTCAATTAAAAAAAATTTAGAAAAGAAAAGAAAATAGCCACCAGTTGGCTGGAAAAGAAAGATGGGAAATCCTTTGATTTCCACTTGTTGTCTTATAAGTTGTAATCACCAATGACAAATAATGCTGGAACCACAATCTGATAATATGTGAAAGATCAGTCACAACAGCCTTCATTTACCAGTCATACAATTGGTGAAGAAACTGTCAACTAATAAGGATGGTATCAAAGCTGACACTTTGCCAATAACATGACCTTTGGCCACTTGTGGACATTCACCTTGCTTTCCAGCATCACTCCAGCTGCGTGTTTCAAAAGTAGGTTATTTATTATGTATCTCATTAAAGAGTAAAATCACTACAAAGCAACAACAACCTACCAATGAACCAAGAGATTTCACTCTTTACTATTTCCTAGAGTTGTCTGAAACAGAGGTAGCAAAACAAAGTTTATTCACAAGCTTATATGCTCAGATGCAGGATCGAACAAAATCTGTTACTTAACTTAATCTTTATCATAATAAATGATATTTTCAAGCCAGGTAACACAATATATACTAAATATAGCATGCGTATTTTCAGAAGCACCCATATTTATAATAGGTACATATAAAATAAGTAGTAAACACAATAGAATAACATCTTAACACAAATACTAGTGGTGATCACAACTAGTATTCTTCCTTCATAAAGGAGAGAAATAGAGCAAATAGAGGCACAAAGTTGAGGAACCTGGCAAGATACATCAGAGTTCTGGTCAGACAAAAGAAGCTACAACATGTGCCAGGGTATTTCTTCAGAATAGGAGATAGATGGATGTCATGTGAGCTTCTCTGTAAGAGGAGGATATGGCTCCAGCACTACAGGAAATCATCCCTGTATGTTTCCCCAGAATTTCTGCAGAGGTGGAGAAATCAAGCCAGCCAAGGTGAACTTTCAGAACTGCAGTGGAGAAAGATAGGGTGGTCCATGCCCTTTGAAAAGAATCTTCAGACAGTGGCCATGGAGATCCTCAGTCATCCAGGTCATGGTTGTCCCAAAGGTGCTTTTTCAAAGGGCAACTGGACTTCATGCTTTTTCCTCGAAGAGGTTTCGCTTCTCATCCAGGAAGCTTCTTCAGTTCTGAATGAAGCTTCTTGAATGAGAAGTGAAACATCTTCCAGGGAAAAACGGAAACAAAATCCAGTTGTCTTTTGAAAAAGCACCTTTGGAAACCTCAGATGGTGGGATTTGAAAACCATTCTCACAAATAGCCTGCTTCCGAAGACTCCTGGCATTTTGAAACTTGGCAGTTGATGTTCTTCAAAGAGAGAATTCAAGACTGGAGTTTACTATTAGCTCTTTTTAACCAAGTTGATTGGTTAAATTGAAACAGAGGTTCAGATGAGCAACCAGCATTTTTTTTCTAATGTCCGCTGTATATTTTCGTGCAAGAAAATCCCTCCAGTATTATAACTTTTGCACCAAAGAATGCATGAATTTTACCCTTCCTCTCCAAAGCAAGACAGTTGGGCTACTACTTGGTTAGCTGCATGGGTTAAGGGGATAAGGACTAATGAAGAAACTGTAGGCCAGATCTGAAAATGGTGAGGGGTAGGTAGCTCTCTTTGATCAAGTTCAAAGCTGAGTATTTCTTAGCATTATCCAGAATTGTCTTCATGTGCCTGAAGTCCCACCCCACTCCAATTTTTTCACCTTCCTCTGGAGGAAATGTTGCAATACAAGATGAAGAACCTTTTAGTTGCCTTCCTAACTCAATTCCTAACCCCCATTCTCTCTCCCCCCCTTTTTTTTTGGGGGGGGGGACGAAAGAATACTTTGCATCTTAGACAAAGGAAATATTTAAACTGTTAAATCTGAACAAAGATACAGTCTGCATATGACTTCTCTGAAGCCCTATAAAAAAAAATCTTTAAAATTGCCTATTCACTCAAATTTACTGAGTGTAGCAAAAATGTCAAAGGCATAAAGTCAGAGAAGATTGAATAAAATAATGCAGAAAGACAGATTAGTCATGCACAGACCCACACAGCTTTTCACAGTGCACAATACCACTTTTTATTACCGCTCTAACTTTACAAAGGCTATGCTCAATGCATAGAGGATGATACATGGGTCAGTCATGTAATCTGCCTTTGATTCAAAGCCTCATTTATCTGGACTCCTTTTCACAAAGACATTGATGAGAGATTTCACTGTTTCTATGGTATTGTTTTATTTATCATGGCTGCTGGGGGGGGATGGGGGGAAGGAGGAAAAAGGAGAGGGAGGGGGGAGGGAGGGAGGGAGGGAGGGAGGGAGAGAGAGAGAGAGAGAGAGAGAGAGAGAGAGAGAGAGAGAGAGAGAGAGAGAGAGAGAAAGGATTATGTCGTGGATTTCCAAGCCAAGGGCTTTAACGAGGTTTCTTAGCAAAAGTTTGCAAAGAGCTACATTGCCTCTTAACAAGAGGGGTTTGAATGTTTTGCTGGCTGAGGAGCCTTGCAATTGGCAGTAAATATTTATGTTATGATTAATAGGGCTTTTTTTTCTTTAGAAGTCAGAAGAATAGCAGTGAAGCCATGGTCATTTTCTCAGATTTTTCCAGATTTACAGAACAAAAGATAGAGATCTATTTCTTTATCGGTCTTCAGGGATGCCTCCAGTCATCCACACACATGTAGGATAACACTGATTAATCATATTAAAACAAAATAATAAAAATAAATAACTTCCTTTTGTTTGATTTTACTTTTTTTAATTCTTCCCAATCTAATAGAAGGTTGGAGGAAAAAAAAAAAAACCATGAAGCAACTTGGGTCTTGGTTTGACAATGGGATAATTCTCAAAAGTTTGAACAGATTCAAATTTGGTCTGGGAAGAGGTCTGAAAATGATGCAGATCCAATTTGTGTGGGGAAAAATATCCCCTCCCTCCCAATCCCTGGTAAACATTCCTACTGAAGAAGCAGTTGGGCGCTGATTTAAAATGTCGAGGACTCCTCTATTCTAAGTTCCCTAGTCATGTAACCCAGGACAAAGCATCCGCTCTCCATCCTGAATAAGTAGTCCTCATTTAGTGACTACAGTTGGAACCAGCAAATACATTGCTAAGCATTGCAGTTGCTAAGCGGAAAAATCATGACTGTGATGGGCTTAGGACCTCTCTTCCCCTTTGGTCTTTAAATAGAACATGATATTGAGCCACGGTGGGGCAGTGGTTGAAGTGCAGTACTTCAGGCTACTTCTGCTGACTACCAGGTGCCTACAATTTAGCAGTTCAAATCCCACCAGGCTCAAGGTTGACTCAGCCTTCCATCCTTCCAAGGTGGGTAAAATGAGGATCCAGATTGTTGGGGGCAATAGGCTGACTCTTCTAAGCTGCTTATAGAGGGCTGTAAAGCACCATGAAGTGGTATATAAGCCTAAGGTCTATTGCTAGTGCTGTATAACCACATCTTGCAATTTTACTTCCAGGTTCTCCATCAACTCTGCTTATCACAAACCAGTTGTGAAGCTCCTGAATGACGATCACATGACTGTGAGATGCTGTGAGGGTCGTAAATGCGAGGATTGGTGACCAAGCTATTTTTTTTTTTTTACACTGTGGTAATTTTGGATAGTTGTTAAAGAAGGCTGTTGGTCAGTGAGGACCTCCAAGTGCGTTCGTGCGTGCACATACACACACATATACACACACACCACAAGGAGATACCACACACTCTGACACAACATATGTGTCTCCTGATGCCTTTAACAACACTAAACCAGCAATTGTTAGAATTAGTATTACCATCATGTTGTCTGAATGGGGAATAAGTGATTTTTCTAATTCACACATAAAACCTCTCTCTCCTTTTCCTTTTTAATCTCCTTTTCCTTTTTAATTCTGAAAGCAGTAAAAAGTGATTAAGGAAGAAAAAAAAATACCATCTAACTTGCTTGCAATATACATTTGCCCTCTTCTTTTCTTTCTAAAATATAAACCTGTCCGGATCTCTCTCTCTCCCTCCCTCCCTCTCTCTCTCTCCCTCCCTCCCTCCCTCCCTCCCTCCCTCCCTCTCTCTCTCTCTCCTCCTTCTCCCTCTCCCTGTTTCCTCTCTGTCTCTGTCTCTGTCTGTCTCTCTGTCTCTCTCTCTATCCCTTTCTCGTAGCTCGGCACCCTGTTTTAAATTTGAGCAATATTTTAATTATTTTTAGAGCGGCATATTTATTATTTATGCATTCACAGAAGAAAAGCGACTATTTGTCAGTCAGTTTTGTATCTTGCAAATTTAATAAACAGCAGCCCTTAAGATAGAATTTCTAAGCCTGCCAAGCCTGGCAAAACGTAGCTAATGCAGAAGTGTCAACAGTGAATCTCATAGGCGACGCTGCGATGCTTCTCAATTGAGGGAAACCAACAAAAATGGAAGTTTCTCAATTATCCAGGGCAAGGGAAAGAGCTGTACCACTTCCCCTCCTTTGGAACTGTGCCACTTCCAACCACAAGCAGAAGGACTCGTTGTGAAGAGTATGAATCTACAAAAATTGCTCCATTACAATTCTTGGCAGCCCATGACAGCTTGGATGAAAATGAAGGATACTGGGAGTTGTAGTTCAGCTACATGCTAAACTAAAAGAATTGAGGCCCTTGAACTCTGGTGCTGGAGAAGACTCCTGCAAGGCGATAAAACCAATCAGTCCTAGAGGAGATCAACCCTGACTGCTCTTTAGAAGGCCAGATCCTGAAGATGAAACTCAAAGACTTTGGCCACCTCATGAGAAGGAAGGACTCACTGGAGAAGAGCCTAATACTGGGAAAGATAGAGAGCAATAGAAGAAGGGGATGACAGAGAATGAGGTGGCTGGATGAAGTCACTGAAGCAGTCAGCGTGAGCTTAAATGGACTCTGAGGGATGGTAGAGGACAGGAAGGTCTGGAGGAACTTTGTCCATGGGGTCATGATGGTTGGGCATGACTTCACGACTAACAACAAACTAAAAGAGTGCAGAGAAGAACAACAAAAATGATTAGGTTATACGGAGGCTAAAATGTATGAAGAATGGTTACAGGAATTGGACATGTCTAGTCTAATGAGGAGAAGGACGAGGGGTGACATGATAGCAGTTTTCCAATATTAGAGGGGCTGCCACAGAGAAGAGAGGTTCAACCTATTCTCCAAAGTACCTGAGGGCAGGACAAGAAGCAATGGATGGAAGCTTACCAAAGAGTGGCCCAATCTAGGATCAAGGAGAAATTTCCTGACAATTAATCTGGCTTATCTCTAGAAGTTGTGGCTGCTTCATCTCTGGAACTTAGAGATTGGACAGCCATTTGTTCAGAATGGAATAGCTTTGAGCAGGGGGTTGGATTAGAAGACCTTCCAAGTTGTGTTATTTTGTATTCTGTACATGTAACTGCCATAGGTGCTCCAATCATTTGTAAAGCAGAACACACATAAGCTTAAGAATCCTTCTCCCTATTTATTAAGTGTTCGGGGTCCCCTCCGAAAAATCTCCATCTTTATTCTGAAATGATACCGATTTATCACATTATTAAGACTTCTGGTTGACCACATTTAGCAGTTAACATTTTGTTCTGTTTTGTATTTCTTCAATTCCGGCTCCTGTTTTAGATTTGGAAGGGCGGCTTAGCCCAGTTGGGAAGGGTTTCCTAGTCTGACCTACCCCTGCTCCCAAAGATTTGTGAAAATTACATGACAGCTTCATTCAAGTACTTTACAACATCCCTTGAAGCCAAATCTTCTCCCAAGCTGAACAGACTACGTGAAGGGAGCTTCATTCCCTCTCGCTTTTCAGCTCCAAAGTAATTTCCATAGCTCAGAGACTTACCATTGTTTGTCTCCACTCGCTCTTGAAACAAAGTTTTTGGTATTAAGTTTTCCTGGTCCTGCTGAGAAAGCCAGGAATGAAAGGACCAAGAGTGACTGACACAGAATCCCTAAGAATATTAAAGGGGAACTTCCATCTAATTAGCTGTCCCCCCTTGAAGCAGGGAGCAAAAACAAAACAAAAAAACCCAACCACTGTTGCTTTCCCCATTCAATTTCTTCAGCCCGACTTTTTAAATATGCTCTCATTCAGATTTCTGACTTGTCAAAGCCAAACACAACAGGCCTTTCAACCGATGTTTGTCTCCTGGGTTGAGCTAAGTCATCAGAATTCCGTTGTCCTTATTCCTTCTTTCCTTCTTTTATTTTTTTTTTAAATACAAAAACAAAGAGATTTCCTTTTGCCCCACCGGCTTTCATCAGTTAAGCCTAGACTTCTTTGTTAAGCTCTTCTTCCGTGTATATAAAATGGACCCATATTTTAAAAGAAATGGCTAAAGCAAAGATGATTAATTTCCGATTGATATCTGCATGCGTGGCTATGTTTGCCTGCCTCTATACATGTAAGGACATGTAAACCATCGATCACCTCTCAGGCACAGTCCTGAAGCTCCCTTCGTTGGGTGAATTGTCTTTGAAATATTTCACACAGTTACTGAATTAAAAGACACAGCAGAAAACCATTAAGTCTGCCCTCTGCTAATGCAGAAAGTATCTTGCCATAGTACAATATCCCTAATAAATAGCCATCCAATGTTTAAAGATGTCAATTACCTTCTGTAGTTTTCATTTCAAATGCCGAATGATATCAGGAAGTCGTTCCTGAAATTTAAGCTGTTTGTCTATTTTCCCTGTTTCTAGAATACTGTAAATTCCAGTCTGGATAGGGTGCTTAAAAAGTTTACAATGTTTAAAACATTGCAATTTTCTCCAAACATTGCAAAGTTGCTTAAAAGGCAGGCCATCCAACCCCGTACTTTTCCAAAATCCTCAAATCTTGAGTTTCCCCCCCAATTTCAGTTTCATTGCATGAAAACTTGCCTTCATTTGGAATGAATTGTCACCAATTCATCCAATTAATTCTCGTGGTGGTGGTGCAGGAATTCTTTTAGGTTTTCGTTTGCTGTTTTGCACTTTGGGCCGTGTAGGAAGAGCTGTGTTTGTGATTAATATCTTGGAAATAGACTTCATCAGGCTTTCATAAATAAAATTCATAAATGGCATTGAGTATGTGTGTTCTGGCTGTGATTTCTCATTCCTGACATTCTTGGGTTGACAGGAAAGGTCTGTACAGAAGGCTCTGATCACAACTCTAATGCTTGTTAGGGTCAGAAATTAGATCCTGGTTACCATAACCCCAATGTTATTAGAAGGGAGCAAATACACAAGGAGAATTCTTTGGCAAAGTGTAATCCTGAACACAACTTGCTTTGGGAGGTCAAACAATTTTTTTTTCAGTTATTTAGGGTAGCACTAGCACCAGCACTTAGGCTTATATGCTGCTTCACACTGTTTTACAGCCCTCTCTAAGTCAGCCTATTGGCCCCAACAATATGGCTCCTCATTTTACTGACTTCAGTAGGATGGAAGGCTAAGTTAACTTTGAATTGGTGAAGATCAAACTCCCAACAGTGAATAGAATTAGCCTGCAATACTGCATTCTAACCATTGAAATACTACTGCTCTTAACCACTTTAGAATACATCTTTCACTGTGCCTTACCAATTACTGGTACAATGTCAGTGAGAGCTGGTGAAAGTTGAACTTCAAAATGTCAGAGAGAAAGATCATAACATCAGCTTGAATTGGCCTGATATATATTGGAAATCTTTGCACAAGTGCTATTATATTAGATTCCCTGATTCAAATCCACAGGGCATCTGTACAGTTGCATTCTGTTATCTCTTGTGCTTGATTTATGTCAGGGGCCTCCAAACTTGGTGACCTTAAGATTGGTGGACTTTAACTCCCAAAATTCCCCAGTCAGTTGGCTGAGGAATTCTGGGAGTTAAAGTCCAAAAGACTTAAAATTACCAAGTTTGGAGATCTCTGGTTTTAGTGGTTGAAGATCCGTGCAAATGGGTTGCTTGGACAAATCATACATTTTACCTGAACATCTACATAGTTTGAATATTGAGTCCTTGAGCCTTTCCAATTTGTTGACCATAAGTCTAATAATATTTATCCACATAAAGTGGAATTGCTATTTATTCAGTCCTCAAAGACTTCCCCAGTCAAGTTTTGATGTTGCTGAACTCCAGTTTCCATCATTCCCATCATCTTTGGCACAGGCCAGCTATAAGGGGAGCTTTAGCCCTTCAATCATTGGGCTACATGTTACCCACCCCTAGCTTAGAACTACATATACAACAAACCATTCTATAAATGGTACCCCTAAATAGAAATTATTCATCAAGCCAACATATAGAGCCATATGTTTGTAAGTATGGCTACGATGACTTAATGCATGTGCTAACAGCACAAATTTTATAGCGTTGTGCATCTGCAGCTGAGATTGCGTTGAAAACAAACAAAAAAGAAACAGGACGACTGAAATGGAAACTTTTGTTACTTATAATGTTAATGAAACCAGTTTATCAGGCTGCACAGAGGAAGTAGAATATTTAGTGCCATTTAATGTCTAATCATCGTCATTTCTTTGAATAAATCACATTACATTGTCTAGAACCTGAAAAGACTTCGCTTGTAACTCTCCTAATAAAGAGTAGTTTATTTATTTTTATTAAAAAGACACCCTTTCTGCCATCACTGGCACTTCTGCCTGTGGAAAAAATTGTACTTCTGGCTGCTCTGCTACTAAACTGAAGCATCTTTGCAGCCTTTTCACTAGAAATGACTGGAGCAATCTACTGGAGACTTTGATCCCCAACTCAAAACAATGCCTACATGGGGGAGGAGGTAGTGATGGTAAAGTGTTTGAAGAAATGGCTGTAAGGAGCTATGGAGATGATTTTGGGAAACAGCAGAGGTGGTATTCAGCAGGTTCTGACCAGTTCTGGACAACCTGTAGTGGAAATTTGACTAGTTCAGAGACCTGGCAAATCCCACCTCTGACTGGCCCCGCCCCATCTATTCTCTGCCTCCCATTGAGTCCCAGCTGATTGGCTGGGTCTTCTTTGGTTGCCTTGCACAGGAGAACGGAGCTGGAAAGCAGGTTAGTGAGGTGGGGATTTGGCAATATCCTTCCCCTGCCACGCCCACCAATCCACACCCACCAATCCATCTCCACAGAACCAGTAGTAAAACATTTTAAATCCCACCACTGGAAACAACAGTGGTAGGAAGATCAGGTTATTTTGGTGGGATTTTTGCCCACTCATGTATTGATTTTATATAGGCTGAGGCTGAGCTTCGTAGAAGTATGCAGCCTGTCAGAAATTATCTTCATCCCAAATGTGCAGCCTTTTCTCAAGCATGACATGATGGCAGTTTTCCAATATTTAAGCAGCTGTCACAGAGAAGAAGGGGTCAGGCTATTCTCCAAATTACCTGAAGGCAGGACAAGAAGCAATGGATGGAAACCAATCAAGGAGAGAAGCAACCTTGAACTAAAGGGAACTTTCCTAACAGTGAGAACAATCAACCAGTGGAATGGCTTGCCTTCAGAAGTTGTGGGTGCCCCATCCCTAGAGCCCTTGAAGAAGAGACTGGACAGGCATTTGTCTGAAATGGTATAGGGTCTCCTGCTCGAGCAGGGCATTGGACTAGATGACCCTCAAGGTCCCTTCCAACTCTTCTTTTATTCTGTCACTTTTTCTCCTCTCTGTCAGGAAATCCAAGCCTTTAGAGAGTTCCCTGCATCATATCCACACTACCACGGATGGTTCCATTCATTTTTCAATTCTATAATTTTTTTCCCCTTTTTCACCCAGCTTCATTTGATGCGATTTCTCTTGCCCACAGCTGTCTAGCTCCCCGTAACGTTTAAGTGAACTGCAATGAACCTATAAGTCATCATAAATGAAAATGATGGCAGTTGTCGTCAAGGCCCTTGATTAATGGAAATATGGGCAGTTGGACACCGACTAGATAGTTATAAATGCTGCTGTCGGACAAAAATAATTATGGTATTAATAAGGAAGTAGGGAGATAACTGACCTAGGAGGAAGGCACACACACACACAGAAAAAAATCATTTCAGTGTTTGCACATGTGTGCATCGGATATCGTGGTGAGTGCATTTGTATTTTCTTGAGGATTTTTCTCCCACAAATAATCCTGATGGGTCGATTCAATGAAATTACTGCAGGGTAGTTTGAGCCTTTTAAACTTTCCCTCTCTGTGCTTCCAGCTTAAAAAAAAAGAGAGTTTTTTTTTAAATTGACTTAATGCTAGTCCTAACTAAATGCCAGTGATTGACTAAGTTGCACATACAATGTTTGGCAGAGGAAAGAGGCAGCCGAAGAAATGCGAGGAGGGAACAGAAATGGGGGAACCAGCCCCCGCATATCTTATTACACCTGAAACACTATTCTGATATGTACTAAATATTATGACTGCCACCAGCCCCACCATAATTGATTCACCCACACAGCCATTTAGTCTGCGAGCTGTTCGTTTTACAAATTCTACAATCTTTTTGAAATTCTTTCAGTGGGAAAGATTGCAGCTTCCCCTTTAGATTCATTATGGTGATTGAATCCTCTTCAATAGAGAACTGTTTAAAAGGAGTACAACCATGGGTGTCTCACTCCGAGTGAAAGCACATAGGTTAAAAGCTTGTCTGTGTGGCATAATTCATGGCTGCTATGCTAAACAATCACTTTTTATGGTGACCTTCATAAAATACAAAAAGGCAACAGAACGAAACTCTCTCTATATATATGTATAATTTTTAACAATTCAACCTCCGAAGCTCCTGGAATTCCTCATTAAAGAAGCAATTAATAATGTAGAATAGAAGGAGCTTTTATTATATTTTTCCTTCCAGATGTAAAATCATAATAAATCTAAGTGCCAAAAGAGGGGGGGGGAAAGGAAGGAAGGAAGGAAGAGAGGAAGGGAGGAAGAAACCAGCCAGCCAACCTCTCTGTCTTCATATCACTATGAAAAGTTTTTAAAAAAATGTTGAGTAAGTATTTAAATATTCTGCACACCTGAACCTCGGCCATCCGTCATTGTTATGACTTAAAACATCACTGACTAAATTAGGTTTTGTTTGTATAGAGTCAGATGGCTTGAATGACAAAATTAGAACATGTTCAAATCAGTGAAACAAAACTGCATGAAAAAGGGAGATGGGAGAAAAAAGGAGGGCTGCCCACAGTTGCACCACTATCCTACAATGCTGTGCTGTGTGTGTGTTTTTTTTTTCCTTCTTCCTGTCCTCCACAAATAAGGGTAACAATAGGAAACCACAGACTGTTCCTATTGTGTGGTGTGAGTGTCATTGAGAAGGAGACATGTCCTCCTCATCCTTGTTGTGTTTATGAATTAAAATTTTTAGCTTTCCAGAAAATGTAACCTTTGGATCTATTTTGTTAATGGAGCATCATCACAACATAGAATAGCACAAGAGAGGTGTTCCTAGTTCAGAACATCTGGACTTTTGTGAAATGGCTATAAGAGCTTTCAATCCTCTTATGTTCATGCCCAAACAGCTATTTTAGTGTAGAGAGCAGCAACTGCATGTGTCTTAATACTTTAGTTAGGTATTTATTTGTATCCCGCTTTTATTGTTTTTACAAATTACTCAAGGCGTCAAATTATATAATTCTTTTTCCTCCTGATTTTTTTTCACAACCACAACCCTATGAAGTTGTCCAAAAGGTGTTTTTTCCAAAATACAAATGGTGGGGGATAGAAGGTTTTTTGGATAATTTATTTATTAGGATAAACCCTTCCATTCCACACCATTCAGTGGAAACCAAAGAAATTTCTTGGATGAGAAGTAAAATATTTTCAAGAGAAAAAAAAACCAAGAAAGTCCAATTGACCTTTGGATTATTTTGATATTCCACATGCCAATCAGAGAACAGGAATCAGGAACCCATGTTTAATGGCAAAGAACATTTGATTGGAGGAAGTGGTCATGAGAGCCATAATAGGTTTGCCTATCAACTCCATCCCACATCAAACAGCAATCACAGCCATTGAACAGCTCATAAGCAGAATCTATGGTCTTTTGGTTGAATGCCCCCAAATTCCATGAAATTTATGTTTTAGTTGAAATCAGAGCTTCCTTGTCTTCTCAAGTAACAAAAAGTGAACTCAAAATAAAGCTAAAATGTACTGTAATATATTTGTATTTTAACTCTAAAGAACCCCAATCTGATTTTAATTTCTTTCTCATTTTCTTGCATCTACTTCATCCTGGCTGTGTTTACACAGCACATATCACTTGACATGCATTCATCTTAGTTGCATTTGACTTGATTCAGTGCACAGGGCCAACCCCCAAATGGGTTAACTCAGAACCAGATAAAAAGTAGTACGAAAACACAATCTCTTTGCTGACAGGTCTCCTTATGTTGCATTCAGAATAACTGCTTTCTGTTATATTATCAGCTCAAATCCAGATTGCTTGGGAGGAACACTAACAATGCCTATATATTCATACAGAGAATACAATGCGCCAGGTATTCTTATTCATAATTCTACTGCATTTAAATATGTTGCACATTATTATATGCTTTTAACATAAATCAATGGCGGGCTTACTCTTTGGGTATGGGATACCAGTCCCCAGAATCTTTCCTTTTCTCTTTTATAGTTCTGCAACCTACCTCAGAAGACCCCTGCCCGCATAAAATGGTTATTGTTGTAATAATTTTTGGTGACATTTATAGCTTAAAGACTTTGTACAGTTTTTTTTATCGACAAGCCAGCTATGAATCAAAATGCATGATCACAATAAAAATGCACAAAATATATGTGTTAGAGGGAAGGTTTTGTCAATAGGGCATCACATTGATCCATGTTCTTTGTGGCTATTTGTGGAGCACTACACATGCATTCTGCTGAAAATTCAAACTGCTGACCTGCTTCAGAATTATATTATCTATTGTACATAGATATTTTGATTCTAGCTGTTCAGATGGAAATTGGGTGGATATTCAGAAATTTCAGCTTTGATCTTTATTAGAGCACGAGACAGCTTGAAAATTTTCAGGCAATTTGATTTCATAGGAAGGAAATATTCAAAGTAATTTAACCCAAGTCCTTTCTATAAAGAAGATCCCTTGGTCAAGACTCAAAGGATTGTACAAGCAGCAATATATGTTCAGTGAACCTGACTATTTTTTTTAAAATATATTTTAGAGACCACCAATTGATGAATAGCTCGATCCAAAGCGGGTTCTTCATGTGGTTTAGCCTTAGTTGGTAAAGCCAAGTTTGGCAATAAAGACTCAGGCCCTTTGAAAAACAATCTGTGAAA
Organism: Laticauda colubrina; assembly: GCA_015471245.1. NCBI lineage: Eukaryota > Metazoa > Chordata > Lepidosauria > Squamata > Elapidae > Laticauda > Laticauda colubrina. The sequence goes on from BLBF01000045.1 coordinate 8,658,299, forward strand.
AGACATGGAGGTTTTTCCCTGAGTGAAGGACAACTCCTCTTTACAACTCTCATTGTGTACTCTTCATGGTTGAATGACTCCATCTTGCTTATCTTGAGTCCAAAGGATTCTAAAGGATTGTTAGTGGAATGCTATCAACTACTATGCACTTCAAGAGTCCATGGCATGATGGACCTCTGATGGATTTAAGGTGAACTAGAAGTCCCAGACAAGCAAGGTTGACATTATGGTGAATAGTGAATTCTGGCTGGTAACTCCCCACCAAAAAAGAAGAGATTGTGAGATTGCCCACTTGTATTCCAGACAACTGCTTGATACAAGTAGATTGCAGGAACTTGTGAGTCAAGATCCTGAGAATAGAAGGATTTCAATCAAGTTCACAGTCATAATATATAGACACAAGATGTGCTGAGCCTTTCTTAATCACATTCAATCACATTCAGTATTATGACTTGCTTCTTAATTGTTATTCAATGATTAAAAATTTTTTGAGTAACAATTTTATAGTATCAGGTGAGTTTCTTTCAATTCTTAACAAAAGAAGTTTCAAATGCAACTTTAAGGATATATATTTAAAAAATTGTTGAATAAACAAAGAATGATATGAATGTTTATCTTGGAAAGTTATACATGGACTAAGGGTTCAGATGGATTTGTAGAGTCATTGAATACAAGATGGGCAGCAAATTAATTTCACCAATAAATGATACATTTGTAATAAGATTTTGAAATTCATTATAAGACTCCTTCCCATGGGAAAAATGTTGCTGTTTTGAGTTTTAAAAAGAAAAAAAAATGGGACTACATATTAGAAAGAAAAAGAAGAATTAGACATCAGAAGGAACCAGAAGAAGGAACCAAGAATTAAAATTAAAGGAGAAGAATATTGAAATTTGACTTACTAGTACAAAATTGAGCAGAATACTTTAACAATTGGATATGTTGAAAGATATTTGTGAACAATGAACCCAGAAGAAAATTCTAGAGTGTCTGACAACCATCTATTCAGTAGATTATGTTTAAAAGATGTTCTGAAAGAGAAACAAATTTTATTGGACAAGATTGAGACTGATTTGAAAATGGATTTGAAAATGACAGGCTATAAGAATGATTTAGAAAAAGATGTTATATTGAATATAGAGCTGAAACTGGCTGATCTGTTAATAATTAAAATGAATATACAAACAATAAATAAAGGGAATGACCTGCATATTTTTTTCTGTATTGGATTTACAAAATGATCTGTTAAAGTTTTGAAAATCTTTATGAGAACAGACAGAAAAATAAAAAGAAATCAAATTCTAGGATATTAAATTATAAAGAAGAAGAAATTAAAGATCAAGATGGTTAAAAATAAAAGGAAGGAATATAAAGTTGATTTATTTGATTAAGGTTAAAATAGATATCTTGTAATGTCTTGTAACTCTTATTGGATTTTTACTGATCAGGATTGAATCACTGAGGCTTTAAAGGTTTGTTTATAGATAAGAGATGGAATGTGGAAAAAAAGAGAACATTTGTTGCATTTTAAGAAAAGGTAATAAATTATTAAAATTGTCTGTACTTGTGATGAAGGTGGAAGCAATTTTTTTAAATTTTAGTTTACTAGCTTTTATCTTTTTAACTATAATGTTCAATGAAATTGTTATTTAAAAAATTGCTCACTGTATGATGAAGTTTGAGGTTTCAATAGGAGTTCTCATGCTGTCCAAGAGTAATCCATTAATTTTTTTTCCTGAGCCCTCTTCTGCATCAAGGAAGTAGATTAATTTCAGGCTCAGTCTAATAAATGATACAACGCAGCCTATTTTTAAGCAGAATACGTCTTTCACATGATGAAGCAAAGCTTCGTTTTCAATCTGTGGTATATATAATCCAGAACATATCTTATATATTCTAGATTTTCTATGTAGGAGACATTGACTGATCTGCAAATAGAGAGAAGTGGTTGCCAGCTTAATTTACAAGCCAAACTCCTAAGAAATTTGGGCATGATTTAGAACAAAGCTTGGTGGCAGCAACTCAGAAATGTGATAAATTTTGCTTTTTTGGATTCATTTGCTGTCTCTTTTATAAAACAAAATATTCCAAGTTGCAATTATTTGTGCATTAAAACAGTAAGCCTAAGACATCTGAAAATTAGAATTCCATGTCAGACTGTGAATATCCCACAAGCATGCTGCCTTTCATTAAAATCTGTTTGACATTTTTGTTATGTGCAGAGAGGCAAAGGATGCCAGAAAGCTTGATATTTGTGATTACATCCTTCTGCTAATACAAGACATTCAAAAATTGTATTAAAACATTAGCTACAAAAGGCTGAGCAGTGAAAAACAACAAATAAATAGATTTAGCATTTGTTTTTATTTTTAAAAGGAAAAGTAGGCCACCGTATGATCCATTGCCCTAAATAATTTCCTAAGCAAGAGCAACCTTTCTCATTCTTTTCTTCCTTTCCTTTTTCCCGAAAAGTCTGTTGATAAGAAATGTGCTAATTCCCTCCATGCTTGCTCTCCCTCTTCTCTTCCATCACCTTTGAAAAAAAGGAGAGAGGGAAAAAGTGCAAATTTTTAATCGTTCTTGGGGAATCGTGTAATGATCGCATGTCACGTGACCTCCCCTGGAAAAAGATATTATTTTGTCACAATAACGCAAGTAAATTATCTCACCGGCAACTTGCTTAAAGGTCAGAGAGATCATCTGATGCAGAAGATGGAAATTTCTCCTGCCAAAACAATATTGACAGCTTATCAAGCAGGATGGAGAAAATACAATGATATAATAGAATGTAAGGTAAGATAACACTTGCTACTGGAGGCAGAAAATATGACATGGCATTTCAATTTTAAGGTTATGTGCAGGATGATATCGTATGGAAACGAGGAGACAAAAACAGGGTTCCTTGCATGTGAATTTTATCATGGCAAATGCAACTACTACAGTATTTTAATGTACAGTGTGGTTATTAGATGCATCTTAGGGAGAGAAAAAGCTTCGCAGTCATTTGCAAATAGACAACAGAACACAAAGCAAGAATAATATTCTTCCTCATTAAACCTGAAACAAAGGCCAGAAACTAAACATACATCTCCTTTCCTTTAGTTCAGAGAGAGTTTGGATTTTTGGTAAAGGATTCTCCACCTCTCTCCCAGCCTGTCTCCACATGGACATGCCACAGTTAGTGGGCTTAATGCTGGACTTTCAGTGGGAATCATGCTGGCTGTGGAATTCTGGCAGTTGAAGTCCACATCCCTGGAGTGAGTCCATATTTTGGCAAGCTCTCCTCGGCATTGCTTAGGCTGCTGGGTTGTGACCTATTCTATTAGCCCCATCAATGGAAATGAGAATAATTCTGTTTGAAAAGCTTGCTTCTGGCTGCCTTGTGATTGAGACCCATAGTTGGTCAATTCTTGACCAGATATGAAGATAGAAAGATGTGAAGAAAAAGCCTGGGTTCACACATTATGTTAGGCTGGTCATGCTTAGCTGTGCTTTATTAAATAAACCACAATAATCTGGGTTCATGCAATACACTGAGCTGAAGACAAACCAAACACACTGTGGCTTATGTCACTGCAGTTCTTCAGGACTTCAGTGACCAAAGAATCACAGCAAAGAGTGGAGGAGAGCAAACTGTATCATGGACTCCTTTAATTAGAACTTACTAGAGAAAGACTTGAAGAGACCCATGAATAAATAGTTCTAATTGTGCTTTAGAGGATATGGAATGTATCTTCCTTCCTTCCTTCCTTCCTTCCTTCCTTCCTTCCTTCCTTCCTTCCTTCCTTCCTTCCTTCCTATCTCTCCACCTTTCCCCCCCTTGCCTCCTGTCCTTTCTTCCGCAAAGCATTGACAGAAAAAGATCATGCTGAAATTTTATTGGGAAAAAATGAGAACAAGCCATCTTGGTATCTGGCCAGAAGTGCATTTAGTTGAGAAAAGAAGACATTAATGAGAGCCAGTCCTCATTGATGGTATGAAAATCAGAAACACAAGAGGGCTGTTGCTGAAACAGGCCCTACATAAAGAGATTATGGAACATACTTTCCAAGCTTTCCAACATCTATTGGAATCTTTTTTTCCAACCCACCAACAGATGTAATTAAGACTCTTGTACATGTGGCTTACCAACAGCTTCCAAATAAGTGGTGTGTTTTTTTAAAGAAACCTGCTTATCCATTTCATGATTACCACCAGGTTTATATTTCTTATTTGTTCTCTCTTCTATCTTTCTTTTCCCCATCCCACTTTTCAGAGAACAAGCGAAGGACAGCATCTAGTGGTTGCCAATTTAACTTTGCATGCACTGTGTATGAAAGAAAATGGACAATATAACGTACAGTCATTTCCATTTTGGCTAAAATCTATTAGAAATGTATTTCTCTGGGAGAAAGAGAGAACGAAAAAAAAACCTGTTTCTCAATGGGACTCAGTGTCAGATCTCTGCAGAAATCAACAGTCTTAGATAACAGCAAAGAAAGGCAAGAATCTCTAAATCTTTGTTGACACTTGCTGCTTATTCAGACTTTTACATGGCAGATATAGTTACCCTAATCTGGGTCCATGAATCTTCTCAATGCACGGTTTGGTTTCCTTGGTTTTGCTTAAAATGTAGTGTGAATTTCCCTGCTGAATTTTGTTAAGCAGCAACTAATGCAGGGGTGTCAAACTTGTGTCATCATGGTGTCATCACATGACTTTTCTAAACTGGGTGGGGGTGAGACCAGCACATGACGCATCCAGCACACAGGCCACGAGTTTGAACTTATGGCTAAGGAGGTCGAACCTAGTCAATTGCTGCCTTCATAAACCATGATTAAGCAAGCCACTGCTGAGCATGGTGAGTGAATCCAGTCACTATGTCAAAATCCCATAGGAAAATAACCAAAGTGCGAGATCTAAGGCTAGATTCCCATGAGATGTTAAGGTGTCATACCTTATCATGATATGGCTTTTTGGTTGAACCATATTTGTAATGGTGAAACATTGGGCATTGTGCAAATTCCAGGCAAAGATAAGCCCATCTAAAGTACCTAACAAGAGTAAGAATTTATTCAGAATTGGACTTTTCAAGGATCTCTCTCTTTGTATCTGGTTGTTTGGGACTAAAATAGGATTTAAATCCTGAAATTTCAAATTCCATTCCTTTCCCCCACACACACATTAGACCCTTATCTTTTGATTATCAGGCTGAGTTCATACACAGTATCCACACATTCTTCAAATATTATGTGTGACTGTTCTTGCAATAAATTAAGTCAGCATCAAATAATTGTTTGCTTCAGAGTGATATTTTAAACCAGATCCTCTTCTTCTCTTTGTTTAGCATTTCCATGGTATGAGATACTGGATTAAACAATGGGGATAAAAATGGTCGATTAAAGCCATAAGTCAAAGAAGGATATGTGTGATTGTTTATGTGTTGAGGGAGGAAAGAATGTTTATTATTATATTATTTCGGATGACATCCAGTTGATCGCAATTCATTATATCATAGAGCCAACTAATGTAGAGGTTCAGCTTCCGTTCTCTATCTTTTGAAATATATAGGAGCAGTGTCACCCTGGAGTGGAGAAGGATCATTCCACATCCTTTTGTATTTCCCATTTAAGAGTCAGGTACCACCAACAATTCAAATCAGATTTCCCCCCTGCTTTTGCTGAGAGATGCTGAATAAAGCAGAGACCATCTCAAAATGGTACCCTCCGATTTTTTTTTTCATGAAAGGAACGCTTAGAAGATGACAAACATCACTTGAGATTGAATCACAATAGAATAGGTCACCTCCCTTTTTTTTTCTCTGTAAAGAAGCATGATTATCTTTCTCGTTACTTTATGCTTTGAAAAAAAACAAACAAATGAGGACATTCAATAAAAGATCTGTAGCACTAAAGCCCTCCCCCTCCGCAAAATATGACCTCTTTGATGTTAATGGACAAGGCTCTGCTTTTCAAACCTTGCCTGGCACCCGAAAGAGCTACATATCGTATCTTCAGTCTTTCGACTTCAAAAAAAAAAAGCATCATTTTGCCAAGTTATAATATGGTGAAACATATTTATGTGCAAAATAAAACACAAACAAACAGAACAGTGAGGGTTTAACACTTGCCGCATTTGAATGTTCCAAAATGGTAATGGTCCAAGATACATATGTTGAAATTATCCAAGATGAGGAGAAGATATTTCTCTGGCAGACAACCTCGCATTTTTCAAAAGCAAGCCAGCCAGAACCTAAAAATATTGCAACTGACTTAAGACCAATTAAGGAGGAACTTTTTTCAGTGTCATATCAGAATTACGGAGAAATGATCAGCATCTCTGGTAGTATTTCATTATGGCTTGCTGTGGAGTAGGAGATAGGGACAACTTTAGGCTTCACCATGGGTGGTTGGGTGTGTGCAGAAATGAATTTCTTCATTATACTCCCCAAATTTTTATGATTTAATCCTTGGTCGCTGATTTAGTCAAGCATGTGAATTCATGGCTACTATTGATAAGTGGTTGTTCAAGATATTCTTTATTCGCTATTTATTTATTTGTATCTTACCTTTAGAATAGAATAGAATTCTTTATTGGTCAAGTGTGATTGGACACACAAGGAATTTGTCTTGGTGCAAATGCTCTCAGTATACATAAAAGAAAAGATACATTCATCAAGAGTCAAGAATCAACAGGTACAACATTTAATAATAGTCATAGGGTACAATCAGCAATTGAATCATACTAGGAAACAGAATATAAATTGTAAGTGACAAAGTTACAGTCATGCAGTCACAAGAGGGATGAGTGATAAGGAATGATGAGAAGATTAAGAGTAGTAGTAATGCAGATTTAGTAAATGGTTGGACAGTGTTGAAGGAATTAGTTGTTTAGCAGAGTGATGCCTTTCAGGAAAAAAAACTGTCCTTATATCTAGTTGTTCTGGTGTGCAGTGCCCTATAGTGTCATTTTGAGGGAAAGAGTTGAAACAGTTTATATCTGGGATGTGAGGGATCTTGACTTTATTATTTTACAAATAACTCAAGGCATTGAACGTACCTAATACAGGTAATCCTCAACTTACAACCACAACTGAGCATAAGATTTCTGTTGCTGAGACATTTGTTGAGTTTTGCCCTATTTTATGGCCTCTCTGGCAACAGTGGTTAAGTGAATCTCCGCAGTTGTGAAATTAGTAACATAATTAGAATGTGAATCTGGCTTCCCCATTGGCTTTGCTTTGTCGTTACATAAAGTGATCACATGATCCAGGGACAATGTCATAAATATGAGTCAGTTGCCAAACATCTGAATTTTGATCATGTGACCATGAGGCTGCTGCAACGGTCATATGTGTGAAAAATGGTCATAAGTCACTTTTTTCACTGCCACCGTAACATTGAACTAAGTGAACTGTTGTAAGTTGAGAAATACCTGTACTCTTTCCTCCGCCTATTTCTGTCTCACACACACACAAACACACACACACACACATTTGCTGGGAAGATAAAAACAGGGTAATTGTTGAAGGTCCTGAGCACTCTCCAATTCATATTAATGAGTGAATGCACTTCTAGGACTGCATGTTTCAAGGGCTGTTAATAATTAAGGTTTACAATAACTCTTTGGCATGATTTTCAGCACCATGGTTTTCTCCAGGTATTTTGGGCGACACTTCCTATCCGCTAATATTCGAGATAAGGGAAGTTACTGTATAATCTAAAAGAATGAAATGGCACCAGAATGGAAAGACTTATCTCAGAAATTCTGGGCTCATTTTGCACAGGTGTTCAATCAACAAGGTCATGATATATCATTGGCTGAGCTTCTAGGACTCAACAGTCTCATTGGCTTCTATTGGTGGAGCTGCTCTTGGCCTTTTGGTCCACCATTAGGTGATCTTCTTCTCATAGGACCACAGACAAACATTATTTACTTTTCTGGTTACTTTTATTTTATTTGTTTTTAAAAGAAGGGATGAATGGCCTGTTTAGCCTTGCTAAATGTAGAGGATGACAAGCCTGAGGGATATAAATCTTTCCAAATTGTCTTCAAGTTTCAACCAGCTTGTTTGTTTGCTTGTTTATGAAGTTGTGACCAGGCTGAGTTTACTTTTATTTTGTTTTTGTTTAAAAAGAAGAGTTGAATATTCTGCTTAGCCTTGCTACATGTAGAAGATTATAAACCTTAAGGTAAATAAATCTTTCCAAATTGTCTTCAAGTTTCAGTCAGAGTTTTTTTATATTTATATTTATTTTATTTTTTTGAAGTCAAAACCGAGCTGGATTTACTTTTGTTTTGTTTTTTGAGTTGAATATTCTGCTTTTTTATTTTTATTTTTGGTTTTAAAGAAGAGCTGAATATTCTGCTTAGCCTTCCAAAATTTAGAGCATTACAAGCCTGAGATTAAAAAAAAATATTTCCAAATTCTCTTTAATTCTCTTCTCTTCAGATTCTCTTTGTTTGTTTATTTGTTTGTTTATTTTAATGAAGTTGTGACCAGGCTGAGTTTGTGAATATCATCGAGCCAGGTGGATCTCCCTTTCCTATCTGACGTTGAAAGAGCCTTTCTTTTCCTTTCTAGTCTGCCAGTTTTCAGCTCAGGTAAATGAAGCACTTCGTGAAAAAGAATTCCCAAGCCTTACGAAGGCAAACAACGGGCCTTGTTTATTTTTACAATGTTTTCACTGGTTCGCTAAGGAACGAAGTCTTGTTAAAAAGGGATTTTATTCTGGGTCACCTAGAGTTTGAAGAGTTGGGAAGAACAGAGATGGTTCCACCTCCTTTCACCTGCCTCACAAAAGTTTCTACCCAGCAATTAAGAGCGTTTAATCTAAAAAACTGGTCAAGTTGGACAAAAAGTTGTCAATGGGGAAACTGATTTAAGAAAGCAAAGGTAGAAATAGGCTGTATGCAAACTATTACCTCACAAAAAAGTCTTCTACAAAAAGATTTCGAATACTTGCCTCATATATAGACTAAGATAGAATATAATTCTTTATTGGCCAAGTAAGATCAGACACACAAGGAATTTGTCTTGGTATATAAGCTCTCAGTGTACATAAAAAGAAAAGATACATTCGTCAAGAGTCAAGAATCATCAGGTACAACACTTAATGATAGTCATAGGGTACAATAAGCAATTAAATCATACTAGGAAACAGTCAATATAAATCGTAAGGATACAAGCCACAAAGTTACAGTCCTACAGTCACAAGAGGGAGGGGATGGGTGATAAGGAGTGAGGAGAAGATTAACAGTAATAATAGTGCAGACTTTGTAAATAGTTGGACAAGGTTGAGGGAATTCTTTGTTTAGCAGAGTGATGGCATTGGGCAAAAAACCTGTCCTTGTGTCGTGTTGTTCTGGTGTGCAGTGCTCTATAGCGTCGTTCTGAGAAAAGGAGTTGAAACAGTTTATGTCCGGGATGTGAGAAGTCTATAAATATTTTCACAGTCCTCTTTCTGACTCCTGCAGTATACAAGTCCTCAATTGAAGGCAGGTTGTTTTTTCTATACATATTTTTTTTTCTAGTAAAGCATTCCTCCCCCTCCCCACTCCCCACTCCTCCATTTCTTTTTTTTAAACTAATCATATTAATGTACAGATAGTCCTTGACAGTTTATTTAAAGTTACAACGGCACTGAAAAAGGTGATTTATGACAATTTTTCGCTCTTACGATCATTGCAGCATCCCTAGGGCGACATTATCAAAAACCAAAATGCTTGGCAACTGACTTGCATTTATGATGGTTGCAGTGTCCTAAGGTCATGTGATTCCCTTTTACTTTTCTGACAAAAAGTAAATGGGAAGCCAGCTTCACTTAACAGCCGTGTTATTAAATTAAAAACTGCAAGGATTCACTTAACAACCATGGCAAGAAACAACCATGGCAAGAAAGGTCGTAAAATGGAGTTAAATTCACTTAGCAAATATCTCTCTTAGCAACATAAATTTTGGGCTCAACTATGGTCATAAATTCAGGATTACCTGTATCTTGTTTATTTTTTCCTTTGTTTTCTTTTTTCTTGGTTATTTTATTGTTCTATTTTACTTTTATGGCCACCTAGAGTAGCCTCATGGTGAGATAGGCAGCAAATAAATTTAACAACAACAACTAATAATAATTTATTGACAAGCTTTACAACTGAGCATTTTTGGAATAACCAATCCACTTCCTGAAATCTAAGTATACATGTAATTTATGACTAACCACAACAGCCTACATGTAGATTTTAAATGTATTAGGAACACATACTGTTGGCTTTGAACATGCAAGAATACAATGGCAGTTTATTCAACAAATCGTCGTTACAGAAGTCATAGTTTGAATATGTGAATATAGCCTTTGGTTGCTTTGGTTAAAAGTTACAGCACAAATAACACACCTTAAATGTAGTTTTTAAAACTACCTGTATTTTTATGGCCAGGAAGATCTCCTATAAGCAAGATTGAACAAAGGATTTGAAGCATCACATTTAGTGTCTGTTTCCCTGGACAACAATCCTATTTATCATGCTAAGCAAACACAGTCAATGCAACTAGAGAGAAAAGAATTGTAATGTCATTGCTGTGATGTAATTTGGGGAAAAACTTTCATCTTTTGTATATATGGCTTCATAGCCTGTTTAACCAATCAGGTTGGGGCCTTTTTCTTCCACTTCTGAAAATTCAAAAATCTTAGAAAGTTTAGAGTAAATAAAAGGAGTCCTTTCGTTACAACCAATCACTAACCAGGAGCTGATAAGCAACTGTTCTTGTTCACCATCTACTCACTGACATCTGCTTTAGAAGTGTATCACAAATCTTGCTGAAATTAAGCAGACATTTTCAGTGTTTACTGGTAAAGTTGGTATGTGTACTAACATGTCTTCCATATTCTGATGGGTGTGGTTTCAATTCTTAAAAGGCATCATTGTATTTCGAGGAATCTCCCTGTCAGAGTTAACAGTGAATAGGACTTCTATTTTTTTTTCCTATCCTTCAATTTCATTTCAATTGTCATAGCCCTAAATTCAATAAACTAAAGACTTTGGGATACTGACAAATCAGTGATTACATTTCCATACATTTTATATCCATCCATATCTACAAATCTAATATTGACCTGGAGTTATCAGTGATAGAAAAGTTATTAATTCTGACAGCTATAAGGGAGAAACTAATATCCTCCTTTTTACAATACCTTGTATTAATAACATGGGAAGTAAATAAGGGGGATTTAAGTTGTCTTGGGTGTTGAGTGGAGAGAAGAAGGTGACTATTAGAAGCAAAGAAAGAAGGGGGTCAAATTTATTGTGGAAAAAGGGGATGAAAATAATGTCTTCACTTGGCATGGTAACACGGGGATTGTTGACTTTTATTCAGGGTACAGTAGTCTTTGACTTAATTGAGCCTAAAATTTCTGTTGCAAAATGAGATATTTGTTAAGTGAGTTTTGCCCCATTTTACAAACTTTCTTGCCACATTTGTTAAGTGAATCACAGCAGTTGTTAACTTACTAACATGGTTGTTAAGTGAATCTGGTTTCCCATCATAAATGTGAACCAGTTGCCAAGCATCTGAATTTTGATCATATGACCATGGGGATGCTGCAATGGTCATAAGTGTGAAAATGTCACCTTTTTCAGTGCTGTTGTAACTTTGAATGGGGTGATCACTTCAGCATGGGGTGATGCAGAGGTGGTATTTAGCAGGTTCTGACCAGTCCTGGAGAACCGGTAGCGGAAATTTTGAATAGTTTAAAGAACCGGCAAATACCACCTCTGACTAGCCCTGCCTCCATCTACTCTCTGACTCCCACTGATTCCCAGCTGATTGGCTTTTGTTGCCCTGCACAGGAGCTGGAGCTGGAAAGCAGGTTAGTAGGGAGTAGTGGGGAGGGAACAGAGATTTTACATGCCCACCAAGCCATGCCCATCAAGCCATACCATGCCCACTAAGCTACGCCCACAGAACCAGTAGTAAAAAAATTTGAATTCCACCACTGGGATGATGGGCTGCTATGACTTATTGTATATATTGTGATAAAAAGACCTTGTCAGTGAAATATCTGATCAAGGAGTGGTGAGTAGGAATAGGAAGGGTTTTTCCCCCTCTTGGAATAGATTTCTCTGATCAATTGTGATCAATTCCTGTGATCAAGCAGCCATCATTGATCCTCATCTGTCTTTCTCTGTTCACTTCTCTTCTCCTCTTACAAAATAAGGAATAAACTCTTGAATTAATTCTGACTTTAAGGGCAATGAAGAGCTTATTAAAATCACCAAAGGGACATCTGTCGCTTTTCCTTGATACTATTTTTATCTGCGGTGCCATGGAAGAGGAGAAACATATTATGTGGCTTGAAAAAATAATAATACAAAAAACAAGATTGTTGTTACGATTTGGAGGATGTCCATAATCTAGCAGGTGATATGTAAATGAAAGTGTTTAAATTTTCTTTTATGTTTGAACACTGGCAAAAAAAGACATAATTTTAAACTGAATTTATCTCATTCATTACACAGGGCATTTACATCTTTTATTAAATACCAGAGGAAACAGTGGAGGTTTTAATGAAGCATTATTACAACTATTAGCTTTTCTTTTCCCTTATCAAGATACAAGAAATTCAATTAACATGTTCGACAGTTAGTTGCGACTCTTAAATTCTTCTGATCTTAGTCAATATTGTAATAATGTTAGGCTTGGTTCAAAATAGACTATGGAAGACAAATTCATGTAGTCCACAATTGTGATTAACTGCTACAATCTAATATTTACTTCTGTACCAATAAAATAGAGATGTATTATGAAAATCATGGTAGTATTTATCTGTTCTCTGCATCTGAACTTTTAGGACAATAATTATGACACCTTAATCCTATTTTCTCAACTATATTTGAGTATGACATTCAGAACTTTCAGTCCAGTTGATGGGGAACTCTAAAATATATAATCCAATATTTGGAGGAGTGATATGTGATTTTTTCCCCCTCTAAACAGGTAGTCATCAACTTAAACTACAATTAACTCCAAATTTTCTTTTGCTAAGTGAGACATTTTTAATTGAATTTTGCACTATTTTGTGACCTTTCTTGCCACAGTTAAGTCAGAAACATGATAGTTAAGTGAAACCAGCTTCCCCACTGACTTTGCTTGTCAGAAGACAACATTGAGCAAATGTTTTTCCAATGAGCAGAAAACATGAGCAAGCCACCTAGGAAAAGATTGGCTACCTGTATACTGCTGTGATTCAGTCAAATTCAGTTCAAGTTAGTTATATTTGCTAATGCTGTTGCAAACTTGTAATCTATTTTGCAATTTTTTTTTTAATCTTCCTTTCCATGGAGGATGTTTTCCCCTCCTCTTTATTCCTTCAGAATTTTTCTGAATTCTCTTGATGATATATTCAAGCTGACTTTATGGTTGCAGATAATAGGGGACACAGTTACTTGAGGAATCTCCTTATCCCACTGGAATTTGCCCAGTCCCCTGTGCCAGGAGAAGAGGCATGCTGTGCAGTGGTGGGATTCGAATATTTTTCATTACCAGTTCTGTGGGTGTGGTGTGGTGGGCATGGCGTGGTGGGTGAGGTGTGGCTCGGTAGCGTGATTTGGTGGGTGTGGCAGGCAGTGGTGGGATTCAAATTTTTTTACTACTGGTTCTGTGGGCGTGGCTTGGTGGGCATGGCAGGGGAAGGATACTGTAAAATCTCTAGTCACGGGTGGTATTTGCTGGTTCTCTGAACTATTTAAAATTTCCACTACTGGTTCTCCATAACTGGTCAGAACCTGCTGAATTCCACCTCTGGTGGCAGGGTTAAGGATACTGCAAAATCCCATTCCCTCCCCACCCCACTAACCTGCTTTCCAGCTCCGTTCTCCTGTGCAGGGCAACAAAAGGAGACCCAGCCGATCAGCTGGGACTCAGGAGGCAGGGAAGAGATGGGGGTAAGGCCAGTCAGAGGTGGTATTTACCGGTTCTCCCAACTATTCAAAATTTCCACTATTGGTTCTCCGGAACTGGTCAGAACCATTTGAATCCCACCTCTGATGCTGTGGGTCCACCATCCAGTGTATTTTGGCTAGCTTGGTCTAGGAGAAGAAGACCCATTTCTGCCGTCCCTCCTGCCCTTTGGAACATCTTTCTCCCAAAGTGAGGTTGGCTCCATTCTCTCCCCCACTGACCTTCCACAAGAACTTAAAAACCTGGCTCGGCCACCTAACCTGGGGCTGGCAGGTTTCACATTGGGCATTGTTGATAGATAAATCCATCTCCTCCCCCCACATTTATCCTACTCCTTCCCTCCCCAATTTTTAGCTAGATTGTGTATCGTATTTTTGGTAGTATTTTATTTGTACAGATTTATCTTTTTAATATTGCAAGCCACCCAGAGTTACCGTGTGGTAAGATGGGCGGTGGTTTGGTAAACCATTAACATCATTTAAAAGGGAGAAAAATTGGTCAAATTAAAATACAAAAGTAGGTCAAATTAAAATGCAAAATATCTGTGTTAGTTGGCAAGTTACAACAATACTACAAAGTCCAAGTTACTGGTACTACAAAGTCCATGGTGTTTGGCCTTCAGCGCCCAATATATTTAATGAACAGGCAAACAAACAACCCCCTTTCTCATGTTTCTTCCCATGACCTGGAAGCTTTCCTAGGCTTCTGAGGGTTCACCAAACTGAATGAAACTTGGAAGGAAAGAAAAAACAGCTGGAAGTATTGTCTAAATGGCCTGAATTTCACCACCAATATTTTAACCCTTGGCTGTTCATTCCAACTGCTTCAGTGTGCGTTGGGAGAGAGAAATTCAGGTCTGACATTTGTATGCATGAGATAAAGAGGAACATGGATCAGAGAGAGGAAAAAAGCCTTCGTCTAGCTAATGCAATGAAAGGAAGTACAGTTCTTCTCTTAATATCTACAGGGAAGAGGGGGTATAAACAAATGTAAATGTCTTTTATTGTGTGAGCAGATGGCTTGGGATCCACCCCCCAGTCTCCACCTGGTCTACTTTGGCTAATGAGAGGAATTTTGAACTCTCATTACAAGATGCCAAGTAGACATTTCCTGAGGCTTCCACAAGCTCTGAGGGATTAGTACCCCCTTGGAGTTCCCCCCTTGTTCTTTGCCCGTTTGCGCTACCTTTTGGCATTTAGTAGCTTGCCAAGGAAAAATCATGCATAAATATGGGTTTTAAACAGAGGCTCAAGTCATTCAATGAGTCGCAGTAGGTCTTCTTCCCCTCTCGTTAGGCTTTTGGCTTTGACTGGATCGAGGCCTTGGATTTCCCCATGGAGGAAAATACAACTCAAATGTTGAATTAGCGTATTTTGTTGGCCTTGTTTTGCTTTGTAAAAGAGGAGTAAAAAGCCATTAAGAACATCCTTCTGTCATCTGGTTTGGTTGGAAAGGAGTAGAGGCCTAGGGTTTGTTTTGTGTGCGCGTGTATTGGTGTGTATGTGTTTGTGTGTGTGTGTGTGTGTGTGCATGCATTGTTCTCACATGTTAGTTAGAAGGGGAACAAAAGACTATGTGCTGTTATTCAGCCTGCAAGGTCAAGAAGGTACTTCAGGATTGTGGCTTAATTTGGTCCACTCAAGCTTGTAGATATTGACTTCAGAAATTGCAGTAGTTATCATTCCTGTTTGTTTATTTTCTTTAATCAGATTGGAACTGTCAGGGTGCTTGAGGTGAATTTTACAGGCAACCCCAATAACTCTCAATTTCAATTTCAACCAGAACCTGAGTTCTACCCACAAAGAGCTATGGAACTACAGGAAACAAGGTTTTTTTAAAAACCCCTATGGTAAGAAAAATAGATGAAAGAAATAAGGAGGGTTGCATCTGAAGTATCTTACCTGCATAGTACCATTAAGTAAAGCATCAGTTTATTTATGTGCTATATGATCAAGGTCTCCATCATAAAGTCTTGGATCTTTGAAGAACCCTGTAAGGTAAAGAGAAATGATTGTCTCAACATCATCCAGACAGTTTCTGCCTGAAAGTGGAGTAGAAATTAAGGTTCCCTGCTCCTTCTCTCACAGTTATCTATTTAATCTATTAAATTTATATGCCACCCATCTCACTCTGCATACTCTAGACAGCTTACCATTAAAATAAAGAATAATAAGATGTTCAAATATTAACAATAAATACAAAACTAAAAAACAAAGGACAGTACAGAGGTGACATCTCATATCTTAAAAACCACCTCACACAGACTCTCTGTTGTGAGATTATCCCACTACAAAGTCTCTTAGATTAGTGTATGGTATATCATTGACTTGCAATATATATTAACATTTTAAAAAAAACAATAAAACATGATGTGATCTACAGTTTGATGTAGAAACCCCGAGTAACACTGAAGGGAAAATACTATCCCCCATTTATATAGTGATTCCCAGAAGACTTCATGTGAGGCGCAAATTTTACTCAGGATTGTCCATTACTGGTGTGGTAGGTCAAAGGTGTAGTCGGCAACTGGTACTGTAAAGTCCTCAGTTTTGCTGTTACAGTCTAACACAGTTAGATGTTGAGACTATTTCCTTTGTCTGCATCATTTCAAAATACAACAAATCCTTTTCATAACTGCTCAAGATTGTGCTTCCCTCCATACCTTGTCAGTTGATGACTAAACAATGTATACTTTCCATATATTGCTAATTCACATTCTTTGGCCCTACAATTGTTTTTCTGGGTTGTTGAACTGTGCCATTCTTAGAGTCCCATAGGGCACCTAAAGGTTTGATTTCATCCTTGATTTTTGTGGGGCATACATAATGTACATTATTCTATGATTTCTTTCGTGATGGCCCCCTATTTTATTGTGTATAGTGTCATCAGCGTTATGATCAGAGAATCAACACCTACAAAATCTATTATTCATTAAGTTTAACCAATATATAATTTAAAACAGTGGGTTTTGTCAAATAATGTTAGGTCAGCATAATTTTCTGCCTATTACTAATATCTATAACATCTTTGCCTTAGTCAGCTCTATTTAAATATGCAATCATTCACAGCTTTTGACTATATTGTGTTCACACTCCCAATTTCCAATATTCAACTACTACAAATTTTATGCTGACATCAATAGCAAACTATTAAAGACAGTATTTCATTATTGGTTTTTCATCCCAAAAGTTATTTACAATTATATACTAAGCACTAATATTAAAGGAAACCATTTAAATGAGGTGCTATCTGCTTTAACAATATGTCTGTCACAGAATGAGATTGTGTTTAAAGATTTTATCAAGAAATGGTTGTTTGCTGAGGTTATGTTTTGTCCATGAAATATGCATTTCATATCTCTTTCATTTCATTAACATAATTTAATTTGTGCTTTGCATTTTGTGCATAATACATATTTGATTTACAAAACAAATATTTCCATTAGAAAATGAATTTCATGCAGGCAAAAAGCAGAACCAAATGATGTATTGAAGGAAAATAAGAAGAAATGAAATGCATTTTCTCAGTCTATTAAAAAATCTATGGCATTGACAGAAAGTGCACTTAGTGCTACATTTAAAAAATAGCACATATGTCAATGTATTAACAAATAGAATTGGAAATACAAATATTTCCCTATATCAAGCCAAGAATCTCTTTATTTTAATTGAGTTGATTTAAAAGCCCCCAACTACAATTTAATTTTTATTTCATCTTCTTGTGGTGCAGTGGCTGGTGCCATTACATCTGTGCGGAGTTGACAGTCAATATGCAAAGAGATTTTACCTTTTTAGAAAAGTTACTGTTGATAAAAAGCAACAAATAATGTAATGGTTTGAAAATGAAATTATTCATTTGTTGATTGCCTTTGAACCTTAGAATAAGTGAGTAGGAAGGAAAGTAAACTGAAGACGAGGATGAAAGAACGGTGGGAGACAAATTTGTTAAATCTTTCTCCCTTTAAGGCAGGCAGAGATTATTTAAATCTCCCACTGTCACTCTTTTGAAGGACTCAAAAAAGTTACAGAGGTCTAAAGAAAATTGGGGTGACTGTTGAACACGAGAGCTCTGCTGTAACATCTAGTCAGGGATTATATTTCCCACAATGCTCTGATAGAAGTTTCTGAGATGTCCACAACAGTAAACAAAGCTAGCATTGTCTTCCTCTTGTTTCCCAGCAGCTGATATTCAGAGGTGTATTGGCTTTGATCCTAGAAGTAGCAGTAGTAACCCAATGGCTAGTAACTGTTCAAAAACTTGTCTTCCATTACCTTCCATTTCCAAAATTTATGTCTTTGAGGACATCCAAATCATCGTCTGGTTGGTTCATCCATTTATTTAAACCTCATGATTGCTCAGCACAAGGAGTTACATCTGTCTATTTGGAGAAATTCTCACAAAAAATTGCATTTGAGGTTCATAACATGAAAACATGGAGCAGGGATGTACTGTAATAATAATATCTTATAAACAACTGATCTCAATAGTTCATCGTTGCTTTACGCTATCTTGAAGGAATTTTGTAAGTTCTTAAACAAGCATCTTTTCCACCCTTAACCAGAAAAACAAAACAAAACAGAATTTGTCAAAGGACTTTCTATATGCTCTGTCACTGGACTCTGTTGTTTCAGGCATAGTATTGTTTAGGACTTGTCTTTGATGAGGGGATGAGAGATGTCTTCTTCGTATACATTAACCTGCCTTTTCTTTCAAAGTTCATTGAAACACCTTCTAGCTGAGATAGTTTCACAATTAACTGCACAAAACCATAATTTGTTGAAAAAAGTGCCATGAGCTTATTTACTCAAACACAATATATATTAGGCCTTGGTGTTATGTATGAACCAGGGCAGCTTTTCCCGACTTTGGAAATTCTGAGGAAAACAACTTTCTTCTATTCTGATGCTGTACTGAAGGTTGCTATAGTATATTGGTTTATAATAATCATTAGAAGCCCATGGGTTTAACCCAGAACCTTTATGATCATATAAGGAACCTGGCTCTCTATTGGTGGAAAAGCAGCCTAAGTAGGATAATAAATGTGATTAAGCCAATTGATATACCATGCCACTTAATTTTTTCTCCACCAGATAGTTAAAACAAAAATTCACAGGAATAAGAGTATGAATTCTCAACTAATTGTATAGGTTAGGATCTCTATTGTATAGGTTAGGGTTAGGGTTGGTCAGCTTGCTGGGGAATTCTAGGAGGAGAAGTCCACACCTCTTCAACTTGTTATGGTTGAGAAACACAGGGGTATGGGCAGTGGTGGGATTCAAAAATCTTTACTCCCAGTTCTGTGGGTGTGGCTTGGTGGGCATGGCAGGGGAAGGATACTGTAAAATCCCCATTCTTACCCCAAGAACCTGCTTTCCAGCTCTGTTCTCCTGTGCAGGGCAACAAAAAAAGACCCAGCCAATCAGGACTCCGATTAGCTGGGACTCAGGAGGCAGAAAATAGATGGGGGCAGGGAGAGATGGTATTCTGAATGACTCAAAATTTCTGCTACCGGTTCTCTGAACTGGTCAGAACCTGCTGAATACCATCTCTGGGTATGGGTGATCAATACTAGGGATGATGCCACCTATCTTATGACCTTGTTGCAGAAATGACACAAATGCCCATAAGGCATCCACAGAGAAGGTAGGGACATCATGTGCATGACAACACATATGATGGGGTGCACGTGATATCCTTTCCTTCCTCTGTGGATGCCTATGGGCATCCACATTTCAGCTATCAGTTATCACCCTTTCTCCCTTTCTGCCCACCTTACTTCCAATGAAAGAGAAGGATGTGAAAGGTGAACCAGGACAGAACATGATGATCACTACAAGGGAAAAAAAAACACTTTTCTTTATGAATTTATTCATTTTATGATATTTATAGACCACCTGCTTTGTACAATTCCAGGCTGTTTACAACGGCAAGATTAAAAACACAGAACTGAATCCCTTCCAGCCAAACTCAACCATAAATATAAAGAACAATAAGAGAACAGCACATCCATCACAACACCTGATTAAATTATATGGCCTTTGCTGCCTTATGAAATATCAGCAGGGAAGATTCAGGTGGCTCCAAAGTGTAGGGGCCGCTACAGAGGAGGACGGTGGTCTTCAGTGACCCCTAGTTCATGAAATGATTCCCAGGGCAACTGCGGAATATTGCATTATGCTAATTAGATGAATATTATAATTAAATACCAGGTGCTGCAGGAGAGGCAATTGTCGTTGGTACTACAGCGTGGAAGAAAGGCAAGCATTTAAGCCTTCTCTCCACAATTATCATCTTAGGAAAAGTTGCCCTCCAACTGGTAGCTGAGTGCTCAGATAGCTGCTTTAAAAAGAAATTAGAAAAAATAATGAAAGAAGATAGATCTGTCAACAGCTATTAGTGATGATAACTAAGTGGAATCCCCAGATTCAGGACATAGCTGGGGGTGGAAAGAACAGCAGAGAAAGGCTATTGATTGGGTGGCCTGCTGGGAGCTTTAGAACCATCTGTGTGGCTTCTGCTGGAAACATGACACCATGGTTGTGCGATCCAGCAGAGCTCTTAAGGTTTGTTTTTGGGGTGGTGGTGGAAAGGAAATAATTTTGTCATCCTAAATCCTGCAGTTCCGATTTTCTCCGAACTGCATGGGATGTAGTCATTTTTGTAATCCAAGACGTATCAGGAGATCCCGGGATGGGGAAGGTTGACAGAGAGTTATGTATAACATTAAGTAGACCATTTGGTAATCAAACTATGACAACATTTTTGGAATCAACTAAATTGACTTTATTGTAGGGATATACAATAAAATTTGATTTCACGTTTGTAGTAGTTACTACAAAGTGAGGAGTCCTTGGTGCTCTCTGAACTTGATTGTTTTCTTGCAGACTGCAGAAAAAACAGTTGCTAACAACCTGCCTTCCATCGAGGACCTGTATACTGCATGAGTCAAAAAGAGGACTGTGAAAATATTTATAGACCCCTCACATCCCGGACATAAACTGTTCCAACTCCTACCCTCAAAATGACACCATACAGCACTGCACACCAAAACAGCTAGACACAAGGACAGTTTTTCCCCGAACTCCATCACTCTGCTAAACAAATAATTCCCTCAACACTGTCCAACTATTTACAAAGTCTGCACTACTATTACTGCGAATCTTCTCATCACTCCTTATCACCCATTTCCTCCCACTTGTATGACTATATCTTTGTCACTTGTATCCTTGCAATTTATATTGACTGTTTCCTAGTATGATTTGATTGCTTATTGTATCCTGACTATTATTAAGTGTTGTACATTATGATTCTTGACTCTTGATGAATGTATATTTTCTTTTATGTACACTGAGAGTATTTGCACCAAGACAAATTCCTTGTATGTCCAATCATACTTGACCAATAAAGAATTCTATTCTGTTCTGTTCTGTTCTGTTCTGTTCTGTTCTATTCTATTCTATTCTATTCTATTCTATTCTATTCTATTCTATTCTATTCTCCAAACTAGATAGCCTCATCAGAGAGTAGCACAATTTGCAAGACATCAGAGAGTAGCACAATTTTCAAGACAACAACCAAGCTCAGAGAGCACCAAGCACCCCTCATTTCAGCCCTAAGCTACTAATATTCTTCTTTATTGGTAGTAGTTATTATCTATTATAACTAATCCAGTTTTCCTCAACATGATGTCATCCAGATTTTTAACTGTGAATCTTTATGGCTTCAACCCTGAAGTCATGGAATTTCTGTCCAACATATCTGGAGAACACCAAGTTAGATGTAACCCTCAACTTATGACTATAACAGAGCCTGCCTATTACGGTTGTAAGTCATGATAGTTGTAAAACTGGTCATCATATTTTTTACAACCTCCTTCCCCCCTTAAATGGACTGGTTTTGCCAAAAGCCAGACAGAAGTAAATATTGTTTTATGTTTTGCAAAAATGTCATAAAATGTGATCACATGACTGCAGGATGCTGCAAACAGTTGTGAATGCAGGTTGGTTGCCGAGCACTCAAAATGCAGTCATGTGATCACAGAGGAGAAGGGAGTGGGGTGTCAGTCAGAACTTCAGAACTGGGTTGTAAGTACCCCTGGGAAGGTCCACTGTAAGTTTGAATGCTTGCTAAGAAATTGACCATAAGTCGAAACCTGCCTGTAAATGTTTATAGAATTGGGTTGCCCAAATAAACATGAATGTCATGCTGATTTTTTGAAAGAGGCTATGAGTTCATATAAACTGGAAAATATATTTCCGCCATTCAGAGGTGGCAGTAAAGAGTCTTCTTTATTTAAAGCTGAACTTCAGGGAAAGATGAAAAGCAAATTCTTTCCTTGCAGTTCTCCCCCCCCCCCCAAACTATTTTCAAAAAACATTGTTGGTATCAGAATCCAATTCTTGCGATACTCCAACTTTAGCTAGCTGCAGACGTCTGTTGTACTCAAAGCTTGTAGGAGTATATCCGTTGAAAGTAGGCTGAGAGGGAACAAATGAAGGAGAAATGGAAAAGAAAAGAGTGGGCTGCTATATTTATAAAAATAACAATGGAGGGTAATAACTCAGTTTTATGTCTCTTCAATTGTAGCATGTGATTGATGGATCTTAGCCAGTATTCTGAGCTGAGTAATTGCAGGCAATCAATCCCAGATCTTATTCCAAAGCAGAAGAAGTGACCATTTTTGGAAAACAGCTTAGAAGGGGACATTCCAACCTAGGATTTGGAATGTTTGCAGTTATCTCCAAGGTTTATGGCACATCAATATCATGAAAGAGATTTATTCCTATTGCACATAAGTGGGCATTTTTTTTATCCCTTAGGATGAAGTCTGCAAAGATCTTCACCAGTCTCCAAATTTGGTAAGTTTAAGGTTTGTGGACTTCAGCTCCCAGAATCCCATGGCTGATTGAGGAACTCTGGGAGTTGTAGTCCACAAGTCTTAAAGTTGCCAAGTTTGGAGACCCCGATCTACACCAAAGAATTCCTATTTAGATTCTTTAAATTCAATGGGTGGGCATCTACTTTGTTTTCAAAGGAACCAAGGATTCCCAGATTCGAATCGGAAACCCCTCCAGTGACAATTTGTTGCTGTTTTGTATTTTAGACAATGCTGACCTAGTACAGCCATTGATACAAGACAACTTTATGTTAATCTTAATAATATGGATCTCCGTTCAATATAGGATTTTCTGTTTTAATTTTTACTCTAAAGTGGATGCAGTTCAAGTAAGATTGGATGATCACAATGCATCTGTTCAATCTAGCATGTGAAGACAGGGCTCTGATTGTTATCTTAAATTAATTTTGCATATTTATTCCCTTGCCAGTTTCTCTGAGGTTTTGCTTCATGATTGGGCCAGCTTCCTCTTGGCATGGGCCCATTCTGACCATCTCTCCTCCCCTGCTAAATGAGCAAGCTCTAATAAATTGCCCTGGAAAGGAAACTTCAGTTTAGATTCTCAAAAATATACAACTCTCAACTCGTAAACCAAATTATGACATTTATACTCGCATAAATCAGGAGTAACCTCAGAAGTCGCTCAATGGGGCAATGAATCCAGTGTCACAAAAGAGTACCATAAAGCAGTCAAGAATTTGGCACTCTACGATACCTGCCTCTGTGGTATGCTTCAATTATCACAAATGTACGTACTCTGGCCATAGCATTTGCAAAGCAAGGATAGATCTTGAGGTTGTGTTTATGTCTGAAACTTTAAAGTGATCTTTAGAAGCAACTAAATGTATGAACATAACAAGGGGAAGAAAATAAATGCCTCAGTGTAGCAATACTCCTCGCTGTAAATATAGTAAGCTTTCAGATGACTTTTTAAAAAATTACAGGTAGACCTTGACTTACATTAGTCCATTTAGTGACCGTGGGGCTGGAAAAAGTAACTTATGACCATTTTTCACACTTACAACCATTGCAGCATCTCTGTGGTTACGTGGTCACAATTCAGACGCTTGGCAACTGTCTCATATTTGCAGTGTCCCAGGATCCCATGATCACCATCTGACGTGCAAAGTCATTGGGGGAGCCAGATTTATTTAACTATTGCAAAATCCCATTTTCTCCCCACCCCACTAACCTGCTTTCCAGCTCCATTCTCCTGTGCAGGGCAACCAAAGAAGACCCAGCCCATCATCTGGGATCTGGGAGGCAGATAAGAGATGGGGCGGGGCCAGTCAGAGGTGGGATTGACTGGTTCTCTGAATGACTCAAAATTTCTGCTTCTGGTTCTCCAGGACTGGTCAGAACCAGCTGAATACTACCTCTACTTAACAACCATGTTACTAATCTAATAGCTGCAGTAATTCACTTAACAATTGTGGCAAGAAAGGGCATAAAATACAGCAAAATTCACTGAACAACTGTCTTGTGTAACAACAGAAAATTTGGGGTCAATTGTGGGCATTAAGCCTAGGATGACCTGTACTAATCAAAGAGAATGATTTACGACACATGATTTCTTTTCAGAAAGAAAACCTGTGGACAGAAGGTGGTGGAGATTGCATCCAACCCAACTCTAATTAGACTTCAGCAACAGAGGGGTCAATGTCTGGAATACTCTACCTGTCTCTGTGGTTTCTTCCCCAAACCCCAAAAATTTTAACCTTAGACTGTCTACTATTGACCTCACCCCTTTCCTAAGAGGTCTGTAGGCGGCGTGCATAAACGCACCAACATATCTACCGTCCCTGTCCTATTGTTTCTTTTTATTTTTCTTATATGTATCCATTTCATATATCCATAACTATGTATATACTTATACCTATTATCTTTGAAGCGATTGATAAATCAAATAAATACTAAATATCAGATATGTTTCTTGAGCTAAGCCATGGCTTCTTTAACCAATTGAATAAGTCATAATTGGTTGAGTTTATACAACCCGCTGAGCAATAAACTATAGTTTATGGATTATGATTACACACCACAGCAAGCCACAAGCAAGGAAACTTTATTATGACTTAAATCTATGTGTGACACTTTAGGGTAAGCCTTTATTCTCTTTTGGCTCCTTGTTTGAAACATTGGATAATGATCCTGCTTATTTTTATTTGAATCGTTTTAATTATTTTGTAACTGTTTCTTTCTTTTTTCTTCCAAAGGCACATTCTCAGCCTGCCTTGTGATGTGACAGGTTGTGTTTAAAAGGGAAGGAATTTGGTTTTGATTTCTGCTGTGAATAGATATAGTTACTTTTCCAGTTTTGGTTTCTCTTAATTTCTGTCTTCTTAAAGAATGAGAAGGGAAGGGAAGTTTAATCTGTGCATTCCTGAGGAAGGCACTGATTTTGTGACACAGTAGCACAGATGTGGGAAAACGCATGGAATGTTTGAATCAAACTTGCATTCAAATCTTCTCTATGTGTGTCTCTCTCACTGTCTCTCTGTAATGTTCCTCTGTCTGTCTGTCTGTCTGTCTGTCTGTCTGTCTGTCTGTCTGACTCTCTCTCTCTCTCTCTCTGTCTTTTTCATTCTCTCTGTCTCTGTCTCTCTGTGTGTCTCTCTGTCTCTCTCTCTTTTTCTCTCTCTCTGTCTCTCTGTGTCTCT
>BLBF01000045.1:8765935-8790957 GCA_015471245.1 Laticauda colubrina
TATCTATCTATCTATCTATCTATCTATCTATCTATCTATCTATCTATCTATCTCTATCACCATCCAACCAGCTTTTACTGGTTCATTGATTCTACTTTTTTCTTACATTGGTGTATGGACATTTAAGGTTTTCACATTCTTAAAACAAAAGAAAGTTGTTCTCTAGTTAACTCACATTTAATTTCCATGTGGTGGTATAAAGAAAATGAAGTCCAAATTATTAACAAAAGGGAATAAAATCTGTGGATAGTATTTTTACAACAATATAATAAAAATGAAGATAAAAGAAATACTATTAATATATAATATTTAAATCCAGTAGTTTTTCTAAAGATTTGACAGTAAATGGTCAAAAAGAGTGTTCTTAAATAAGTGCCAAAATATGAAGCCCAACCGTGCCTTAAAAGAAAACTTATTTCCAAATGTAAGAGATAGTAGCAGTCTAGAATGCTTATTCCTTTCCTAGTTCATGATATTATTAATAAGTTTCTTCATTTTTGTTTTTGAAAGATGTATTCCAGGAAAGTGGACAGTATGGGGATCACACAAAAGATACATTTGGCTTTTTATTTCCAAGTAGCTGGCTGGATACACATTCATCATTTTCAGATGCTAAAGTCATTACCTTAAAAAAATTAAAGAATATGGGGATTAACATCAGTTTGTGATCCATACAGTATACATTTAAATTATCCAGTAGAATACTAGAAATTATTTTTAACTCAATAAATCCTGTAGCCAAAACATAAAACACCTGAGGAAAAAAGAATATTCTTAAAATAGGACTGCAGGTAGAAAATTGTATCTGTCTATCTTGGAAGTAGCAAATGTCGTTATAATTTTTAATGACTAATATTAACGAAGCTCTGTTACATAAGGGTGTTTTTTTTTCTGTCCAGAACACCTGAACCCTGGTTAAACAGCCCCAACAGAATGTCATGTTTCATAGAATAATATAAGTTAAAGTGTACCCTTTTTTTTAGTTTAGGTTTCTTGGTCAAAAGAAACACAATTATTGACTATTAGCTTGCAATCTAAACAAAAAGATGATCAAGTTATCCTGAAAGGCAGAGTTGAAATCAGATTAATAATAATGACAACAACAAAACAAAGCCCAATTAACGTTAGCCTTCTGTGAGTTGGGTTCAATAGAAGTTAACATTAACAATGCAGGAGCTTCAAGTAGAAATTAGAAACATGACTCTGTGATAATGATATTATCACAGGCCCAAAAGAAAAGAACTTTCTCGAATGTCATTGAAAGAATAAGAAAGCAAACTAAGCAAGGGCAATTTTTTTTCCCTTACCATGGTAAAAATGCTTTATCAAAATTTGAATTTAATATGATTTTATATCAGCAACTTTATATATTTAACTGATATATAGATCTAGATATATAGATCTAAGCAAAATATAAAATAAAATATTATTTTAATATGATAGCTAAGTAAGCTTTTGTAGGAGACATCATTCTTCATTCATGTAGTTATAAAGAAAACTGGGTGTTATACGCTTTTGGTGTATTTTTCTTGTGGTTTATTTCCTTCTCCATCTCCATCACCATCACCATCACCATCACCAACACCAACACCAACACCATTTGTTTTCCTTACAAGAAGAATTCCTTACAAGAAGAATGTCCTTACCCAGGGACACCTCAAGAATATTGAGATAATGCATTGCCCTCCAACAGGACTTACTCAAACCATCAAGATCTGTAGATCATCCAGGTTTCCATGTCTACTGCTATGCTAGTTTGGTCCTCCAATTAAATTTACTTGCTAGAAAAGTTTACATAACTTTTCACACAGTAATAAATACACGTAAATACACCTTTTCTAGAGTTTCTGCAATAGACTACAGAGAATCCCAAAACAGTTAATGGATAATCATATATAAGATTGCATGTAAGATTAAGTCAAAGTCATTGCATGTCCCTTCATATTCTAAATTAAACTCAATTTGTTTTAAAGGTCTCTGTTAGAAGGAGCACTTTCTCAGTCCTTCCCCTTAAGATTCGGTTCAGAAATGAACCAATAGTTAAGTAGGATATCTTTCTCTCACAAGGTAAAGGATTCACTTTGTTTCCTCTATTCAGTTGTGTCTAACTCTCCATTTCTTAGCATTGTCTGCAGACACTTCCATGGCCAAGGTGTATAGAATGCTATTACCTTTCCATCAAAGTGGTAGCTATTTATTTACTCTCATTTGCATACTTTCAAACTGCTACATGGGCAGGAGCTGGGCCAAAGACCGAGAGCTCACCCCATCACACAGTGTGTTTGGGTCTGGAATCTGGGCTCTTAGCTTTCCATCTGACAAGCTCAGCGTCCTTAACTGCTGACCAGATGCCATCCCAGTTTGCTGAGTATTATTCCCAGCCCTATCAAAGCTGACAACAGCCAGAGCATAGAACAACTCAAAGAAGTTGTGCAAGATGTGGAAGATGTGGAGAGGCCTGGCCCACAGAATCTCCAAGAGTCAGACAAGACTGAATGGATAACATCATCATCACCACCATCACAACTCCCAGAATGGAGAAAGTGGAGCAGCCATTCCTTTCAATTGTGTAGAGCAGGGGTCTTCAAACTTGACAGCTTTAAGACTTGTGGACTTCCAACTCCCAGAATTCCTCCTCTAGCCATGTTAATTCAGGAATTCTGGGAGTTGAAGTCCACAAGTCTTAAACTTGTCAAGTTTGAAGACCCTTGGTGTAGAGAGAGAGAGATCTCAGAAAGTGACACCTGCTAAATGAACTTAGCTGATGAAAAAATAATAATTAGTATTATTATTATAAGTGAAGCCATATCTAGCTAGTACTTGGCTAGAAGACCTCAAAGACATCCCAGATCTGCAGACTAGACTATTTGAATGAATGTGCCAAAAAAAAAAAAAAGTCTATTCAAACCACATTTGTATTGTTGCCAGAAAGATACCATGGATATGTTTACAGAGTCAGCAGAGCTGAGGTCATCTCAAGCAGATTTTATTCATATCCATTATTTTGTTTCCTGTTTTTTTTTCCTAAGAGCGCATATACAAAATTGAAAGCCTTTTTTTCTTTCTTTCAGACGAGAGATATTTATTAAGCTATGCTGTCTCTAAAAGAGAAGGGTGGGGCTTCTTGATGTTTCTGTACACACCATTGGTCCCTGTCCAATATTATGCATTTTAGATATAAGACCTGGATGACTTCATGCAGTTAATCAATGTTTTTAAAGAAATCAAATAACTGATCCTAAATCTCAGAAGATCTGAGTGTCTTCTATCCTGAACACTTCTGTTTTGCAAAAAAAAAAAAAAAAGGGGGGGGGGAGAAGGAGGAGGGACAAACAAAGGAGCTTGCAAAATAATTTAATTCTATGCCAATTGACTATACCATTTCCTCTGGGATATCCAGCAAGGATGTTTCTTACATCTAATTATTATGCAGTGGTTATATTATCTGTAATGTGAACTTCTGGTTCAGTTGAAAACATGGATTAGAGAACTAAATCCCATATATTGTGCCATTGCTCGAAATACTATTTTGCAATAGGTTTTTTTTTTTTTTTTTTTGGGGGGGGGGGTTCCATTTCAAATATATCTTAGGGAACATTTTAATTAGCAGGGTTTTGGAAGGGTTATAGATGGTATCTCAACAAATCCTGGTATCAAACTTATGTTGCTTTATTTATTTATTTGTATCCCGCCTTTATTATTTTTACAAATAACTCAAGGTGGCAAATATATCCAACGCACTTTCCTCCTCCTATTTTCCTCACAGTAATAACCCTCTGTAAGGTAAGGTGGACTGAGAATGAATGAATGGCCTAAAGTCACCTGGCTGCTATTTAAGCCTAAGCAGGGCCAGAATTCACTGACTCCTGGTGTTTGGTTCAAAGTCATCTAGCCATCATTCATGGCTAAGATCAGAAGCAGTATTCAGCAGGTTCTGACTGGTTCTGGAGAAGCAGTAGTGGAAATTTTGAGTAGTTCAGAGAATCGGCAAATCCCACCTCTGACTGGCCCCGCCGCCATCTATTCTCTGCTTCCTGAGTCCCAGCTGATTGGCTGGGTCTTCTTTGGTTGCCCTGCACAGAAGAACGGAGCTGGAAAGCAGGTTAGTGGGGTGGGGATGGAATGGAAATTTTACAGTATCCTTCCCTTCCATGCCCACCAAGCCACACCACGCCCACAGAACCAGTAGTAAAAAAAAAAATTGAATCCCACCACTGGCTAAGATAGGACTAGAGCTCACAGGTTTTTAGTAATTGGCCCAAAGTCACCTAGCCACTTTTCATGCCTAAGGCAGAACTAGAACTCACCAACTCCTGGTGATTATCCCAAAATCACCCAACCAGCTTCCATGCCTAAGGTGAAACTGGAACTTCCAGTTTCTCCCAGTTTCTCCCCTTAACCAAACTGGCTCTCTGGTTAGGTATGCCTACAGAGTCCCAAGCAAGGTCAAAAAAGTCCCAAAAATATGCCAACACAAAAATTGTCTTTGCAAACAATTCTCAGCTACTTTTGGTAACGCAGGTCATTTTTGCATAGGAAAGGTCAAATATAGTAGCATCCTCATATATTTCCAAAAGGAGCTCATTTTTTAAACTTGTTCTTCCTATTTTTCATCCTGCTAGATGTGTGCTAATAAGATGGTTAGGTCTTTATGAGGGAGGGTCTCCAAACAGTCTCTTTTGGCACTACTTCCTTCTCCTGCCTCTTTTTCTCCTGATACCCAATTAAAATAAATGGTTTTGTTTGATCTGGTCCAAATGCAGAGTGTTCTACAAATCAGATGGCTGCAGCCATTTTTAAAAGGTCTGAATTACCAAACATTGGGAAGCTGTTTAATTTATACAATCATGGAACAATTTTATTTTGAGCTTGATTTAGAAATAACTCATTTCCCTTTATGTTCTGAAATTCTGGGCAATCAAATTTGCTAATTATAAACTTTAAAACCAAAACTCTGTGTCACCAATTTGTTTGTGAAGTTTAGTATCTTCTGCACTTGAACTATTGGCTTAAATCCTCTGGTCTAAAGTTCTGATCTAAATTATATTAACAGACAAAGTGTCAGTGGGGTGCATTTCAAATGAGCTTTGTTATGGTTTGGTTTATTATATTGTGTGAATTCAGGCATTGTAACCTGAAAGAATTTTGTTTGAATCCTGAATACTTGAATAAAGTATTCATACTGTTCTATGGCTCTAATTGATTTGTCATCCCAACTAAGAATTTATCAATCCACAGTTTAGAGATTGTGAATCCATCAGGGAGCAATCAGTGGCCCTTCAGATGTTGCTCAGCAATGTGTACCAGCATCCCCAGAAGCATAGCCCATGATGCTGGGAGTTGCATTTCAAAAACATCTGTAGGGACTCTGGCTGCCTATGCCTTGGCATTAGCAAACTATTGTTAATGAATAATAGAAGCAAACACTTCTGGAAACCATCCTGAAAAGGTGGGACTCAAGAAATGCATGAGTTTAAGCCCCATCTCTGTTAGATCTACCTATGGATTTCCATGACCTTCCAATGCAGCAGTTAAGGATTAATTATGACAGACCATTCAAAACATCAGCAGCTTCCATCCTGGAAAGATTTTAAATTTGAATGGGAAATTGGTTAGTCACATAGAGTTGGGCAATTTGTGAGATGGTTCTAATTTGGTTTAGAAAGTGTCCTGTCCATGCCTACCATTAGCAGTTAAAGCAACGAATGGAAGATCTTTAAGGAAAAAGCATTTATGCATTCATTGCAGCACAAATAGGAGCTGAACACTGTCAATTTCCCAATGACCTTTTAAAAACAACAGCAACAATGAACGGAGCATATCTACTTACAGATCTGATAAACAACCAGAAAAAAGGAAGGAGAAGAAGAAAAAAACAAGGTGAGGGAATCAAGAAGCATTTAAGCTGGAGGAAAAACAAGATGTCTGCAAAAAATAAGCACTGGAATCTGGCAGGTAAATGCAGGAGCATCATGCTTAAAATGGACAGACTCAAAAGTAAAAATGTTTTCACCTTTCAGTGAAATGGTTTGATTGCTCTTATTAAACATTTAGTAGAAATTCCACACAAGATAACACAGGGAATTATGGAAACTCACCTATGCAAGTTAAGTAAGTAAATAAATAACCAGCTTATTTTGGAGGAAAGATATCTATGGAGACAAAAAAGTATAAAAAGATGGGCATTGCTCAGAATTTTTTTTATAGCAATTTGGATCAGGTGATTAAAGGAGAAACAATCCTTTAAAAAACGACCCAGTTCCCTGAATTTAGTTATCCTATAGATTATAAAACATGTTAGCTAAACCAAAACAGTATTGGGTCTTAGCATATATTGTGTGAATTAGACTGTTATGATAAGTCATAATGATATTTTAACATGTTGTGTGAGCAAAGTGATAGACTGAAATGTTACAGCATATCCCAGCAACCAGAATTGTGAGGGGGGAGATTTTAAAATCAAACACTCAATTATAAATAAAATCTTCAACAAAATGTTAGCATGTAGATATACAGATACACACACACACCATTCTAAGCTTCCTGATTTCCAGTGGGCAGTTTTGTCCTTTAATTTGCACAATATTAAATGATTCTGCATACAAGAGGAAAATCTGTAGCCAGCATCTCCAATTAACCTGATTGCAGGGGAAAGTAATTTAGAAATTGACCTGTTCTTGCTCAGAACTCTTTAGTTTAGCCTTCTGGGCATCTCTTCTGTTTGTTTTTTTAAATTCTCTCTCTCTTTTCCCCACGCCATCCATTCGATTTGTGATTATAACTCTCAACAGATTTGATATGTATAGAAGGTTTATCTTCCTTAATTCTCTTTTAAGAAATGGATCATGTAGGGATGTCAGGAAAGGTAAAAAGACCATGTTAATAAAAAGATATGGCTGGGTTTCAATAACACGTTAAACAAAAGGTTCTGAACCTTTTTGTGCCATGGATACCTTTGACAACCTGGTGCAATCTATGGAGCCCAATTACTATAAACTCATAGATAAATATATAGATAGAGACAGAGAGATAAAAAGACACAGATAAACATATGTAGATGATAATGATAGATAGATGATGGATAGATAGATAGATAGATAGATAGATAGATAGATAGATAGATAGATTTGTATATTTGTAATTTTTTTCCTATTTAGGTTCCCAGATCCTTTGAAATCAACTCATGAACTCCCAAGGGGTTCCAGGTTAAGAAACTAAACAAATCACAGTCATTGTGGTTTGTAAAACATGCTTATGGCTCAGCTTGGTTTGTGTCTCCAGTCAATATAAGCCTATGGTTTTTGAAAACATGAGTGTGAAAACAAACAAGGCATGTGGTTTCAGCATTCTCTTGCACACTACTTCTCACTGTATTTTTTCCCCTGAATTTTCAAGTGTTCAGTTATGTGTAATGCCACGTAACTGGCAATGTTTGATTGACATCTAGCTTCCTGAACATTTTGGGGTACACAGTGAAAAATGTGATGGCTTGGAAACATAAATGACTAAAGAAACTACATTTCAGCACAAATATGATGCAGCTGCTTCTGTATGTATCCGCCCTAACTTACTTGGCGCTTCTGGAAATCCATGTCAATCAAGTCACTAAAGATTTTTCTGGTCATGGAACATAATCTAAAGAGAGAATGCTGGACTAAAGATATGTGAGGCAACTTTCTTGTTCAAAATGGACCTGGATCTTGTCAGTGTCTGTCAATCAAGCAAGTGTTTCCTTGATCTCCAACAGCAATGTGTAAACTGTGAATGCTGAGTCTGATAACCTACACTCAAGACATTACATGGGAGAGAAAGACTGAAAACTAAGAATTAATTACAGACCACACCATTCCCCATCACCAAGCTATTTGGGGTTACTGGGATTTATAATCTGACAATATCAAAATAACCTGCTGTAGACTTCCACTTATCACTTCAAAACTATCCTGCCATATAGACTGGAAGAGGGAGTGATTTTCTATTTGAAAACCATAAAGTCCAAAACCATAATTTGAGTATTATCAATTGTGTTAAATCATAAGCAGGAATGGACAAAGATTTTGGAAAGCTAGTTACAAATAGCTTCAAGTTATTTACTCAATATAAGTGAAGTGACCAACTAGTATTCATGTATCACTCTTTTTCTTGTAGTACTTTTTTCAGTTTGGCATAGTGTGGTGAGCAAATCAAGCCAGAATTATTAATAAAACTACCACTGATAGTTTAATGTCATGTGCAAAGCATGACACTATGCTCATTCCATAGAAAGTGCAGATCCAACAAAGAATTTCAAAACATGAACTTTGAATGAGTGTGAGTATAAGCATGCATGAGTGTGTTCAGTTTGCAAGACAGAGAGAAATGAAAGAAAAAAGTAACGGCAAAGTGTCTCAGTCTAATAAATGCACACTTTACCACAACAACGGTGTCCAACCTGCATAAGCTCTTTGAGTGGGTGCAATTTTACTGCAATTGAGTAATTTTTAAATTTTTGTTTCCCTAACTTCAAAACAAGAACAGGTCAATCTTTCAGTCAAGTCCTTCCCCAAATAAAATAAAATAAAATAAAGTTGGCAGAAGTTTTTTTAAAAAATTCCAATTTATTTTTATGGATTTCATTCTTAATTTATCCTTTTTTAAAAATTCCTTTGCTTTTACAGCTGTTTCTTTCTGAATGGGGCTTGTTTTTTTTTCCTTTTTCCATCCATGAAAGTCAGCTGAAATAAAAGAGAAGGGTGCAGAGAAAAGAACTTTCATCCCGTGAAACATTGTCAAGGAAATTCCACCAGCCCTTGGATGTTACCTGCAGATAACAACTAGTTTATTAGTTAATGGCTGGCAGAAGAACCTAAGCCATGATAATGCTCCAGCTGTCCAGTCATTAACTGCAGTAAAGACTGATTTTCAGGAGGTTATTGCTGTGATAAAATATCCTCAAAAGATTATAACAGCAAAAGTGAACAGGGGGGAAAAGTATTAGCGGCTAAAGTGTGACTGAATTGCTGCGTTTGAAAAATTGGTCGTTCCCCGGCGGTTCATAACTGATTTTCCACCAGTCAAAAAGCAAGTTGTGCTCTGTTAGGTTTATTGTACAAGGCAATAAAAATATTGGCCAGGTTAAATTGTCAGCATGTTACAACATTAACTACGTCTCTTTTAAAAAAAAAAAAAAAAAACTGTGCTTAATTTTTTTTTCTTAAAGCGTAACTATGATTCATTACCAGAGAATGAAAAATGAGGCTCTTGGCATTCGTATATTTACATCTGTTAGCTTAAAAACTGGGTGGGGAGTGCAAAAATTAAGTTTCGCTTGATAGCTGGCTTTTATCCTTATTTAAAATGTAACCAAATTTCTAAGGGTTCTATAGCATTCTTGGGCCTTGGTTGGCAACTTTGGATTCCAGGGTATGCATTATGAATGCAGCGTCTGCCGAAATCATCACAGCCAAGTCTTTATTGCCGATCCCTCTTTTTTTTTTTTTTTTTACAAAAAAACAACCCCTTTTGACTAGCTTTTATTAGCTTCCCTGTTGAAGTTTAAGATAAGATGATAAAAATTGTCTTCTTCAGGGCAGCCTGGGACAAAGGTAAACCCATCCAAGAAAAGATCCTATCTACCTTATTCCTTGACACATTTGACAGATGCCCCTGGACCTCAAGGCCTAGAGGCATTAGATGATGGCTGGGGATTGTAGTTCAATGGCATTTTTAATTGCTTTTTATTGAAACAAACAGGACATAAAAAAAAAATTACAAAATACTAAAATGGAAATGCACAAAAAAGAGCGAAATCTGAAGGGTAATATATTCCCCACTGCTTGTCCGAAGTGCATTAATTACCCATCAGAAATGTTACTGCACATGGACATTTTCAAAGAATGTGTGAGAAGCAAGAAAGTCTGCTTTCTTCACACAATAGTTGCCCTGCACAGGCTTATCTAGGAGTGACTTGCAAGTTCAGCCAACCACAAAGATACAACAGAACGAAGAATGATAGTGACATCCCAGGAAGAGCCAAAACATATGAAAGGTGGCCAACAGTTACATGGCCACCGGCTTATTGTGCACTAACAGAACCAAAGAATATGAGGGAATAAACCATCAATGCCTTGAATCGATGGAAGCTGCAGGTATGTTTGATCTATTAATGTAGTAATGCATCATAAATCCAGCTGCACAGATTAGGAAACCAGGCTACACTCCTTATTTGTATCACTTACATCACTTACAACATGCTGTTAGTTACAGCAAGTGTGTGTATACTGGGATGGATGGGTGCATGCATGCATGGATGTGCGGGTAGTGGACAGACAGATGGATAGAGATAGACAGAAAAACAGACAGAGTAGACAAAGATACACAGACAGATGTGTATGTGAGAGAGACAGACAGATGCATACAGAGAGAGAGAGAGAGAGAGAGAGAGAGAGAGAGAGAGAGAGAGAGAGAGAGAGAGAGAGAGATGGACAAACAGAGACAGGAAGACAGACAGACAGACAAACCCTGGTAAATAATGACACTACAGGCAGGTTGGTTTTAATGCATTGGAGTGGAATGTCATTTCTCCAGGTTCGATTTTGCACAAAATAATGTGTATATCTAAAGCATACATCTATTTCTTTGACCCTCAGCCTGTTTATATTACAATATTATGAAGCTATATGAAATCCTGCCGTTTTCTAGCCTCATTTGCATATTTTGCATCAGAAAGGCAATATGCAATCACACTATTCTTGATAAACACTGACATATTATACACCACTTCATCCTAACCACTTCAAAAACGCTATTGGGGTGCTTTTATAAATGCAAGGTAAGAATGGTGTGACAGCACTAAAAATACAACTCCAATCATCACCTATTGACAAACCACAATGGAAATGGAACCTCTGCATCTGATTCTTGAAGCTGTGGCTCTGAAATGAATCGGTAACTCTTGAAAAACAAAGCTAAATCTTTACTGAGTGGCGAAGCAACTGCTAGGATGGGCAATGTTTATCGGTCTCAAGCACTTAGATGATATTGGATCAAGCCTTAAGACAAAAGACTAGAAAGGAAGAAGCTGCAGTGAGCTATAGCAGAGAGATGAACTGGGGAGGAACAGGGCAATATCATGCTTGTTAAGAATAACAGAGTTGGAAAGGGACCTTGGAGGTCATCTAGTCCAATTCCCTGCTCAGGCAGGAAATCCTATACTATTTCAAAGAAATGGTTATTGAATCTCTTCTTTAAAACTTCCAAAGTTGGAAAATTCACAACTTCTGGAGACAAGATGTTCCACTGGTTTATTATTCTCACTGGAAATTTCTCCTTAGTTCTAGGCTGCTTCTCTCCTTGATTAGTTTCCATCTATTGTTTTTCTTTGAAGATGTTTCGCTTCTTAACCAAGAAGCTTCTTCAGCTCTGACTGGACAGTGGAGAATGGAAAGAACAGCCCTCTCTCAACAGAGGAGGATGAATATGACAACATCTATCTCCAGTCTACAACTCCGTCCTTTCAAGAGTTCCAAGAAGGCTCCACCCCCATTTGTACTACCCTTAGATGACCCTGACAGCACAGATAAATCTCAAGGTGGCCTTATCAACTTGCTAAAGGAATGCAGACCAGCTGTCTGCAAGGAACATGAATCCTTCCATTCCCCACCATCCAGTCAGAGCTGAAGAAGCTTCTTGGATGAGAAGAGAAATGTCTTCAAAGAAAAACCAGAAAGTCCAGTTGTCTCTTGAAAAATGATCTTTGGGGAAACCATGACCTGGATGACTGAGAATCTCTGTAGACATTTACCCAATTCCAGCAATCATTCTTTATACATTTTAGCCTCTGGTCCCCTAATCATCTTTGTTGCTCTTCTCTGCTGTTGGAAGCAAAGATAAACAATGGTTTGAAATGTTGGCCAGGCAGAAACAAGAGCTGAGCAGATGGTCTCTCATTCAAACCCAGAGAAACTATGAAAAATCACTGAAAATATCATACAGTTGACAGTCTTTTTTAGTTTAGAGTCAGGGTTTGGCTGCTGGGAATGTTGGAAAAGAAGGCAACGCTTCTTCCTTCAGGGATCCAATCAGACCATTTACATGGAAAATACACCTGCCCAAGTGGTTGGTGAATCTTGCCAGATGGAACCTTGTCCCAACCTCCACAGTCAAATAGATAATGTTGGCTGTGTACACCTGAGCTTCCAGCTGTCCATTCAAGTCTCAGAGATTTCCACTCCTCTGCACAAGTGTTAGTGCATGAAATAAACTATGCAAATCCATACAGGCATCACTGAACATTGGCAACAGAGCAGAAAAAAAAAAGGAGGGGAACCAAAAAAACAAAACCCCTTTATAGCCCAGGGAGCACATTTCTATATTTGCTCTTGAGGAAGAACCCCTTAATCTGCTTAAACTTTCAATGGAGAAGTAAACATTTAAATTATTGTAATCCAAGGGACTGCAACTTTCATTCCATAGATAATTCCGAAACTTCAAAGTATTTGAAAAGATAATGGAAATGTAGCTGCTTTAATGAGATGCACAGCCTTGGAGATTGTGCAGGATTTAGCAGGTATTATTCTGAAGATTGGGCTGCTCTTGATGTTGGGGTAGATACTTAAAACATCAGGAGAAAAGAAGTCTGACTTCTTATTATCTCTGACGTTCCCCAAATGCATCTTTAATATGTTGCTCCTCCCCCGCATTCTTTCTATCTTTGCAGTTTTCAAATGGTTTATCGGAGGAGGTGCTACCTCCCGAATTGATGAATGACAAATTGGTCATTAGGTTACACTTCACTGATGACCTTCCAGAAAGTACAGGATATTATGGAGTCATGAGAAAACAATGCATTCAGACAGAATCAATGTCACGTGCAATGGAGCTTTGGGAGAATTTGTCATCTGTCCTCTGCCCCACAAGACAATATCAAATATTTTGTCTGAGGCCTTAACTATAACAGATAAAAGACAATATTCAAAGGAACTTTATCCACACATTTGAAATCTTTCAGCGTAAATGAAAAGCAGATTGTGTCTTCCTGGCTTAATAAAAAAATAATGCAAGCAATCCTTGACTTACAACAGTTCATTCAGTAAACATTCAAAGGTACAACAGCACTGACTTATGGCCATTTTTCACAGTTATGACTTATGCAGCCTGATTGTATTAATCAATATTCTTTTCTGTTCCCGACATGTAATGGAAGTACAGTATAAAAAGTTTGAAGTCATAGATTCCTTTCTTCATATGTAAAAAAAAACTACACTTTTTGTATAGTTTTCTTTTTTTTTTCTTTTTTAGAAAAAAGTAGTCACTTTAGAAAGATAGTTTATTCACATTTCAAGAAAGGTAGAAGGGATGTCTTGGGAGAAAACACTTTTTTTCTGTGATCTGCTGTTCTGAAATGTTATTTTTTTAACACCGCCCCCCCCCCCTCTCTCTCTCACACACACACACACACACACACACACACACACTGGGGTGATGATACTGTATGATGAATTAGGTATAGGGAAAAGGGAAAGAGGAGGAAGGAATAGGAAGGGATCAATTATATTTTTTCATCTCTCAAAAATCAGATATGCACATATTTTAGTTTAGTTTGCAGAGCATATGCAGCTTTTAAAATGGATCGAAAAATAAGCCAATATGATGGATACATAAAACAAAATCTAATATTATTAGTAAAGAAGCATTTTACTTTCTTTTGTTGCCAAGAAAGTCACATCGACATATGCATGAAGTTAATGGGAGTGGAGCCCAACTCAAAGGGCCCTATTTTTACTTGTTTCTTCATCTTTTTTTAAATGGTTTTTAAAATTTTATTATTTCCTTTCTTTGGGTGCAATAAAATCATATTAGGGAGAGATGAATCAGATAAAACTTGTATCCTGCTTTTCAGGGCAAGTTTAAGACTATAATCCATAGCAGTTGTAGTATAGCACCATAGTATATTCATGTTTTTTGTCAGGGACAAAGAACCAAGAATAGTTGCTGACTTCAAAGCTTTGAAGAATTTGCTATTGCTATTGTGTGTACTGCTATACACAAGAGTCAATGAATGGTCAAAGCTAAATTGATGCTCAATAGAATTCACAGGGGGCTGGACTTGGGTCTCTTGAGGCTGCACAATGACTCCAAACTTATGACACGTTTTACCCCACCTTCCAGCTCAGCCTGTTTATCTCTTACTGGTTTTTAGTTTCTCACTTAATGCTTCTGAATTTTAATCACTTTGTGACGGCACACCTTCCAAGCACAATTAGCAGCACTATATATGCTTTGAAACAATTCTATATGATAGGAACTGATTCTAACTGTAAAGGTATTTATTGACAATTGGACAATCTGATTTGGTTCATGTGGCACATAAAAGCCAAATGTGATACTCCACACAAGTATATTTTCAACTAAATCTTCCCATATTCACTGGAACTTCTTCTTTAGATTAGTGCAGCATTACAAAATAGTTATCAATATTGAAAATTCATAATTAATTGGCTAAATTTAATTTATTTTAATTGGACACAATTTAATTAATTTTGAAATTAAATTCCTTCTTTCCTGCTGTTGCCTATAGTTTTGTCTGGTTTTCTTTTCTTTCCCATGTTAATGCAGGGATTTTTACATCTTTTTGAGCCATTTTTAAATATGAATTAATCTTTAATTCATTCTTTTTCATATTTAAGGAAATTTAACAATAAATAATTGATGGTGATGATGATGATGATGATGATGGTGATGATTGAAAGGTAAGCCAAATCACTGTCAATTTAAGAGACACTGAGTTTAAACTTTGTTTCTTATAAATATCCTCAAACTTTATGCCAAGGTCATAGTTTTTAGACAATGTATTCATTCTCAGTTGTTTTTGTGGAAACCAGAGGCAGTTAAACCTGATTGGCTTATTATATATTACATAGCCAATCATCCTGTTGACCTAATATGAATGCCACATGGCTGTGACTATGTAAATTATCCTGCAAGATATTGTAATAATCAGACAGAAAAAAATAGTCCAAAATGGATCTTATGCAACTGTCAAGTGAAAAGACAAGGAGACAATAAATAGGGCAATGTTATATTTAAGCTGCTTTCTTGGGGGGGGGGGGGTGTCTCCTATAAAAGATTTCCTCTGCATTCCTAAACATTCATTTGGTCTAAAAATTGAACCAAAGGCGGTTTTTAAGATGATAGACTTAGTACAAACGATACAGAAGATGGGATTATGAAACATTAAGCCTCTTAGATATAAATCACTGCAGCTATCTATATCTCCACAGGGGGCACCATTGGGGCAATTCTATTTGGGCTCAGGGGAATCGGCAGGAAATGTCAAAAAAGTCAAGATGAAGCCCATGACTGAGCAATGGTGTGGGACTTTGATCATAGAGTTTCAACGGAGCTGCATGCAGTCACCTCTGAATGGGACTTTGATTGCACAGCCAACAGAGATACCCCTATGCAAGCTGTGCAATGTCATGACCTGTCATGACTCTGACTCTGAGGACCTGACTCTGAGGAAGAGGAGGAACAGCCGACAGGGAGTGGAAGTGTGGCTCCGGAGGTTGTGGAGGAGGCTGGGGAAGGGCAGAGGCCGGCTGAGCAGTCAGAGGAGGACCCAGGCCCATCCCCTCTCCATCCTAGGGCACACAGGGAGGAGAGGATAAGGGAGAGATGTGGTCTACCCAGGAGGAGAGGGCCTTGATCCTCTTCATGAGCTGCAGGTGTGAGAGCTGCATAAGAGTTTGGACCTGCAGTCTGCAAATGCTGGAGACCAAGTGTGTTTTATTTTGGTTTGATGTTATCTTGGTTGGCATCCTTCCAACAGACTGTGCCTTGTTATCTCCTTGAATCTGGTAAATACTTCTCCTGTTCCGTTGTGGAAATTTCACCATTGTAGTTTGTTTGGTTTTTATTTTCACCTCTATCTGCTCATTAAATTCGGACTGTATTGCTTTCTTTTGAAGACTATTTTTGAGTACGTTTTATCTCCAACTGAGTATTATTGAACAGTGGGGCCAAGTTGGAGGCATTAAAGCAGTGGTCCCAAACCTTTTTTGTACCAGGGACCAGTTTCACGCAGAAACATTTTTTCAAGGACTGGCTAAATCAATTCTTCCCCAATAGTAAAGGGCTTCTTTACTATTTCTTTACTAAAAACATATTTTTATATATATTTTAATCATGATTATTCATTCTTTGCGGCCAGTATCCAGTCCGAGGCCCGGTGGTTGGGGACCCCTGCATTAAAGGACAATTATTTACGTTTTGGATTTTGTTACATTTGTGTTACACTCTGGCTCATCACATGACTGATCAGTAGTTGAATGGAGAACCACTAGGAATTTTTAGGGCTTTATTGAAAAGTTAGAAAGAACCCTGGGAAAGGGCAATGACCATCTACTGCTATGTTTATTTTTTAGGTTTATAGATCGCTTCAATCATCACCTATTTTAAACAGCTTGCATTCCAAGTTTACAGTAAGGAAATTAAAGCAGAAAAAATAGCAAAAAAAATTATTTCACATCATACCACAAGAAGGAACAACCACCAAAGCTTGTAAAAAGCATCAACTTCCTTTGAGAGGGATCTAGTCATGTCAACTCTCCAAAGTCCAAACAGGGTTAGTAGCCACACTCAGAAAGAATGCAGTCCCACAGGTTGAGAGGATTGGAATGAGAAGGAATGAAATATATCCCATGGCTCTAAATCAAGGGTTTTCAAACTTGACAGCTTTAAGACTTGTGGACTTCAACTCCCAGAATTCATTCTCCAGTCATGTTATCTCAGGAATTCTGGGAGCTGAAGTCCACAAGTCTTAAACTTGCCAAGTTTGAAGACCCTTGCTCTACTTGATATCAATTTTCTGGAGTTTAACCTAAAGAGACTTCTCCTTTCCTGATTTAATTGGATGGGCAGGTAACTGTTAAGAACATTCCCAAGTAACTCAGATCGTGAGCCATGTAGAGCTAGAAAGGTGACATCCAACATCTTTATATTGAAGTAGAAACTAACTAGTAACCAATACAATGCGTATGCAACAACTTGGACTGCTACATTCTGGACCACTTGCAGTTTCTAGCGGGGGCTTCCAGTATAAACTCATGTATAATTCATTGCAACAGTGCAACTGAGAAGCAATCAAAGCATTGTGGCCAAGCAAGGATATTGAAGAAACAAAATACAGTTTTGCAAGAGTTGAAAAAAGGATGTTCAATCCAGGAAAAGAAGTGAAGCAGATTATACCCATATCCTATTGTTCCAAACATTGTTATGTTAGGGCTAGAAATACACACAGAACCTTATTCCTATATCTATTAGAATCAACCAGATAATAGGCCCAGTTCAGTTCAACTAAACACTTCTCATAGAACACAAC
Source organism: Laticauda colubrina (assembly GCA_015471245.1). Taxonomy (NCBI): domain Eukaryota; kingdom Metazoa; phylum Chordata; class Lepidosauria; order Squamata; family Elapidae; genus Laticauda; species Laticauda colubrina. The sequence goes on from BLBF01000045.1 coordinate 8,783,295, forward strand.
AGGAATGCCAGAGTATGGTTAGAGCAGTTCCCCCAAGGTACTGTGCTTAAAATCCAGCTTGACGTTTGCATGTAAACCTATGGCATGCATGTGCATTCTGATCTTCATGCAAAACATCATAACAAGGCAGATTTTACAAGATCTGGAAGCCCATCTTTATATTTTTTAAAAAAGAAAGAACAATGGTATTTTATTTTACATGCTATCTGTTAGGCTTGCCCTGGAGCTAAAAATTCCACTGTTTCATAGTTCATAATATCTCAAAAGAAGTTACCAAGGTTTGCAAGGTTCAGAGGGAGATCTCTGCTGAGAAGATGAATCTTTCTCTTCCCACTGAAAGCTGAACATCTACAGCTGTGCATCTTTGAAGACAGTTATTATCAGAGAATGTGGATAGCAGCTGTGGAACTGCTGTTCAGGACCAAGCATTTAATTTTCTTTTATTACGTATTAACTGGACTACGAACTAAGGAAGAAAAGTGAAAAGGATTATCCAGAAATGTTAAGTGCACAGGATGGTGTAATTGAGGCTGCATAAGTTTTAAAAGATATTCTGGAGTACTTAAACTCTTTTAAGAAATTAGAATAAACCAAGAATGCTGAGCCTGTGATTGAAAAAAAAAAATAATTCATCATCACCTTATAATAGCTTCAAAGAAAATGATGATATCAATCATTTAAAGAGGTTATTTGGGGAGCAGATTAAAGATGTTAGTAGATTTAGATATGTTTAAATGTTTTTAAAGTTTAGTTTCATTACTGCAAGTGCTATAGAAATTCTTCAAAATCTTAAATAGGTTCCTGACTTAAAACCTGGAACCCAGCTATAACTGTGAACCAGTCAACATCTTTTGCCCATGTAGACATTCAATTTTTTTTACTACTGATTCTACCTTGGTGGGCGTGGCATGGCTTGGTGAGCATAGCAGGGGAAGGATACTGCAAAGTCTCTATTCCCTCCCCACCCCACTAACCTGCTTTCCAGCTCCGTTCTCCTGTGCAGGGCAACAAAAGAACCAGCTGATCATCTGGGACTTGGGATTTGGCAGAGAATAGGTGGGGGTGGGGTCAGTCAGAGGTGGGATTTTTCTGGTTCTCCGAACTACTGGTTTCCAGTACTGGGTCTTCAGAACTGGTCAGAACCTGCTGAATACCATCTCCGCATGTAGAACATGAAAATGAATAGAGATTCTATTTTCCCCACCCTGAACTTGTAGGAGATGTAGCAAATAAGTACTTGGCCTAAGAATGAAATGAAAACTAAAGGTATGTACAAACACATATAGAAAAGATAACTTACCTGTGTGCCTTTATATATAAATGTATCCAGAAGCCATTATCAAGCTTAGCATTGACAGACCTGCCAACACCTGATGAAGGAAAATCTGGAGACCCATGAAAAAAAATCTGGAGATTCTATAAAAAATAGTGAGATTCTATTTTTTTCCCGATCAAAATTAAACAAACCCCTTTTCCATCGAAAAAAGTCATTAACAGTTTATTTCAATGTTTTATTTGTGTTCCCTGTTGTAAGAAGATGCAGTTTTCTTTGATGATTCTAATAGGTCATCACTAGGACGAAACTTATAGCAAGGTGTCATTTCTTCTGGATAAGCCAACTTCATGGCCAAAATGTTAGACAAGGTGCCATCAAGGTGCCATTCTTTTTCTTTTAACATCAGACATGGGTATATTTTAATGAATTTTACTACGGAACTTTACTAAATGCAGAGAAACTGGACACAAAGTTGCATGTGACGATCGCAAACACTAAAGCGGTCACGTGAATAACTAACCAATCAAAGTGTGTTATATCCGGTGGTAGAAAAAGCAAAATGGAGGCGCCCAGAGTAAAATGAAATGTGCTGTATGTATATATCGTTGTATGGTAATATCGATATTGCATGATCTGAGAAGTGGCGTCATGTCATTTGTGTGAGAATCAGATTTATGCACGTATAAGCCGACCCCCAAATTTGAAAAAAAAAAAAGTGTTTTAAATTCGGCGTGAGATTGAGGAGCCTTGTCGTGAGACCGTGAGACATGACAAAAAATCGTGAGACTCACGGCGGAACCATGAGAGTTGGCAGGGCTGCATTGAACAACCATATCCTGTATATGGTCCCCAACCTTTTTTGTACCAGGGACCAGTTTCACACAGAAACACTTCTTCAAGGACCGGCAAAATCAATTCTTCCCCAATAGTAAAGGGCTTCTTATCTTTAGCAATGTGGTCTGCGAAGTTAGGCGCGGAAGTTAGACGAGGGCGGAAGTGGTTGTCTTTCAAAATAAAACACCCGGAAGCAAAAAAACAGATTTTTATATATATTTTAATCATGATTATTTATTCTTTGCGGCCCGGTACAAAATGATCCACGGAAAAGGACCGGTCCGGGGCCTGGTGGTTGGGGACCCCTGCTGTATATGATAACGCAACCTCTCCAGTGTATATAAAAATGCATGCCACTCGTTGGGGAAAGCCACCACTCAATAAAAGAATGCATGCACAATGATCCAAGTTTAATTTTTCCAGATAGAGTCAGAAAAGAGTCACCCTTTGAATTCAGTTTAACCATGGTTTATTAAAGACAATTCCATAATTGGCTCAAACAATGCACTAGAACCAAAAATTGTAACTCTTAATATCACCCAGTAGTTGTGGCTGTACCAACCCCTGCTCTTTTCTGCACTCTTTCCACAGTCTCAACATCTTTTTTATATTGTGGAGACCAAACCAGATGCAGCATTCTAACACTTTAGTGATCTTGATTCTATCCCTGTTATCTGTCCCTTTTCACGAAACTAGACATAATTACCCAAATCCTGCAATCGTTCTTCTTATGTTTTACTCTCAAGGCTAAATCATCTTTGTCGCTCTTCTCTACACTCTTTCCAGAGCCTTAACATCTTTTTTTATAATGTGGTGATCAAATCTGAATGCATTATCCCAAATGTGTCCATGCTAAGGTTTTATAAAGTCCACAAGGTTATGCCTGCATCTAGAGGAGGCTCTCTGTAGTTTCATGGACTTTCAGACCTGTAAGATTCTGTTAAGGAAAGCAATGTTAGCTTGAAACTGTGGACATTTCATTTGGAGCACAGCATGATGAGGAAAATTGGTCCCTTTATTAAGCTAGATAAAACTGCAAAGAGTGAAGTACCATTTCCCAAACCATAAATGCAAAATAGTATCAGATCATACAGCGATCTCTACCTGCTTCCCTTTCCTTTCCCTTTCCTTCCTTCCCCTTCCTTCCTTCCTTCCTGAATGCCTCTTGTTTCTAAAGAAGATGTCTTTATAGAACACACAAAAAGGTTTTTCACTACACGGTGGGTTTCTAAGCAGTGAAGCCAAGCAATTCTCTTTTCTGAAAGAGTCTTCAAATCAAATATCCTTTGCTTTTAAAATGTACAATCTGCATCTCAGCAAAATGTTCTCCTGGTAGAACACAATAAAAATCATGCTACATTTGAAGAGTTTTCCTTTTAAATTTGACGTGCCATTCTTTCTTCAATGTCTAATAAAATGTATCATTTCATCTGCGTTCGCCTCCTTGTAAGCCCTGCAGTTTCTGCCATTTTGGATATTACAAATGTAGTTGAGCATATCTCTATACAGCATTATACACTGGACTGTATATATCTCTAAATAACAAGAAAAAAAGAGAGGTGGGGAAACGAACCTAAATAATTGGAGAGGGTGTTGGCTCCATTGATACCAGTGGAGGAAGCTTGACTGATTATTGTTGAATATCTGTGCTTAACAAGCTTTGCAGATGACCACATTTAGATGACAAAAGGTGTTGTTTATAGCCTGCCTGCCACACCGAGTACAAAAATGAGATGAAATATATTTTGACTGGTTTATAAAAAAAAAAACAATCTGACATAAAGTAATATTCATCTTTGATGAATCCAATATTCTTAGGGAATGATATTAGGCAGTATCTATTATATCTTTCATTGTGTTCCCATCTGCCCTTTTCAGGAGCTAAATTATGTGCATTAGTACATAAATGGGCTAATGCCTGTCTGTATTTAGAGGACTGCACGCCGTGAATATATTCTCTGCTTCAAGAAGTAATTGGTAATTACAATGGTCATTTAGGCAATCACTGTCTCTGGTAGATTCATGTCATTCTTAAAAATAACTAGCTCTTAACCTTTGACAGAATTCTAAAGAAACTGTTCATCATCGCCTACGCTTTGATTAATTTCACACATACACAAACCTGTATCAATAAAACTGATGGTTTTACATTTGTTAACCACCGCAATTTGCTTCACTCATCAAAACAGCTTAATATCAGGTAACAGTGTGCTCCAAATCTCATTAGTTTCATTTTATATACAGTTTTATAGTATCTTGCATAGATGAGAAAACAGGGTCTGTGAGCTTTTCTTTTAAAACAGACTCTAAATATGATGCTCTCCTGGATTTATTAGTCCTATTTTCAAAATCAAAAAGTTTGGTATGAAAAAGCAAAACATGGATTCATAGGGTGTGGCCACAAAATGGTTCGCATTTCTGCTTACATTTGAAAGCAAAAGGCAGTGTTGTGAAATATGAGCACAATGTCTAATTTATTGGTGCAAGAATTAGGGCAGTGAATTAGGACAACAGAGGGCATAATTATGGCGGCATTCATTCCTATACATTGCTTTGTTTTACTACAATGAAGGATTTCAACCACCCTAATTCACTGTTAGCTGTTTGATACAGATGTTCTATAAAGAAAGGAACATACCTATTAGCATCTAAGAGAAGATTTAAATTATCTTAACAACTTGGTAGTTGTTCCTTTAGTAAATGGTAGGGAAATGCTTACCTGGTTCAATTTTCTTGGAGCTGAACTGGAAGAATGTGTATGCTTCACAATGAGCCAAAAGACAAAAGTAAATCTAATGTGTAGATACAATATTTTCAGTCTGACTAATGCATTCCAAACCAGCCCACTTCTATGCAACTGTTGTAAAGAGCAATTGTATATCATAAAGGTCTTCTCTTGGAAGGATTTGAGACTCATGCTAGATGAATGGTTTTCCCCAAGGGAAGGGAAGGGATGGCATGGAATACCAGAACAGCACTGGGTGATGTACCATGGAATACCACTGGATGGTGGAACACAAAAAAACAGAAAGAAGATTTCCTAATCTTCTTAACCAGGAAAATAATTAAGGAGAGAAGCAACCTAGAACAAAGCAAGCAACCTCCTGACAGTGTGAACAATTAACCAGTGGAACCTCCAGAAGTTGTGGGTGCAAGGTCACTGTAGGCTTTTGAAAAGAAACTGGACAGCCCTTTGTCTGAAATGGTATAAGATTTTTGGCATGAGCAGGAGGTTAGACTAGATGATCTCAAAGGTTCCTTCCAGCTCTGTTATTCTGTTATTCCATGACGACCCTAATAAAGGAAGAATGACAGAATTGGAACAGACCTTGGAGGTCTTGTTGTCCAATCTCCTGGTCAAACAGGAAATTCTATACCATTTCATATAAATGTTTGTCTTCTTTAAAAAAAAAAACCCTTCAGGGTTGGAGCATCCACAACTTCTGGAGGCAGGTTGTTCCACTGATGAATTGTTCTCAATGTCAGGAAATCTCTTATTTCTAGGTTGATTCTCTCCTGGATAAGTTTCCATCCATTGCTTCTTTCTCTCGTGGTCATTGCATGGACCAATCTCTTGAAATGGTCCATTTCTTCAAGGTGGTTTTTTCATTTTTAATTCATGTCTAATGAAAGAATGCTCGCTACTGTCCTTTCCTGTTTGCATCTATAATGACAAAAATTCAGTGATGGATGATTCTGTTCCCCATATTCCTGTAGTTCATTACTTTAGGTTTCTTTTTTTTAATTTATTTAAATTAATCTGCCCATTGTTGCCTTTTTTATTTTGTAATCTCCCGATTTCCATACTATTTTTAAAAATGAATGGGTATCAGATAATAAAAGTAACAACAATATGATGTCATTATCTAGCTTTGAGGCTGGAGGGCAGATATTCTTACCAGAGCAAAGGGAATTACAAAAAGCTTTCAAAGCTAGAGAAAGATGCTTTTGACTGATCAATTTAAGACTAGTCTAGTTTTTCCAGTTAATATAATTATGTAGAATTATATAACAGTTCACATTATCAAAGTAAATTGTTACTTTATCCCGACCAAAAAAAAATGCATTTTTTAAAAACTTAAGCTGCTTTTTCATGGACTTAATGCAATAATGTCTTTATATTGAATTACATCTTTAAACTTTTGGGGCTTTATTTACTCTGAACCTACATTCTGTATAAGTCCTATCATTTTCCCAAAGAAGATTTCTTTTTTAAAAAAATAGCCAATTTATTTGAAAAGCAACTTCTGTCATTCCAGTTTCTGAATAAAAAATAATAATATGATGAATGTACAGGTAAATTTCAAGTTATAATCATTCATTTAGTGACTGTTCAAAGTTATAACAGCACTGAAAAAAATGACTTTATGACTGTTTTTCACACTTGTAACCATTGCAGAAACTGCATGGTGACATGATCAGAATTGGAGACTGATTCAAACATGGATAGAACAAATGGTGAGGGAATGTATTCCATTTAAACTGGAATTTTTTCTTCTTGGAATAATATAAAAAAAATATTAAAAAGAAATAATATATCTAACAGTACATGTGTTGACAGCAGCTACGATATTATATGGACAATATTGGAAAAATGAAATTATACCTCAAGAAACAGAAATAAGAAAAATTATGGCATGTGTGAATAAGATTGGTAAACTTTAGAAAGAAAACACAAAGGAGAGTCTAAATATTATAAAACATGGAATAAATTTTATAAATGGTTATATAATAGAAGACAAGGTCAAAATACTAATAGTTATGATTAGATTAGTTAGTAATTAATATTTTAATGAGATTATAAATGATGAAGCAAAACGTATTGATGTATAACAAGAATAAGTTGGAGGTATTGTGTTGTATTAGCATAATTCTTTTTTTTTTTTTTAATTAAAAATTCAGATGCTTGGCAACTGGCATATATTGATGATGGTTATACTGTCTGGCATTGAGATCACAAGGCAAGTTCACTTAACAATCATCCGTAGTGATTTACTCAACAACCCTTGCAAAAAAGATCATAAAATGGAGCAAAATTCACTTAGCAATTGTCTGTCTTACCAACAGAATCTTTCTATTCAGGCACATCACATTCATAAGGAAAGTTCACATTGATAAGTTTTCCGCCAATCCTCAAGGATTAACAGATTTGGTGAATAATGTTATATATATATATATATATATCTTATATATATGTGCTGTTTAGCTTCCTTCGGGTATTATCCCACGTCATTGTAGTTCTGTTAAAGTTGTAGCTCTCATAGCTTTTGATACAACTTTTGATACAACTTGATAGCTACAACTTTAACAGAACTACAATGATGTGGGATAATACCCGAAGGAAGCTAAACAGCACACATGTAAGTACCCGCGAAAGCCTAAGAAAACAAATATTATATATATGTACATACATACATACATGTTATACATACATACATAGACACACACACACATACACACACACACACACAGATACAGATACAGATACAGATACAGATACAGATACAGATACAGATACAGATACAGATACAGATACAGATACAGATACAGATA
>BLBF01000045.1:8790967-8820967 GCA_015471245.1 Laticauda colubrina
AGATACAGATACAGATACAGATACAGATACAGATACAGATACAGATATAGATATATGTACAGGTCTTGGCGTGTTCAGGTCTTTTCTCATGTAAGATTGAGAGTATCTTGGCAACATTTTGACGAGGTCCCACTCGCCATCTTCAGGCTGGTTCTTTCGGCTTTGTGCTTGTGCAAGCAAAGCATGATAAGAGCTTCTGTCTCCCTATGAATACTGGTGGGGAGGTTGGCTGTGTTGTCATTTCTTGATTGGTTGATGGAGTTGATGTTTGCAGATTGGCTGGCTTTTTTGTAAGAACATGTGTGGCTGAGGTATTGGCTGTGTACCTATCAGCCTCCTGTGTTGTAACGACCTGGGTAATGGGCTGTGTGATGACCTTCTGAGTTCTATTGTTTTGACATCCTGGGTCTTGTGCTGTAATCTCCTGGTCGTAATGACCTAGGTTATGGGCTGTGTGATGACTTTCTGAGTTATATTGTTGTAACATTCTGGGTCTTAGGCTGTAATCTCCTGGGTCATTGGCTGTGTTACAACATCCTGAGGTTTTGTGATGCAACCTCCTGAGTTCTGTGATGTGATATCCTGAGCGGGTGGCTGTGATGTGACATTCCGGGTTTTGGTTTGGCTCCGAGTTTGAGGCCTGGATATGTGTTCATGGCATGTGTCTATTTGCTTGGTTTGGGGGTCGGGGTGTGTGGCAGCTGATGATGCAGCTGTGGTCTGGTTTCTGGACAGTGGTTGTCTTTCGTGTATGGGATGGGTTTGGGTTTGAGTCTGGTGAGGGAGAATGGTGGTGGTGTCATGTGTTGTTTTGGGCCCAGTGTTGGTTTTCGTGGCTGGGACTCGTTTGTTGATAAGGGCTAGTTTCCAGATGTAAGTGGGAGGCATCATCCCATTTATTCATGTTATGGGGGTATTTCTCTATTTTGAAGCCATCGAAATAGAGAAACATCCCCATAACATGAATAAAACGGACAATACACACACACACACACACACACACACACACATATATATATATATATATATATATATATATATATATATATATATATGTATGTATGTATGTATGTAACATGATTTCCCTTTTTCACCTTAACCCCATTATAAGACTAACGGACTTCAGATGCAATTGCCTAAAATTGGATGTATCAGTTAATGTAGAATCATAAACCATTAGATAAGCATTAGAATGATACTGGCTGTGTCACAGGCATTTACAGCATATCAACTTTGTGGGGGAATGAGGAGCTGGACACGTTATCTTCTGTATAGCATATCTTGTCGACTGCAATTAATGTTCATTTTTGAACATTTGGCACCACTCGGTGGAACAGAATAAGGAAATCTCTCTTCTTCCTCCCTGGAAGATCCATCAAAGGGAAGGCTGTCTCAAGATTCCCAAATCATGGGACATCATTTTTTCTTTGTTTGTTGTGAGTTGCCCAGAGTCACTAAAAATCGCTTGTGATGTACAAGCTTAATAATAAATTATGGTTGGTCCATAGTTAGCCATATGTTCAGGCTAGATTTGGTATTTTCCTTAGTCCTTCCCAAGGACCTGGGATCGGAAGGGGGATTATTTGATGGTGTTAATGGCATTGTCGTAGGATGTAAGCTTTTGCAATTGATTGGTGGTAATATTGTCAATGCCGCTGGTGTTCAAGTAGCACTCCAGATGTTTTGGGATTGTATTATTATTATTGAGAAATGTTAATGATCATATGTAATTAGAGAGACAGTTTGGTGAAGTGCATCAGGCTAGAAATTGGGAGACCATTAGTTTGGGACCAAGTTTTAGGTGCAAAGCCAGCTGGGTAACCTTGGGCTAGTCAATTTCTCTCAGCCCTAGGAAAAAGGCAATGCCAAATCACTTCTGAAAATCCTTGTCAAAAAAAACTGCAGAGACTTATCCAGGCTGGCAGACTCTGAGAATCAGACACAATTAAATGATTTTTTAAAATGTAATTATATCACATCACAGATAGACAGAAAAGTTAAAAAAAGCACACTTTAATCAAAATGTGAATACCCACCTCTCTAACTGTTATTTAGTGTGCAACCTATCACCCTGTCGTTAGCATGGCTGTGTATTCTTTGTGCATATATACACAAAGAGATGCAGATATTTAGTTATTTACAGCTAAATGATCAAGAAAGAAGACATAAAACATTCAAATAACCCAACTAACTTACAGAGAAACCAGTCAAAATTATAATGTTTGAACTAGTATCTTCTAGAGACAGTTGCCATGTCAAGACTAACAACATGTACTGAGTTTCACTGACATGTCAGTGTAAAATGTGTCAATGTAACTCATTGGAGAGCATACGCAGAAGTTTGCAACTTCAAAGACAACTTTTTGCAAAAACGAAAATTGTCACCTTTCTAAAAATTTAAGGAATTGATCTTGCAATAGCTGTTCTGCAATCACCAACTGTGGTTGGTCTGAGAATTCACTACCAAGAAATACAAAGAACCTCAGGTACTAGGTATGATATAAAGGATAGTTTAATAGTACATGAGTCATAGATTCAAAGTCGCAGAAGCAGTATTGGTGAGGAATATTATAACATTGTAATATCTCCTCTTTGTCATCATGGAGGGCAAGATAGTGTTTTGTGCTGTAATATAACATCCTTCTGTAACATCACAGAAATATTTAGGCCTGAAGAAGGACACACTTGTGAGTATTCACAAGTGGACTGTGAGAACTTTGATCTGATTCTTAAGAGCAACCAGAGTTCAAAGACAAAATAAAAAGCATGCCAGAAAATGACCTAGAAGAAGGAAGACTTAATACCAAGGCTTAGTAGAAAAGGAAGGTCAAGTCTGGAAGTATTTAACTGAGTTAATTACTGGCTATCTATCTGCATAGAAATCAAAATATCCACTTATTTTGGAATTCTACACATCAAATGGAGAAGATTGAACAAATCCCAAAAGATTACAGGTAAATACAGAGAAAGGCAACAGTTGTAAGACAAGAGAAAGTTTACATCAAGTGGATATTTTGTGCTATCTCTATTTCCTCATTTGTCGTAGACTGAGAACAGTTTAGCTGCATCAGTTATCTCACTAACATGGCAGTGAAGATTCTGAATTCTGAAGTGGAAGAGAATATCTATCGCTCAGAGTTAAACTGTGAAGCTCTTGGTGCTCTCTGTTAATTATTTGCTTCCAGACATTTCATTACCCAACTAGGCAACATCATTAGTGCACTACTTGGCTAATGAAATCTCTGCAAGCAAACAAGGAAGCAGAGAGCACCAAGAACCCCACCGTCTGAATTCTGCAAATAAAACTCTAAGATTGGTCATTTAAGCCCCTGTCCCACTGCACCAACGGATCCAAAGAGGATGTAAAACATTAAAAAAAGCTTGCCATCCATTGGAAAACGCGATGCATCCATTGTGTACTCACTGCATACGTGTTTCATCCGCTCTATCTGTCGAGCATCCGTCCACTGCAATTTCAACCGTGCAAGAAGTTTTGAGCTGCACAAAACTTTGTGAACGGATGAACTTTCCACCGTGTACGATGTAAATCCGCGACATACGAGCAACAAACGTTCTATGTCCATTTATCATCCGTTAAACGTCCGCTGTTTCCTCTCTGCATCCTCTGGCCATTCCCTCAACTCACATCCGCTGCAGCTGAAAACGGAAAGAGGGAGGAAACAAAAGGTACACGGTACGTCTACACAGCGTTAGTAGCACGGAAATAGAAAGGATGCGCAGTGAACGGTTTGCATCCGATATGCATCCGCTAGGCTTCCTATGAACATCCGTTTAACATCCCCACTACATTCTACCCACGTCCGTTCTTTTCCATTCTTTTCCATTCTGTTTATGCAAATTTTCACCACTTTTTGGAGCGGATGACAACGGATGGAGCCACCCCTGAAATTTTGCTCATCCACTGTGTCCTTTATGCGTACGTTTTGCATCCGTCAGCCAGTGGGACCTAGCCTTTACTGACAGTGACTTTACGTAGTCTCTTCATTACAGCTGTACCTTACAGGATGATTTGGAGCCTAACTGTGGCTGAATTTCCCAACTGGCATCTTAAGATGATAAACTACCCAAGGGATATGAGAGTCTCCTAGGATTTGGGAGACAGATGGCCTGATTTTCTCTCTCTTTAGATCCCATCTCCCATCCTCAAGCACTCTTACTAAAATATTTATTCTTCCTGGATCTGCTGAGAAAAAGAGGAGAGGATGAAAGAGGAAAAAAAATAAAGCACCATTTCTGTAGCATAGTAACTATGCCATGAAATCAAATATCCACACTGGTATTTTCTCTAAAATGAGCAACTGAGTTCATGTAAGGATTTTAGGGAGTAAGTGAGTAAATGACTGGCCTGCAAAACTCTTCCTTACAATCTAAGCAGCTGGGTGGATGTGTCTGATTCCCTTTCTTTTAGTCTGTTTTCCCCAGTGGATTGGCCTGGTAAAGATTAGCTGGCAATTGGCTAATCTTGTTCATGGTTGGGTGTTAAGGTCGTAGAAAATCTGGCTGAATTCCATCAGAATGAAAGGGATAATGACTCAAAACAAGCCTTTTTTAAAGAGAAAAAAAGCTCAGAGCTGTGATTTGTTCAACTCTCTCCAGTCAACACATGTCCTACTTGCTCTGAAATTCAAGTGAAGAGCCACTGAGAGTAAAAAAATAAAATAAAAGAATGTTGCTTTTATTATGCTTTTTGTGCCCAAATAATGGTTATTTAAAAATTAAAGCTATAAGAGAAAAGGAATGGTTTGGCTTTAGGAAAACATATTGCACAAGCTGCAACTCAACTTGAAAAATAATTCTGCCCATTTTTCCTTTAAAAATATTCACTCCTTATGGAATTGCAGTCATATAAAATACAGTGACCACACACAAAAATGCAGCACAATTTAGCTTAATACATTGTGTGAACATCAACTAAGGTTTTTGATAACTATTAGTCATTATGGTTGTCATTGCCCACTGCATTGGAGACAGGAGATAATAAGTACTACAAAATATAATGGGTGCTGGTGTGTGTGTGAGAGAGAGAAAATGAGAGACTGTGAAAGAGAGACCTGTTTAACAGATTTCTAGTCCATCACTGGTTGGTCATGTGTAGATAGACTGATGGACTGAAACAGTGTTTTCTATCTCTGCAACTTTAAGAAGTGAAGAGTTCAACTCCCATAATGCTGACTGGGGAATTCTAGGACTTGAAGTCCTCATCTTTTAAAGTGTCAGGAGGTTAAGAAATCCTGGACTAAAGAAATATTAATCTAATCCAGGGGTCTTCCAACTTGATAGCTTTAAGACTTGTGGACTTCAACTCCCAGAATTCCTCCTCCAGTCATGTTAGCTCAGGAATTCTGGAAGTTGAAGTCCACAAGTCTTAAATTTGCCAAGTTTGAAGAACCTTGCTCTAATCCATCCTAAGCTCCAAGTATAACAACCCTCAGCTTTCTTGATGCTTTAATTCTGGGCATGATCTAACTAGTTTTGTTTATATTTAATGCTGTGGATAAGCAAAGGTTTGGTTTTTCCACTTGAATCCAATTAAAGCTCACTTTCTAGTAGCAGTATTAACAATAGCAGAGAGCATTCAAAACATCTTAACTTTTCCACTGAAATCCACCTTGAAGTTGTTTTCTGCTCACTAAGATTGCTTTCTTCAATGTTTGAAGCAGCAGCTTGCCTTTAGAAGTTGTGAGTGTTCCATCACTGGAGATTTTTAAAAAGAAGTTGAATAGCTATTTGTCCAGAATCATGTAGGGTCTCCTACTTGAGCAGGGGGTTGGATTAGAAGACCTCTAAGTTCCCTTCCAACTCTGTTATTCTCTTGCCACTTATCTAACTATTGTCTAACCCAGAGGTCTCCAAACTTGGCAACTTTAAGACGTGTGGACTTCAACTCCCAGAATTTTCCAGCCATCATAGCTTGCTGAGGAATTCTGGGAGTTGAAATCCACACATCTTAAAGTTGCCAAATTTGGGGACCTCTGGTTTGGGGACCTATGGTTCTTCCATCTTTCTTCTAAGATTATTCCCACATACTGTTAGTCCTGAACATACAACCACAAATGGGATCAGAATTAGAAGGTCCCTTCCAACTCTGATACTCTGTTATTCTTCTCTTCCTATTCCCATGGAGTTAAAGGCCAGAAGGAAGATTTTAAGTGCAGAATGCTATTATTTTTGTGCATCTATAAACCAGTTCTCTGATTACCTCAAGAGACTTGAATAATAGTTCCCCAATTTAAAGATAAAGGATGCAGACTTGACAGAAGGTCTGTTAGCTATGATTTGAACTCTTACTTCACACTTCTAGGTGTAAGTCTAATACTTAAAACCATTTCTCATTTCAGTAGAAAAATAAGGTACTTAGTTAGCATCTCTGCTGGATGTTGTTATTTCATAATGAAAACACATCCAAAAAGAGACTTCTCAAAAGTACTTTCATTTACTTTGAACTGTTATGTTATCTTTACAGACAAAGATTCCTATGAGAAATTGGACTTCTGGTCCAATGTTCCTGAGGCTATCAAGCTGGGGAAGATGGGCCAGATTATATATTTTCCTTCTACAGAACATTTTCTCAACCAAAAGAATATATTCAGATGCCAACTGGAATCATATAAATAGGGCAATATCATGCTTAGAAAACGAATATGGTATCCTTTTTGAACTTGGCAACCCAGATTTATAAATAATTTTGACTTGACATCTACAAGCTCCCGATTTTCTCAGGGATAGTATAATATCTGTAGTTCATCCTTAAAAATAACTGAACATCCAACTAAGGAGTTTATGACTGATCAGCTAGATTTGAAGCTCAACTTTCTTTACTAGGTGACGGATGAAAAGGATGAAAAAACTTGAGAGAACATTACAGAGCCTTTTCATCCACTACATCCTTCCTCAACCTCCAGTGTTCACAAGACAAAATTTATCGACAAAGCTACACATTAAGTGCACACTGAGGCATAAAGCCAATCAATGTAAATGACAGTTTTAAAAAGAGATCATTATGAGAGTGAAATTATAATACACTGAATATTATTGCCAGACCAAGGGGCACTTTTTCCCCAAGGAGGATTGACTATTTTTGGTTGTTAAGTGGATCAGATTTCATTAGGGCAGAGAGACCAGAAATGGTGGGATTTCAAGTAGGATGTGGGCGGAAATGATTATAATTCAGTGGTTGAGGATCATCTCCAAGATTCAGAAAGTTTGTGAACTATAGCTAGAAATGGAAAATAAGTAAAAAGAGGGAAATAATACTCAAAGCTTGCTTTCAAATAGGGACACAAAGCCAACAGGTAAATTTTGTTGCCAGACAAGGTTTGGAAATGAAAAACATGATATTCTCAATGCAGCAGAAAAATACATTTGGCTAGTTCTTAGAATCTCCACATATTTCTGTAAAATAGATTGTTCTCCTAGCATTGGGATGATTTTGGATGTAAATAACTTCTCTGTTTTCAAAATGATAAGAAACTTTTGGATTTCCGGTTTGAGCTTCTTCGGCGACAGACCGAAACCTCATCTCTCCGAGGCTTCAATCCGTGCTTGCTGCTGGAGCGCCCCGAGCCAGCTGATTTCAGGGCTAAGCCACCCCGTAGAGGTGGTGAAAAGGGGTAGGACTGCCTGCAGGATTGAGGAGAGCTGCATCTCTCCTCCCCAGCTGGCCATTACTCCCTTTCCTGAAGGCGATTGTAGCGGTGGTCAAAATGGCCACCACAAAGAAGAACTTGATTGGAAAAGGAGAAAGATAAGAAGAGAAAATTTTGGTTGACCGTGTCAAACAGCAAAAGCAACAAATAAGGTACCCTGGAATTTAAACTGAACAACATTGTTCCCAAAGAAGATTTTGAAGCTGCGAAGGAGAGAGAGAAGGAAAAGGATTAGGTTTTTTTTCTTCCCTTCCTTATACTGATAGCTAAGAGACTTAAGCATGAAATTGAAAAAAAAAATCCACTTTGACATAAATAGGCATCTAAGCTGAAAATAAAAGTCAAAGGGATAATAAAGATTTATGGACATTTAAAAGTTTTTAAAAGCAGGAAAGGAGAAAAAAAAGAATAAAAGGGCAGGATCTGGAAAAATGGAGGAGACTGCCTGGAATTAAGGAATGGAACTGTAATTAAAAAGGAATTTACAGTGAAATTTTAACAAGATTCCTCAAAGATACATTTTAACTGAAACTTGGTAACAAAATAATCGAACCCCAGGAAGAGAAAGTGGAAAAAAGAAGCAAGTAGAAACAGCCTTGGATTATTTGGATCATTCAGTGATTTTTGGTTTTTGCATCTAGATGACTAAAATTAACCGGGTGGTTGTTTAAAAGTTTTTTAAATGGTATCACTCTTAGAAGAACTGAAAACAGAACTTTAAAAATGGACAGAAGATGCACAAGAAGGGAGAAGTTCTTTTGGCTTTGTGTTTCAATTCTTCAAAATGGAGATCTGGAACTATGAGAAGCAATAAGAAACGCTTGCAGAACAAGAAGATTGGGACAAAGAAGAAGCCATCTTTAATGATCAAATAATTTTAAGTGGGAGGGAAAAGAAAAGGGGGAAAAGAGAGTGAAAGGTTTAAGACAAGAAAAAAACAACCAAAAAGGACAATTTGAAAGATAAGTACAATATTAGAAAGCAACAGAAGAGGGGATGACAGATGAGAGAGTTAGAAGTAGAGAGATGAGGGGGCAAAAAGAGGAGGGAGTAGAAGAGGGCGAAGAAGGCAAGGAAAAGAAGTTGTAAAAAACAGAAACAAGAAATGGAGTAGCAGAGAAAAGATATAGGGATTGTAACCATAAGCTTGTTTAGAGATAATGGGTGAAAATTTAACTGCAAAAGGGATTCTGCAAAGGTATATAAGATAACATTGTTATATTACAAATAGAAATAATTTTAGAAAATATGATGATGGATAAAATATTTGCTGTAATGTAGTGGGATGTTTGTAAATAAATAAATGAATTTAAATGATTGAGAGAATTAAAAGGGAACATTTTAAATTATTAGTAATGATTTATAAAAATATAAGTGAGAAATATGAAAAAAAATTAACTATGGAAAGTTTATAAGTGTTCCCAAGGAAGTATGATAGTTATTTGAAAAGAAATGTTAAAGATATTAAGATTTTAATGCATATTAATGATATAATTGAATTGGAATGGAATGTGTGTTTTATTTACATATATATATATATATATATATATATAATTTTTTTCTTTTTAAGAATATAGTCTCTATTTTAAGAATGTACCAAGCAGAACCCAATTTGAAGTTATGTACTATATTGAATGCTATAATCTTAAAGGTATATGTTGAAGTTTAAATAAGAGTTTGAATGAATAAAATTAAAGGATATAAAGGTGTCATTCTAATTGGTAACTACAGGGAAAAAATTGCTTAATAAGAAAAGATAATGTGAAATTGAAACAGGACAGACAAAAGTATAAATATAATGATTTGAATTGAGATGAGATAATTAAAACAAAGTTGAGAAAATTAAAAGAGGGGAAAAGCTATGTAGAAAATATAAAATGGTAATAAAATATGGAATAGAATATAAAAATGAGCATGAAATTGAGTTTTGTGTCTGTATGAAGAAGTGATAACCTGGGACCATGCTATTTTCAAAAAAGATGTTTTATTTGTATTTTGTTTTTGTGAAAACCCAAATAAATTTTTCAAAAAAAAAGAAAGAAAGAAAAAAAGAAACTTTTGCAGTATGAAAAACTGTCTTCTTTTACTGACTTAAAGTTGTTGGTCTGTGTTCTTTACTTTCATATTTTTATTTTAACACATTTTACTTCTCATGTCATGGCTCTGTAAAGATTATTATTTTAGGACACACAGTTCTCTAAAAGTCCTGCTAAATAAACACCATTGAGATTCTGATTAGGTTGTGGATGGAGGAGAGGTAAATGGCAACCAAATGAGAGAATTCCATAGTTAAGCAAACACTAGCTAAAGCAGTGTTTTTTCAATCTTGACCACTTTAAGATAGATGGACTTCAGCTCCCAGAATTCCCCAGCCAGTTTGGCAACTTAAGATCTGTGAATATGCCAGCTTGGGAATTCTGAGAATTAAAGTCTGCCCATCTTAAAATTCTTAAGACTGAGAAACACTGGACTAAAGGCAGAGGAATCCACAGCCAGAGTTTCTCAATGTTTGTACATATTATTCACTCAACGCTTCTCTTAGACCCCCAAACATCTGTAAAGTATGTTTATAACCATATTAAAAGAAGTAACCTGAAGCTCAGGAGGACTCAACAATGCTTCCCTTTGCCCACTCCTCCCCATTGTTCTTGAATTCATTGCTGTGGATAAGGAATTCTCTTCCCAGTACCGTATGTACCAAATGTAACCCAATTTTAACTTGAGTCATATATAGAGAAATTATTTTTATTGCTAGCATATTGGGCATAAATAAAAATGAAACAAGTGTTAATGCACTGATTAGTTTTTTTACTCTTTTAAATGCACCATATGATACTCAGGTTCAATGTGAACTTTCAATGTAAGAACAAAGTAGGCAAATGCTTGCAGTGATTACATTTTGTAAACACAGTACCACAAAAGATTTCTGATTAGGTAAGACACTCCAATTCATTCTCTCTCTCTCTCTCTCTCTCTTTCATTCTCTCTCTCTTTCCCTCCCTCCCTCCTTCCTGCCCTCCCCCCCTCCCTCTCCTCTCTTCCCCCCCCCCTCTTTACATGCATACACATACTCTGTCTCACAAGAGAAAGAATATCAGTTCTGAGCTTTCTTACAAAAAGTTGTATCACATTTCTTCTGGGATTGGCCAAAATTGCCCATCAAATATGTCAAATGTCCAGTCAAAAGCTCTGCTTGCTCTGGAAGTTATAGCCCAGCACATCTGGAGGACATTGTAATAGTAAGGCTAACTTAGAAGCAATTGATCACTTTCCTCTTTGATTCTGTTGGCAGTTCATACATCACAAATATTTCAAATAAATGGACACATTAGCCATGTCATGATCAATATAATTCTTCAATATTGCTGAGGTATATTGTTATTCTTCTCCAAAGTTATGGTCCAGGATGGTAATATTTGAAAAGCTGCCTCATTTCTATCATTTAAATTACCATACAAAGCCATCTTTTCTTTCCAGCTGTGGTCCTGCAAAGACCAACCTGATTTCAAAGCCCTATCTCATGTTGTACCTCTGGGTTGTTCTATTCTTGGATGTTCTCAGCTGTATTCCTGGGGCTGTGAACATGTGGAAAATGTGGAAGATGACCCCCTTAAGCCTGATGGAGGCATCAATAGTTTCAAGTCCTTTATGTCCACAAGAGATCTAATTACCAATAAAAGAAAATATTTGTAGCTCAAGCTTGAAATGAGGGATACATGGTGCTCTCTGAGTTTGGTTGTTTTCTTGCAGATGTTTCATTACCAAGTGCTAGTCCAGGTGATGTTACCTAGTTTGGGTAATTAAATGTCTTCAAGGTGCAACCAAACTCAGATTTATGTCCAGCCCACCTTGAATTCCATTGACTTTTATCTATCACCAATTTGCTTTGGCTATTAGTACAGAATCTTGTAGAGAGGATAGCATACCATAAACCAACATTGGAGCACAGTGGCTCAAGTTGTTGGGATGATGGGCAGGAGGTTAGTGAACCCTGTTCAAGACCCAAGAGTTGCTGTGGGCAGGGTTGAGTTCTTGTCCTTCACTCCAGCTCCTGCCGGGGACATGAAAGGAGCCCATAACTGGGCGTCCCCAGGACAATAGTGATGTCACCGACTAACCTTTTGAACCTGGAAGTGCCTTGGTGCTTTTCACATGAGTGCAACCTATATTTATTGTACAGCCTGGACTCCTGATTCTCTGTTCTTGATGGGAAAGCTGCAGACTTCTTTTTCCCACTATCCTCATTTAACTTCTCCATCTTATCCTGGTGCCTGCTCCAACTCCCCTTCTTACTCCAGAACTTAGTATTCCTCCTTGTGAGCTTGCCATAAAGCATCATTTGCTGACTCTTAAGCACCTTCAGGTGAACTAGCCTTGGTGATGACACACTGGTGTCCACTTCACTCCTTCTCATTTGTTTCCATATCTGAAAAGCAGCACCAACCCATCCATCTTACTGTACTCATTCATCCTCTTAAGCCCATGTCACACTGCCCAACGGATGCAAAAAGGACACAACGGACGAGCAAAATGTTCCATCCGTTGTTATCCGCTCTCAAAAGGGGCAAAAATTTGCATAAGCAGAGCAGATAACACGGAAAGGAACGGACGTGGGGAGGACGCAGAGCAGATGTATAGAGGATGCAGAGCGGATGTATAGAGGATGCATAGAGGATACGTAGAGGATGCATAGAGGATGCATAGCGGATGCAGAGCGGATGCGTAGAGGATGTGTAGAGGATGCAGAGCGGATGCGTAGAGGATGCAGAGCGGATGCGTAGAGGATGCAGAGCAGATGCAGAGCAGATGCAGAGCGGATGCAGAGCGGATGAGCTGCATCCGCTTTCATCCTTTCTCCATCCGTGCCACTAACGCTGTGCATCCGTTATGCTTCCTCCCTGCGTCCGTTTACCGCTGGAACAGATTTTAGTTGTGCGGATGCACAGCGGATGCCTAGCGGATATAGCAGAAGCATAATGGATGCAGAACGGATGTCCCCCGTATGCCTAGAGGATGCAGAACGGATGCATTGGATACATTTTCCGCGCAAAAGTTTTAGGCAGCCCAAAACTTTCTGAGCGGATGAAACGTCAATAAACGGATGCTGGACGGATAGAGAGGAAGCAAAACGGAGGCAGTGAGTACATGGCGTTAACCAACGGATGGCAAGCTTTTTTGTCCGTTTTACATCCTCTTTGCATCCGTTGGTGCAGTGTGACATGGGCTTTAGGAGGAACATATATCTGCATGGTTACTCTGAGGCTGATAGATTGAACAATTAGCATAAAAAGCAGAAGATAAAAATGATGCAAAAAGTCTCATAAAATAAGAAACAAAGCTCAAGGTTGACTACTAAACATTAGCACCAGAGATAAGTGTGATTATTCTACAGATAAATGAGATGGTGGAATCACAGACTTGTTTAAAAAAATCACTGTTTGTGCTCTTTCCCTCCCTTAAAATGAAGAGTTTTCCTTTATTTTATACAAGTTGTTCTCAACATACAGCAGTTGGTTTAGTGACCGTTTGAAGTTATAATGGCACTGAAAAAAGTGACTTATGACTGCTTTTCACATGTATGATTGTTGCAGCATTCCCATGGTCATGTGATCAAAATTCGGATACTTCAAAACTGGCATGTATTTATGACAGTTGCAATGCCCTGGGTTTCCCTGATCATCATTTGCGACCTTCTGATAAGCAAAGTCAGTGGGGAAGCCAGATTCACTTAACAAACCTGTTACTAAGTGAACAACTGCAATGATTCATTGAACAACTGTGGCAATAAGGGTCACAAAATGTGGCAAAGCTCAGTTAACAACTGTCTCCCTTAGCAACAGAAAGGTTGTGCTCAATTGTGGTCATAAGTTGAAAATTATCTGCATTTTCCATTTTCTCTGCTGCAACCATCAAAAACACACGACAGTTGTCAAGCATCCGAATTCTGATGACATGACCAAGGAGTTAGTGCAACAATCAGAAGTGAAAAAGATCAGTCATAAGTCACTTTTTTCAGTGCCATTGTAGTTTCAAAGAGTCACTAAACAAATGCTAATAAGTTGGCTTGTTGCTTACAAGATACTGGCTTCATAACTCTGTGCTTTCAACCTAAAATAGATTGAAACCTCTAAAATAAATTTAAAACGATGCTCCAAATATCCTCTTTCAAATCCCAGGAAAATCCAAACAGCCCCCTTCGTCTTATTGTTCTCACTGCCTGAGCTTGCCTTCCCCAAACAATTGGATGCACTTGCTCGCAGAGAAACTGTGAAGCACAATGACATCCTCTCAAACAGCTGTGAGGAAGATAAACTCGCTGGAACATTATGGGTTGATTTACTGATGCTTTGCAGTAGATGCCTTAACGCAACCTGTGATGCTAAAACTGCTCGTGGAAGTCAGTGCACCAGCAAGTTTTGTCAGCCTTACAACTGCTCTTTTTATACATGGCACTAATTAAAATCCCCATCATTAAAGCTATTCTCCCAGCTGCTATGTTAACTGTAAATAGGCTGTGGGGGTACAATATAACAACACATTTGCCAGCCAGCCTGCAGCTTGAAAGTACTGTATATTTGGTTCACTTAAGATTGAGCCTGACAAGATTTTCTGTTTTGTTTTTTTTTCTCAGAGACAAGATGCTCTCCACGCCAAGTGCATTCAACTCCCCCAAAACTTAACATCTTCCCTTTGGTCCAAAGATGAAAACCTGCCTGACTTTGAAACAAAACTTCCCCTTTTTTTAAAAAGCACCCAATCTCAATCAAACAGAACCGGGATTGTTGCTACGCACATATCTTGGCATCCCAAAACAATGCAGAGCACAATGTGTTGGCTTTCCCAAGCCATTCATTGCTTTGATGGATCTCTGAAAGTTTGTGTCTCCAAACTGGGAAGATCATTTCCAAAATATTAAACTTCTTTCTCGCCACCAAGCACAACGCAATTAATTCCCCTCAATAACGACTGTTTTTTTGCAAAAGAGCAATAAGGTGTCTCTGCAGGGGGTGTCATTATCTTTAAATAATCACACCCCAGGAGATGAGGCAGGCACACTCCACTGCACTATGCCTGCATTTTAGGGCTCCAGAGTACAATTTGCTTCTGTTAACCACACCCTGACAGATCTAATGACAAATACGGACAATGGAAAGCTGTCAAAAGCAGGGTGGGGGCCCGCATCCCTTCCCCCTCCCTCTTGCAGGAGGAAGCCGCTGTGTCTCAGCTCCCTCCTCTCCTTTCTTGGTAAGTTTACCACCCCCTCCTTTCAAACCGAGGAATCTTAAACTTGTGCTTTGGCCCTGGCAGCAGATTGAAGCAGTAGCACCAAGTGCGATGGGTTATGCATGCTAACATCCCCATTTCTAGGCAATAATACGAGCAACTCCCCATGCATAACAGAGAGTTATGACTTTGGAACGCCATTGCTTTTGACAAAAATCAAAACAGGCCCAGCTGTCTCTGACAGCCCAGGAAAGGCAAGCAGGAAGAGAGTACAAGCAAAGCATTAAGACATGGATCATGAGGTCCCCCTTTCAGAAGCTGTGCTTAAGCCTGGATTAGACTTCTCCACCATTGCACACCTATGCATCTGTTATTCGGAGACGGGTTGCATAGGTGTTGCATTTATACATCTTGGCTGGCACCGAAACAGCAAAGCACAGAACAGGAAGTTGAATCAACCAATCAGCACACAGGGCGCACACCTCTGTACAACATGCAGTTGAGATTGGGGAGGTGTGTGCATTGGCCCATCTGCAGCCTACGCTTACCCATCAACCTCTTCACTGCAGTGGGGCCATAGAAGGAGCGTTCACGTCGCGGCCCCTGTCAGGTATCTGTTTACCTGCGAATCCTTCTACCACGCTACACCAACCTGGGAAAAGTGTAGCGACACGAGAGAAGAAGTAGAAGTGGTGCCTCCATGCAGTTGCAGGCAACTCTAAATCAAGGTTTAGCCTGGGTGACGGGGCTGCAGTTTGTTCCCCTCTTGGCATTTCATTCCAATCTTTTGCATCATCTTGCAGGAAACAGGATTTCATATCTTGGCTGGTTAAAGATGAGATGGTGGATCCTGCTAGTATTGGGTGGTTGGTTTTCTCTATTTATGGAATGCGTGGTGATTTTGCACCTTCCTTGACTATCTTTTCTTTTTCCTGGTCTAAGGCAAGATTCATAGGAATGGCTTCCTTAGGATATCTTTCGGATCAGAAGATTTCTTGAAAAATGATAATGGGAGATGCAACCCACACATATCAGGTGCTTTGCAACTTCACTTAAAAAAAAAAAAAAACCTCCAAAATTAAAAGAAGAATGAAGGAATTTAAAATGGAAGAAAAAAAGCAGGAGAGGCTATTAACCACAGTTTTAGTTATCAATTTAGTTATCATTTGCCAAAATGGATAAGAACAAGCCCTATTGTGCCATTTTTGGGGCTACCTAGACATATCAAGGAAGGCCCTGTGGTCAATAGCATGTGAGATTAGCGGAAATTTCATTGAATTCTGCAAGATTCTTGAACTATATTTCTAATTTCATTTCTAAATGTTGGACTGGACAATGATGGATGCCCATAACAGCCATTGTGACAAAATTATATTCTAATTAACATGAATGTTCAAGACAAGACAACCCATTCCCCACCCCTTAAATGGGGAAAAAAATTAAGGCAATCATGGGATAGTCAAGACAATAGCTGGCAGAAGATGACAATATAATTATTGACCACACAAACTGCTGTGCAATCAATATTTAAAGCAATTCAATCATTAATTCTTGCAGGTATTTCATGACTACAGTATATGTCTAGGACTTAGAATAAGCAAGCTATACATTTGTGAATATGAGGACTATCACAGTTCCCGAATGTTGAAGTATAGCCACTTCAAAATTGAAATTCACTGATTTTTATAAGCTATTGCTTCTATGAAGTAATGTAACTTCACAATCATTTAGCTCACAAACAACTAATTTCATTCAGCTTCTGAGAGATATTTTTTTCATATTGGAGTACAGGATAGAATTTCTTGAGTGGCCAGACAAAGGGCAGTAATGGACGCAAGGAGATTGAGCAAAAGGCCCAGTAATGAGATTAACAATCTATAAGAATATAAGAAAAGCTTTTCAACACAGCCCAATTTATATTTACTCAGCAGTCAAATCTCTCTCTATTCAATTGCAGTTGCTTCCAGAAAAGTGTGTATGGGATTAAAATTAATTATATTAATACAATTATTAGTAACCATATGTTTATTCCAGAAAAGATAAGCACTTAATTTGGGTGGTAAACAACTTACTTTCACAACCTCAATTTCTGTATGTTATATTTGGTATATTACAAATTAACTTAACTTTCTTAAATAATCTAAGTATGTTAGCATAGACTTGCTATTTTTAATATATTGCAATCCACAAAGCAATGCATCTGTTAAAATTATTCCTAAATACAATATGTTTTATTGTAAAAGAATCTTGTGCATGAGAGTTTCTGGGTGCTCCCTGAGCTTGCTTTTTTTCTTACAGATGTTTCATTATCCAAACAAGATAATAATAGACCTCTCAATATTTTCCTTATATTGGCATCCTATACATACATCCTGTTTGTACATAGTAAAATCAGAAGCATAGTTATCCACAATGGCTACCTATTAATGAACTTGTTGTCCATTATAATAAATTCTGAACCTACTTTTATAAGATAAAGAATAAAGAAATTATTATGAGATTTATTAGCTTGTCTTTTTTTATGTGTGTCTGTCTCTGAGTGTCTGAAACTTCAAGGAAGATTTCAGAAACCGATAGCCCTTGCTTTCTTCCTTAGGTTGGGAAAGGAACTGACCCAAGACTACACAGTTGGCTTTGTGCCCAAGGAGAGACTAGCTCTCTAACTTCCCTACATGGTTCAATTATTTCAATTTCCACAAATTGAATGAACTGAAATAACAATAGGTCTATATATATTCATCATGACCCAAACAACTAAAACAACTTCATAGGTCTCTTAAAGGGACTTCTGAAATACCTGGATATTTTCACTGTAAGATCCAGAGTACTTCAAAATGAAGAATCTGAAGATGACGCAGTCCATTAAATGAACCACTATTGCCAAGTCACCCAAGTCATGTGCTTTATGAACTATAAACATGTTGCCAGGATATAACACCTCATGCTTCCCATGTGCTTAGCTTCTCTTTGCATTGAACTGATTTAGGATGATGCTTAATGGGTGGGAAGTGAGATGCATGTGATCTTTAATTCTAAAGGAAAAGCAAACCATCAAGATAAACATATACCATGCTTGTGTTTTTCCATTTGTCTAATCTATTGTTTAAAAGGTTGACCATCACCATTTGGTAGCAGTGAATTCCATAGTTCAATCATTTATTGTGTTAAAAAGTAATTCCACAATTTCCTTGCAATTACTTTCAATATAGGATTCCAGGTTCTGGTATTCGAAAAGAGAAAGCAAATTTGCTAAAAATTCTCCATCCCATGTCTGGTTCTATATTCTTCCTCTATATCTTGGTTTATTTACCATTTTTAAGCTAAAAATTCATCTCTTTTAAAGCTCTAGTCTTTCTTAGTAAGGATCAGCTTTACTTTTTTTCATTCTTATAATATCCTTTTTGTAGTGAATTGAGCAGAACTGAAAACAGTATAACTAATAATTAGAATTTAAATCAATGTGAAGGAAAGAATCAATTGCATCTCTCATTTTTATCCTCATATAGGAAGTCATGTTTCTCAGTTCTTTTGTTACTATGTATCAAAATAAAACATTCAGATGGGAAATGATATTATAATATTTTCTGTAACAGTGTCTATATGTTTGTGTGTGTGTGTGTGTGTGTGTGTGTATATATATATATATATATATATGCACATTTTAAGCATTTCAGTGAAAAGAGATCATTTTATTAAAAAACCATGAAAGCAAGTGCACTCATTCAACCTTAGAATTGTTTTCAGTACAGCAATATATTTAGATGAGAATATGTCATTAATATAAACAGCCGAATAGAAACTATTAAACTAACACATTTTAAAACTGAGCAAACCTGAGTATTTGATTAAAGTTTTGTACATTCTGTACACTTGAACAGGTAACAGAGAAGCATAATATTTTTGTTGATTTTTAATTTGTTAGAAGTAGTGTCTCCGTAGTGAGAAATTTCCCATTAGTTTGTATTTTGAAATTACAAAGCTGGGGATGAAGAGAAAGCTGTCTTCTTCTTTTTTTAATTTTAAATGTCCAGGCCCATTTTTTAGAGACATTCATAATAATAAATTGCAACTCTGTGTCTAATTCAGATTTAGACTTTGAACAAACCATTATGATCTTTGCTCACAGAAGAAAACTAGGATTCCACAGAGAACAGCTAGTGAACATTCAGGCTCATTAAAGAAAAAAAATATATGATATGGGCATCGTTTTATCTATGGTTAGAGAAAAAATATGAAAGCTAGAGACTAGCAAATAGAAAATATGTTTATAGAAGTAAACAAGTTAAGATGAGGATTGTTATAAAAATTAGATATATTATGTATATCAGCAATAAGCTAAGAGTAGAGAATTAATACCAATGTAATGATTATGGCTGGAAATTTTAATTGGAATAGAATAGAATAGAATAGAATAGAATAGAATAGAATAGAATAGAATAGAATACTTTATTGGCCAAGTGTGACTGGACACACAAGGAATTTGTCTTGGTGGAGTCTGTAAATATTTTCACAGCCCTCTTTTTGACTCATGCAGTATACAGGTACGCAATTGAAGGCAGGTTGATAGCAATTGTTTTTTCTGCAGTCTTAATTATCTGTTGAAGTCTGTGTCTGTCCTGTTGGGTTGCAGAACCAAACCAGACGGTTATAGAGGTGCAGATGACAGGCTCAATGATTCCTCTGTCGAACTGGATCAGCAGCTCCTTGCGCAGTTTGAGCTTCTTGAGTTGGTGCAGAAAGAACATTCTTTGTTGTGCTTTTTTGATGATGTTTTTGATGTTAGGTGTCCATTTTAGGTGATGTGATATAGTAGAACCTAGAAATTTGAAGGTCTCTACTGTTGATACTGTGTTGTCAAGTATTGTAAGAAGGTATTGTTATTGCACAAACCTTGTACCCAGATGACACACTGTTGAATGGATGATGGATTATTTGTATTAAAAATAAAATTAAAAATTAAAAAAAGAAAGAAAAAAGAAAAAAATATGTTTTTGTTTACTATCTTGCGAAAAGGAAACCTCTTCATTACTTATTTTAATTTTAGTATGTTTATTAACTGCCCAAATCTATTCAATGCCACACAGATCAAATATATCGGTAGTCCTCAACTTACAATAGTTTGTTTAGTGACCATTTGAAGTTACAATGGCACTGAAAAAAGTGACTTATGGACATTTTTCAATCATTGCAGCATTCCCATGGCCACATGATCAAAATTAAGAGGTTTTGCAACTAACTTAACAACTTTAGTGATTCACTTAACAATTGTGACAAGAAAGATCATAAAATGAGGCAAAACTCACTTAACTATCTCTAGCATGCTCTTCAATTCTATCCTTTAAAAAAAAACATGTTAGGAACACTGGCTTATTCAATAAACAATGGTAAAATATACCATAGGATTCTCAAGAGCTGAAGAACAAGGGAAACACTGTTTCGATGGCCAAATTAAAAAAAAAATATTATTATTCCTTTCACATCTACTAGAGTTCTCATATAATGACACACAGAATTACGGCTTTGCTTTTACATAGCAAATCATTGAGAATGTTTTGATAATTTTCCTCTATAAAACATGAAATAGGCAATAGCCTTAAACAACAAGATATGATCTGATTTTTATTGAGAGGGGTGTTAATATTATCTGGGTTTTATATGATTTAAAAATGTCCAGTTCAATTTCTAGGCTGATTTGCCGTAAAGATGGACTAATCCAAATGAATACCTTAAAGAGAAGTTGTTAAAGTTACTTTCCAACCACTCAAGATCTATCATTTCTGTGGTGAGAAAGTCTCGTTTTCATCTTAGAACAGATGGATAAAATTGTCATTAACACAAACTGACAACCCTAAAACTGAAATATAGATTCAGAGAAGGATCTAATGAATTAAATCAATATTATTGCAATGAAAGCCAAAGAAATTAAAAGTGATTTGTAAAGTTACTCCACATTTTAACCTCAGTATATTTTAGTCTCTGGTCCTTTTCAATTTCGTTGTTAATCTCTAAATCTGTAATATATTTTTATTTTAACACATCAAGTATTCATGAGAAGTCAAATGAATTCTGAACTGTTTTCAAATTCACAGAAAGGCCAAAGATTTAGAAATTGAATATGGAAAAAGCAGCAAGGAAAACCATTATCAGTCACTTTCAAAGTCCAGTTGTCCACTATGACTTACACTAACACTACCTGAGTTATGTCTGAATTTGACAGTGTAACTGTACTTCCCTAGGATTAATATTTTAAAAGTCTCAAAATGTACGGTTGATGCCTGATAGTATATACAAATATTAAAAAGGATGGCCAGATAAAATCCAGCTTTACTTCATCTGTAACATCTAGCAAGTTCAAATGTAAATCATCATTTCTGAGATGACTGGGATTTTCAGCCATCCAGGTCATGGTTGTTCCAAAGATGCTTTTTCAAAAGGCAGCTTCTTGGATGAGAAGCAAAATGTCTTCAAGGAAAAACAAAGTCCAGGTGCCTTTTGAAAAAGCATCTTTTCAACAATATTCAAGTCCATCCTCAGTCACAGAATCTTACTTTGTGACTTTATCCTGCTTATTCTCTCCTCTAAGCCTACTTTGGGCATGGAGAAAGGAATATCATCCACACTGCTTTAAGAACCTGATGGAGAGGTGGGATATCAACCTAATATATTAAATAATGCATACTGAATGCAACATCTAAATGGGTGCAAGGTGCAAAATGTATTATCTTAGCAACTTTTTTTCTACCCACAGGTTTCCCTGGTGTAATTCTCTCTTAAGTCAATTTATTTAATGCAATTTTAAAATTATACATTTCCATAATGCAGCCATGTTTAATGGAACTCTTCTTTCTCATACTAGTATTCACCACTTTTGGAAAAAAAACCAAAGAACTGTTTTAGATAAATCTTTCGCTAACATTGTTCGGGTTTTGACCACTTAATAGATACCTTTTACTGCTACTATATATGCTTACTCAGTAGTAAGTCATACTTCCCAGCAACCAGCAATAAAGACATGCAGCTTACAATTCAGGGGCTGCTATAATAATTGTAGATCCTCCATGAAGTTGCCTAATTCTCTACCACATCTAAAATACTCCAGATTTTTTAAATTGGCAGCCGTGAGGTTCAGTAGCTGTTCCCATGACTTCCATTTTTTCTCCTTGCTCAGCTGGGCTCTTTAGTTCTCAGTACTCAGGTTTTTTTTTCCTTAGAGGTAGCAAATGCTGTCACTGCTTCCTCTCATCCTCGAAAAACAGTTTGCCCCTTAAAAAGAAACATTATATGCCCAGACTCTTGCTGGGTAGCTGAATGGTCTTTCTATTCCCATTTCTATCGATTTCAGCCCCTGCTACAATCTGGTTTCGTAGGTAACCTGGTTTTTGGCAGCACATCATGCCTGCATTCCCCCCCCCCCCCCCCCCCCCCCCCCCCCCCCCCGCCCAAGTAAAACAACACACACATGCTTTATGTCCCTTGTCTTTCTCATAATCCCTCAGATGAACTCAATAAACAATATTGAAGCTCAATTTCTTCAAGATGACACATCATTATTACTGAGTTCATGGGCTTGTTTATTCCTATGTTTAATTGGTTATGTTAATAACATTTTAATCCACATCTGGGTTGTAAGGGGGTGATAAAGAGACATTTTTTGTGTGTGGCTGCAGTGACATTTTTCAGGCATTATTAGTCATCATCAGCCAACCAAGTCACCCATTCATTCTTTTGAAATGTTCACTGCCATCTCCCACAAGCGGGCAAACTGATTTTTTTGGGGTTAAATGTGAAATAAATGAGATTCCTTAGTATGAAAAAGAAATGTTAGTTTCAGAGTAACTATTTTTGCTGCTAATATCAAAGGGAGATCCATTGGTAGGCAAGGTTCAATAGGAGGAGATGCTGTTAGAGAAGAAGTACAACAGTAACCTTCCTATCCAGTTACAATTTCTGCATATTTTAATAGACTTTTCCATCAATATAATCAATAAAAAGCCATGGATAAGATTTATGGTATATATATATATATGGTCTTTTAAAGTTTTTGCTGGTACTTACATGTATGCTGTTCAGGTATTAGGGTATTATCCCACGTCATTGTAGTTGTGCTTTTAAAGTTGGAGCAATGTTTCGAAAGAATCTCATCTGCCATCATCAGGCTTCTGTATTGAGTTCGTATGTGGGTCAGGCTATCACAGCCGTTAGTTTTAAATTTGAGGCTAGCCTACTGTTGTCCCAGGATGGTTTTTTCTACATCCTGATTGGTTGGGAGTCTTGGTCTGTGTTTATTGGACTTGGAGTTTGTTTGAATAGTGTTTCTGGTTTCTTCTGTCTGTTTTGTGGCTTTGATTGGCTGGAAACACTCTGTTCCTGTGTTGGAGGCTTTCTGTGCAGCTTGGCTTCGAGTAAAAGGACGGCTATCATCTATTAGGATATTAGCCATCCTTTATTGTGTTTGTCTGTGAATCAGGCACAATACAGAATACGGTACAGACACAATACAGAAAACTGATGATGGCCAGTGAGATTCTGCCGAAACGTTGCTACAACTTTAAAAGCACTACAATGACGTGGGAGAATACCCGAAGGAAGCTGAACAGCATGATCAGAAGCCTGATGATGGCAGATGAGATTCTGCTGAAACGTTGCTACAACTTTAACAGAACTACAATGACGTGGGATAATACCCGAAGGAAGCTGAACAGCATATATATATATATATGTATATACTATAAATCCTATATATTTATGAAATCTTTTCTGAGCAGTTAATATTGGTTAATGTTTCTTTTTGTAGCATCATTAAAAAAAGGAAACCCTTCTCTATGTTTTCCCTAACTTTTACCCAACTCTATATGAATGGCAAGCCAAATGGCAGTGTGGTCTTTTAAGCAAAACCCTAAATGCTAAAATAAGTTCTGCCTATTCTTCCATAAAAGCATCACTGCTCTCCCGTTTCCTTGCTGAAGGAACCAAGTTTTCTTTTTTTAAAGGAAGATAACCAGGGACTGGTCCTTCCATATTTTTATGGTTTATTGTCATTCTACAGGGAACAAGTGAGAATAATAAGTAACATACATGACCTGTTTGGTTATACAAGTACTTACAAGCTCCTTAGTTGAGTTGCTGTGTTGTTCAAAAGCTATACATTCTTTGAAGATTACTTCTAAAGAAATGCAGTCAAAATGCTTAATTCAAGATTCTGCCTATTCCTGTGCTGTTTACATTCCAGGAAGATCCATTTTGGGGAGGGGCCAGGGGGAGGGAGGGGAAAGAACAGTGGAAAAGCACTTTAAACAGGGTTAGGTTCTTAAAGCAAATTTCCTTCGAAAAAATTATTCTGTCTGTCGCCTTTTTCTTCGCTTGCAATTGCTAACCAGCTTCTGGAGAGACAGTGGTGTATTGCCGATAGTTATAAGGCCAGAAAACTCAAATGCCGCACAGCATAACCGTGAAATAATCATTGTATTATTCCTTGGAATTATTTGTGTTAAAAAACAAACACAGAATTGTTGATTCTTGCTTCTGGCTTTTCTTTTATGGGCATTCCAACTTTCTACTTTAAAAAAAAAATCACAAACACAGAGCAAAACCTTCACTTACCTGCAATATATAACATTTTATTTATTTATTTTATTTGGTTTGTCAGTTGCTTACAAGATAATAGGTATAAGTAAAAACATAGTTATGAATACATGGAAGAAAAATAAAAGAAACAATAGGACAGGGACGGTAGGCACGTTGGTGTGCTTATGTCATCAACTTCAGAACTGAGCAGGTGCACCTTTGAGTAGAGGTTCTCAGGTTTGAGATCAACTACATAGATTTTTCCATGAGACTTTTAAGAATGTTGGTAAGAAGCTGCACTGTATATGTATAAAAAAACCTGATGGAAGCCCAGTTTTTTCTCCAGATTCAGCTGCTGGGTAATATGTTCCTGGATTTCACAATTGCTTACACATTTGTTTCATTATGTTTCTAATATCAGAAGCAGTGGAGACCCAGTGCATTTGTACAGCAAATGCAAATATTCATGATATTAAAATTAAACTCTCTCTCTCTCTGTCTCTCTCTCTCTGTCTCTCTCTCTCTAATCCCTTTCAACTGAGCCTAAGTAGAAGTAGCTTTCAATTTTTTTTAAAGCAGCCAAAAAGTTTGAAAAATCTTTATATGCCTGTTTCCTCTTGTAATGTGGTGACCAATGCAACTTCCACTACATCTCAAAAGAATGTGCCCTCTGACCTTTGGAAGCATTTAAAAAAATTAATATCTAAATAAATTCTAATTGAGTAATTGAGTAAAACTTGTATACCAAACTGACAAAATTCCTTGAATAAAATAACAGTCCTAATATGGAATTCTTAAGAATATGTCTGGTCTTAGAAACACACATTTGTATCATAATCTATTGCTGTGCTACTCTTTCTCTTGAAATGGGATTGTTGCCTTGGTTTTTTTTTTTTTTTTTGGTCTCTCTGTTTATTTTGTGCTGGTCATTGACCTAGTGAAGATGACTTAAACTTTATGTTGGAATATAGCCTGCTCTTGTTCCATGGCTATTATATTTTGGTGGTTTTTCTGATAAGCTTGTTAACAGATAATAATACAACCTTTCTGTAGAATTTTCATGCAGTATCCTCAGGCTGCTTCATACACTTTATCATGTTACAGTATATTATTTACAAGATTCCGATATGCATTTGCATCCTCTAGGTCAGGTTAATTAACTTTCTGGAGGTCAAAGGCCTTTGGATAGCGTGCTGGGATTGCATTTTAAATACTGGTAAGTGGGAGCAGGATCCAGTAAATAAATAAATGTGGCTTGAGGACACATATTTAGAGGCAATAAAATTTTGATTCAGTGATTATGATAGCTGATGATGTACCATATAATGACAAATTCAGAAAAACAATTATCAATGGATAACACCTTTAGAAATCCCAGCTGGGCTACACTCAGAGTTCAGACTTTATATTGTCATAAAGAACAGGGTGGACAAAGAAAGATTTGCCTTGATTGACCACTGAATTGATAGCAGAGGGAAAATTTGAACAGGCAACATTCTGATTTTCTGTATTCATTAGACTGGGTTTGCTTCTGTCTCTCTCTCTCTTTCCCTGTTTTTGGGTTTTCACATCTATGGAGATTCTCAGTCATCCAAGTTATGGTTGTCCCAAAGATGCTTTTTCAAAAGGCAACTGGACTTTGTTTCCCCTTGAAGACGTTTCGTTTCTCATCCAAGAAGCTTCTTCAGTTCTCTGGGTTTTCGTGTTACTTTTTAAATGCTGCATACATAACAGTGTTTATACACAGGGATTAATGCACGATTTACACCATGTGGCTGAACACTGTAACATCCGGGTTATTGCCGGAACCCATTAGGCAGAAAAAAAAAAAAAACTTCAAATGCTTTAAAGACGTCTTTGTATAAATAGGCAGAACTGAAATGAATAAGGGGCAGCAGGGGGAAGAGACAGAGAGAGAATCAAATGAAATCAGGCCATTCCAAATGACTGGATTAACACTGTCCATGTCCTTTAAAAAAACAACAACCCACTTTTATGCAGGAATAGTTTAACCAAAATGAAGGAAAAAGGGGCCATGTAGCCAGCCTTTCAGGCTACAGTGATTTGTATTAAGATGAGTTGCACTTTAGCTAGGCTGAAACTTGTTCGTAACAGAATGTTAAATACGTCCTGAAAAGAAAGATTATGTCTATCTAGTTACACCATTCCTTGATATATGCACCATGTCACAGTGCCATTGTCTCCTGGGTAAAGACTGAGTTCAAATATCCACTATCTCTCCCCTGGTGCTCCAAATGCTCTGCTTTGAAGTTTTTATAATCCATCTGTCATCTGCTTGCAGGGAGGGCACATGTTCTGTACCACTCAATTATAGAATTCTCGTTTGCCAGCAACAATGAGACAGGAAAGAATGTTATGGGTGGTTGAGAGAAACTGTCAGATGTACTAAATTCCTAGGATTCATATGGATGATGTTATTCCACTGTATGAACACAGCATGTGTTATTGTAAAATGTATTAAGAATACATTTTGTATTGTACAATTTATGTACTTGCCTTTTCCCCCTCTTTTTTCCTTTGGCTGACTCCATGCATGCCTATCTATATATCCCTCCACCGGGCACACACCGCAATCCATCAAACTGTAACTGGATCAATTAAGCATATTCTTGCTACCCAACGCCCAACCCCAGACCTAAAGGGAAGACACATTTTAAGAGCTAAAGCCTTGTTGTCACTTCAGCATTCCGGTGAGATAGAAGAGTTGGGTTATTTTTTGATGTTGGAAAATAATAATAATAATAATAATAATAATAATAATAATAATAATAATAATAATAATAATGATGATGATGATGATGATGAGATTTCTAGACCAGCAACATTTGCCACACAATTTGCTTGCATGATGCTGTGAATCAGAGGCCTGAAAATTATATGTACCACCATCTGGTGAAGGCAGAAGTGCATTTCATTAGGTGGTGAATAACAAAACAATAGGAGCATTTGTGGAAGTATAGTTAATATTTTGCTTAAAGAAATCTACCTAAGAGAAAG
This sequence comes from Laticauda colubrina, assembly GCA_015471245.1. Lineage (NCBI taxonomy): Eukaryota > Metazoa > Chordata > Lepidosauria > Squamata > Elapidae > Laticauda > Laticauda colubrina. The sequence continues at coordinate 8,818,441 of BLBF01000045.1, forward strand.
CTGGATCACTTGATAGCACACTGGCTTTTTCATGTACCGAATCCCTGGAGAGATTCAATTTGTTGTCTTCTGTGAAATGAGTTTGATGATCTCAGCTCAGTCCCTAGTGGATATTAATTCACTTTATAAAACATCCCACACAATTTAGCACAGTATAGCATCATTTGCAAATATTGCACATAGCTCTTCCCTACACACACACACACATACACACACACACACAGAAAAACACAAGTTTTTTTTTCCTTTTCTTTTACTTTTTCCCTCCCCCCCTATTTCTGCTTGTGATAGAAAAGAGCAGGTGGTAACAATGAAATTTATTCTTTTATTCATTTAGGCAATTGTCATTACTCACTATGAAAATGGCACAAAACAATTCTAAGAGAAAATAACCTTTCCACTACAACTTTATTATAACAGCTGCAAATAAAACTTGACACGCATCTGGGAAGCCGGTGCTGCTCTGGTTATCTATAACCCACTGTCTGGGACTTAATAACTCAGGTATATAATTCCCCATGAAATACTTTGAAAAGGATTACAAGGGTTAAGCCTACGAAATACATGGCTCCCTTCTCTTTCTCTTCCTTAACAGCCTTTAAAAAAAAAAAAACACACACCCACACACTCATAGCTTTGAGCAATAATATATTGCCATTTGAAAGAGTAAGGTTACAACTGCATGTTCCTATTGGAAGGTATTTCACAGATCATAGGATTATGAAAGTGGAAATCCAACCTTAGAAAAAGACTTTTGCTCCCTTGTCATCCCTAAGTCCATTTCTTTCCAATGTCAAAAAAAACCCCACCCTGACTGATCAAAAACCTGAGGACAAAGAAGATTTGCCAAGTGTTTACTTGCCCTGGAGTCTGAACATATTTTCTGTCTAGTGTGTAATTTATTTATTAATTAAATATTTGTGCTGCCCTTCTTGCTATTAAGCAATTCTGAATGACTTACAATGTCATCAATAACAGTATAAAACAACTAAAAGGTTAAAAACTCTAAAACATTGGGCAAGTACCAGGCCATCTTTCCAGATTGTTAAAAATAAGGAGCTAAATTATCACCAATATTCCATTCCCCTGTGAATGCTACCATGAAGGTGACCTCCCCTCCCAATATTTACATTACTTTTCCTGATCCTAAAAAATGAGGACATTTCAACTTAGAAGAGACATGGGGCCCATTAAAAAGAATAGCAATTCATATTTTGGATGAATATAACATATTAAAACATTCTTTGCCTAATAATTGTTTGCATAACAGTATCCTCAGTGAGCTCAAAATATGGTTGGACAGAACCTTCTGAATAGAGAATATATATAGTATATAGGCAAGAAAGGTGAGATAGGTAGTTCTTTGGGTGCTAATGGAAAAAAACTCAATATGGACGAAACATCAAGCAGACTGATATCAGATAAGTCTATGGTAGATTGAAGCCAAGCCAAGAAAATTGATAACCATACATGCTGGTTGGGGAATTCTGAAGTTGTCAAGTTTGGAGGTCCCTGAGTGAGAACAAGTCAACAGTCTAACTCTTGATTGTGTCAAAAGAGTAGACAGACTCTGCTGTTACTCTTTATTCAAGTCTAATCTAGACTAACCCTATGCAAGACAACACACTTCTTATATGATCAAGTTGCCCTTCATTTCGTATTTTGTTATCAACAGACTTGTCATACTGACTGGGGAATTCTGAGATTCCAAAAGTCTTAAAGTCACCAAGAAACCCCAATCTGTTCTAGTTGAGGAAGATCTTAAGATGCCAATCATTGCTCCATCTTTTAAATGCTTTTATTACTGCATTGCATGGTGGCATGGAACATATTTTATATTTATGGGAATAAACTGGGATCTACATTTCTGTTCCAGAGTTTTGCAAATTGCCATTCCCAGTGGTTTGTTTGGGGTTTTTTTTCTTAGCACGTGTACAATTCTGAATATTCTCTCCACCAACATTCATTGACTGTAAGGTAAGTTGATGTGCTAAACCTCAATTAGCAATTGTCCTTTTTATGACAGCGGGCTGCCTGTGATTGCCATGTTGTCCTACTGAATCCTTCTTTTCTTGCTGAAGAATTATTCATCATGGTCAAACTCTGATCACATTTAACATAGGGAGATTGGATGTTGTTAGCTGATACGTGGCAGGAGAACATAAAAAGGCCTTTGTCTTCCATTCCTACTTTTCTCTCCCACAGAAGATGGTCTGTGTATTAAATATTTTCTCATTATTTCTGTTTTTGCAGCCACTAACAAGTTTCAGGAATGATAGAATGGTTCACAGATCTGTCCATACATATTACGGTGCATAACAAGTTGGACAGCCTTGTTTGCATTCCCACACACATATGCAAAGTGTGATGCTAGAGAGAGGGAGGAAGTCTTGAAAAATAGCTTTCATGATTACAATTTTACCCGCTGCAAGGTTTTTGTCTAAATTTGGAATATTTCAGGAAAGAGGGGCTTCCTTTCATCATGCTGGCTTTTTTTTTTCTTTTCTTTTTACAAAAATGCCTCCCC
>BLBF01000045.1:8823467-8830574 GCA_015471245.1 Laticauda colubrina
TGTTGTTCATTTCATTTTATTTATTTTGAAACAGATTTGCATCCCATTCTTTAGGGACATGGATCAATTTCAATGTCACCAGTTTTGCAGATTTCACTTTATTTTATAACTAGTAACTTAGCTAATGCTTGAAATTTAAATTGTTCTGAATTTTTCAGAGTAACAGAGTAATGGAAGGGATTTCACTATAGATTTCCTCATATGTACATATGTACATCATCCTATATATGGACATAATGATAATACTAACACACAAAATGCATCATGTTATGAAAATTATGTGCAAGAGTTGGATCTGAAGGAAAATTACAAGAAAAATGCCCTTGTTTGGAGAAAAACATGCTAAAATTCAGAGGCATTTTAGGCTGGTTTTGGAAAAAAGTTTGAGAATAAGATTTGACAAATTTGCAAAAAGAAGAAAAAACAAAATTGAAGTCGACATCTTTGCTCATTTTGCAGTGACAAAAAGGAGACTTGGAGGAGATTTTAAAATGACTTTTGTTTATCTTTTCATTATATTATTTTTTAAAAAAATGTGAAAAGAAGTTCCCTTATCCATGAAGATGTAGATTTTTTTTTTTTTAAGTGCCTCTTTCAGGTGGTTAAATTCTTCGAAGAGGCTTCAATCTTGTATACACAAAATCCAGGAAATTTCTTACTTTTCTTTAAAAAAAAAACAAAAACAAAACCCTCACATTTCTCTTACAGGACAACTTTCTCAAACTTGATGCCTTTCAGAGTAATTGAATTCTGGGAATTCTAGAAGTCCCAGCCAAAGTTTTAATCTTAACCTGTCTGGAGAAGCCAAGCTGAAAGACATTTCAGTGGACTCAAGTTGATTTGCTTCAGTATTTAAAAAGAACCAGAAACAATTTTAGGCATCCTTTAATATGTCATAATAGAGGCAGCCTTTGACTTACAACAGTTCATTTAGTGACCTTTCAAAGTTATATCAGGATTGAAAAAAGTGACTTATGAATGGTTTTCACACTGATGACTGCTGTAGCATTCCCCATGGTCATGTGATCAAAATTCAGTCGCTGGGCAACTGGCATTACTGTAATGATGATTGCAATATTCCTGGTCATGTGATCACTTTTTGTGACTTCCTGACAAGCAAAGTCAATGGGGAAGCCACAATCACTTAACAACCATGTTACTAAACAATTGTAGTGATTCTCTTAACTGTAGCAAAAAAAAAAAAAGTCATAAAATGGGACAAACTTAACAATTGTTTCACTTAGCAACAGAAATGTTGGGCTCAATTGTGATAGTAAGTCAAGGAATCTATCTCCCTCCCTCCCTCTCTCTCTCTCTCTCTCTAATTTATGTTGCTACCTATTCGTCCATGGAGACTCAAGGCAGCTTATACAATGTAAAACCATATTTAAAAACAAAAAATAAAAATATAAAAAACAATAAAATCTAACAAAAAGAATCAAATAAATTCATAAAGTACAATAGAATAAAATCTGGAAAAAAAATCACCCCCAACTCCCACTCCCCCACCCCGACAATGGCAGTTCATACTAGCCATTTGATGGGCTCCATCCTGCTCTGGGTTCCACAGGCCCATTGGCAAAACCAGGTCTTTAGTGCCTTCCGAAAGAGTGCTACAGTGGTGGCCATTCTAATTTCTAGGGGGAATAATATTCCAGAGAGAGGGAGCCACCACGGAGAAGGCCTTTCTTCTGGGTCCCACCACATGTAACTCCCTCAGGGATGGACATTCCTGCCCATCCCTGGAGAAGGAAAGTCCTGCAACATTCCCTGCCATCCCGCTCTAATCAGTCGGATAGATATGATCAGCAAGAGATTGTGCCTCAGATCAGCTGGTCCTAAGCCATGAAGAGCTTTAAAGGTGACAACCAGCACCTTGAATTGCACCTAGAAGCAAATTGGCAACCAATGCAGCTCCTGTAGGTGAGGTGACATATGTGCACACCGGGGTCTGCATAAAACCATCCGGGCTGCTGCATTTTGCACCAATTGGAGCTTCTGGATGCTCTTCAAGGGCAGCCCCATGTAGAGCACAGGGCAATTATCAAGATGGGAAGTGACTAGGACTAGGGTAAGTTGGTCCAGGAAAGGGCGTAACTGGTGCTCAACCTGCAGTTGCGCAAAGGCCCTCCTGGCCATGACCTCCACCTGCTCTTTGAGCAAGAGTCAGGAGCCTAGGAAAATCCCTAGATTATGCACAGGGTCTGTTTGGGGTAGTACCACCCCATTCAAGACCAAAGGTGGCAATTCTGCCTGAGCCAATGAACTCCAAACCCAGAACCACTCGGCCTTGCAAAGGTTTAGTTTCCACCTGTTGGTCTCCATCCAGCTCCTAACAGCCTCCAGGCACCGCGATAGGGAAGACACAGCAACACTCACCATGGGCTGAGACATTCAGCTGAGTATTATCAGCATATTGGTGATACCTCAGTCCATGGTGACGGATGATTACACCCAGTGGCTTCATATAAATGTTGAACAGGAGTGGAAAGAGTCCTGAGTCCTGTGGAACCTCATAAAGCAGTGGGTGAGGGCTGGACCTCTCCCCTCCTATCAGCACTGACTGAGAGAGGCCGCAGAGGAAGGAAGTGAATACCTGTATAAGCAAGTCTTTTAGACAGTTACGTATCTTACTTGAATTCACCAGTATGATAATGTAGAGCATCTTACAAAAAGATCAACATCTCTGAACTAAAAACAAAAACTCCAAGCATCTGGTAAGATTTAAAATAAGAAATGAAAATGATTGAATTGGCGATCAAAGGACAAAGAACAAAATAGCAGAAAAATGGAAATAGTATCCAAATGAGAAATATAATGTAAAATATTTGACGCACAAGAGCATAAGCTGAATGAAAACTAGCTAGCCAGTGAATATCTCATGAAAAAAAAATATCTTTAGCCATTAATTTTCATAACGGATTCATCTATTCTATTAGATAATTGAAAATACATTCATTCTTTATAATTATAATGTCATTTAAAAGCATTGTCGTAAATAGATGAACAGTAGTTGGGTTCATAAAATAGAATACCTCACAGTTTAAAAACAAATATTAGTAGGGGGGGAGAAAGAACACCATGCTATATGTTTCCTTCTTCAAAAAAAGAAAGAGGTAAAATGACCAGGAAGTATTATGAGTGATGTAATCAGATATTCCATGCGGCTTGACCTGCACTGCTCTTGTGTTTATATGTACGGAAGAACCAAGCTCTAAAGATTGTGTGTTGATAGCATATACAATAAGTAGATGAATATATTTTATTTTGCAGATTTAAAAAAGGTAGCAGCTGAGGTCATGGACAATAAATGGAGAGATTTAGCATCAATAGGGAAACTGTAATGTGATTAGCAGATGTCACATTGCGTTTTCAAAACTGAAACAAGGGACTTGATTGTGTGCAGCCTTTTTGTAAGGCTATCATATCATATCACTCTCAGAACTGGTATCTCTTGTAAGAAAACAATAATTCACTGCTTTGCCATACTGTATCTGATAGGATCAGCACCTGTTTGGGCAGGAATGTTGAGTATTCAGTTTTTTTTCCAGCATCTCATATTTACTGAAATAATTTTGACCCCAAAGAAATCCTTTCAGAATTCTTGCTTTTATTTTCTTTGTAAAGTGTTGCTGCAATGCCTACAAGAAAAAAAAGTGGTTTCAGAATTATAGCTGTCAATTTGTGCCAATTTTTAGAGGTAGAACAATCTTTGGAAAATGATATTTACACACATACTTACTGGCTCTCCACTCATATAAACCAGGGAGTGACCCTAACTGTTTGAGAACATGTATTTTCTTAACAGAGATGTTTTTAATCCATTCTTAATGTATTATAATGTGTCAGCACTATTGTTTTATATATTGTAAATAGTGATGTCTATTGCTGGACTAAACCGTAATAAAGTTATATTCTATTTTATTCTTTTTAAATGAATTATAAAATGGTGAAGATCTGAAAAAAAAGATATTGTGTTTGGAAGTACAATAGTCCTAAACTGTTCATTTAGTGACCAATGTTACAGTGGCACTGAAAAAAGTGTTTCCATACTGACGACCATTGCATTCCCATTGTCATGTGATCAAAATTTGGACAGTTGGCCACTGATTCATCTTTATGACAATTGCAGTATCCTGCAGATACGCGATCACCTTTTGTGACCTACTGACCAGAAAAGTCCATGGAGAAGCCAGATTCACTTAAAAACTGTGTTACTAACCTAACTGCCATGATTCACTTAACAAGTGTGGCCAAAGAGGTCACACAATGGTTCAAAACTCACTTAACAACAGTCTCTCTTAGCAACAGAAATTTTGGGCTCATTCGTGGTCCTGAGTTGAAGACTACCTGTACCTAAGCAAGAAATTAAGTTGAAAAAGATGAAAAAAAAAAAACCAATGTAAGAAAGCAAGAAAAATAGAAATGAAACTTCATTCAGTAAACAAGAGACCGCCAATGGGGGATTCCCAAAACTAAATAGACATGATCACAATACGTAAGAATTGCATCAAGCTTTATTTGTATTCTTCACAAGTGGGAGAAACCCTGGTTTCTCTTTCCCCTATTTTAGGATAACAATAAAAGCAACTTTTAAGTTAAAGAGGTAGACAAATTGATCTCAGTGCCCCTCTACCTCTTTGCAAGACTTCAGAAGAGAGGTTGTTTATGTGTTAAATTTTATTTACAGCTACATTGCTCCATGATTTTGAGATTAGCCAACTGTTTCCAAAAACTAATCTTCTGCTCGTGTAGTAGGGTGTCTATTCCAAAATGTAATTATGTGTGCAGCTATAGGCCAATTCCCTTTAGAGATAATCAAGGGCTGCAGATAAAACTTAGCTGGCATTTTGTCATGGCTTACAAAAAGTTGAAGATCTTGTCTTCAAATCCTCTTCCCCCTTTGGAAATTCTGTGCAGGGTAGACAGATCTATCCTGATCCACCTCAATCTTTGGGAATATTTCCTATTCAGGAAATTTGTGAAGGTGTTTGGTCCACCTTGAAATGGGGGATCCATTAGCAACCCAAACATCCTAAGTCTAACTTGATTTGCAAACGACCTGCTCCATTCCCTCCAGCTTCTAATAGACTTGCTTTCATCTCCTTAGCTTATTTCAACTTTTTCTTCCCAGCAGGATAAAAAATTGTGAACGTACTTGTGAAATCTTTTATCTGTTTCAATTCCAACTAGTTTTTAGGCTGAGCTTCTTATTTCTGGATACAGTACTCTCCTGTCTGGGGGAATCATATGATTAGCAGGAATTTTAAGCTTCATTCTGTCAAATTTTCAACTGGTAAAATTTACATTTTGAGTTTTGTCCCACTCTCAACTCTTGTTTATTTCCCTTGAAACTTGCAATTTTAGTATCTTGTATTATACAAACAAGAATGAAGTCCAGAATACATAACTTTTAAATTTTATTGCAGTGTTGATATTTTCTGGATAAACAGGAAAAAAGTATAGAGATGCCAGATATACTGAATTGTTTAGATTTCATCAGCACATAGCTTCATTTGAAAATAAAGTAAATTCAGTCCATATAATCACATATGTTTTGAAGAAATGGTACTTTTCAATTATGGTACACACATTAATTATACTTTTGATATCATACCAGAACAACCCATCTGTAAAGGCTAGTAAAAACAAATATATTTCCTTTTTTTCCTCAAATATCCAGTTTTTTTAAAAAAAAAAAATATCTCAGAAATAAAATGTTTTCCCCACTGAAGAGGGAGCTGCTTTTAAAGGGCTTAAAGTCCAGATATAGTCAAAATAAAAACATAATCACAGTGTCTAACAGTCTAAACTTGAGTTACTTAGAATCAGTTGGACAAATAATGTTTTTTTTTAACAATGCTTAGTTTTGGGGTAGTCTTTGATTTATTCTGATTCTTGAATTCTGGAATCTGACTTTGCTTGCTGCTTCTGTTCATGCAAAGAAAGACCATGGATTCTACTGGAAGTTACAGGTAGTCCTTGATATGCAACTATTCATTGAGTGACTGTTCAATGTTATAACAGCACTAAAAAAAGTGTCTGCTGACCAGTTTTCACAGTTATGACCATTGCAACATTCCCATGGTCACATGATCAAAATTCAGATGCTTGACAACTGGCATGCATTTGTGACTGTTGCAGTGTCCCATGATTATATGATCACCTTTTGTAATCTTTTTGCAAAGTCAGTGGGGAGCCTTTTTATAATCATATTATTAACTTAACAACTATCACAAGAAAGGTTGCAAAATAGGGCAAAATTCACTTAACAACCCTCTTGCTTGGTAATGGAAGTTTTGGCCTTAATTGTGGCCATAAGTCAAGGACCATTCTGTGCCTATTTTTCCCCTCTCTCCCATCCATAGGCAATACTCCTACATTCTTCCCTCTGCTTTGTCTAGCAGCCTTACTTTAATGCACTCCTCCATATAGGGTGATGTTGGTAGTTACAAGAAGAAAGAGTATGGGACTCTGCAAAATACGGAGCTGTCAGCGGACAACAGTCTACTGTATTGGTCATCTCTTTTGAAAATTTGGGACCTGGTTATTGAACAGATGTGGTATATGTTTGATTTGGTTGTTGTTTTCTTCCTCATAATCCACAGTCCATTTGAGTTGAACTTTCTGATTTTGTCTGAATTCAGTAATGGCAACATTTGATAAAAATCTTAGCAGTTGCTGCCAGAGAAATGTATGGTTGCTGTTTTATCAATTCCGTTTGCTGAGCTCCAATAGAATTTTCATGTGAATTGTTTTTCTCATTGAGATCACAATTCTGATGTGTCTGAATCTTGCCATGGATTTAGCAAAAAACCAACCCTAAATCATGTGTGTTAATGAAATATTTTAGTCTAATCGGCAACCCATTCTGATGCAAGTGTAAATCTCATATATACAAGTATGTTTTTTTCAGAGTGGATTTACATACATTTTATGGATTAAAATTAGTCTGTTTGCTTTCATTATAAACCAGGACTAAGTTAAAAGGTTTTCCAAGAACATTGACACAGATCCTTCCTTCCTTCCTTCCTTCCTTCCTTCCTTCCTTCCTTCCTTCCTTCCTTCCTTCCTTCCTTCCTTCCTTCCTTCCTTCCCTTCCCTTCC
>BLBF01000045.1:8830674-8850349 GCA_015471245.1 Laticauda colubrina
GGGGGGGGTGGCTTGGGGGGGACAGACATGCTTTGTGAAATTAAAAGGTTAGCTTTGAATAATCACAATCAAATCTTTTCTTTTGTCCATATTTAATTCAAATGAGATTGCTCCATATTGACTTCTAATGTTAAAAGGCCACCCATCAAGGAATCCCTGCAGCCAATGAACCAAGCAACTGAATGCTTTCTTAAATGATGCTAATCAGTCTAGAGAGACATGCCCTCTCTCCCCATCACTATTCCGTAATTCAGATGTGCTGATAACCTGAAATTGAATGTGTCAGTATGCAGACATGTGAAGAAAAAAGAAAACCAGAAGGCAAAAAAAGACAGCTATAGAACAATGTCTATTTGTGATCATTATTTTTTGTTCAGTGGAGGGATTGCAGAGGGTGGGGGGACAGAGCATTGCAAGTTCCTCTCAAAAATATTTATTGCAAGCTTTAAGAAGTGTTAAATGAATAAATAGGCTAGACACTTCATTTCCATAAACTGTCTGGCAAATAATAATGAAGATTTCTTTTTTTAAAAAAAACCCACAGAGAAATACATTTTTTAAATGCAATGTCTTTCGATTGGTGAAACTCACGGCTCGGTTATTAGCATTTCAAGCTAAAGATTTGAAAACAATATTTTCAGCGTTGCAGTGAGGAGTGAAAAGGGTTGTTGCAGTGTTTGTAGTTACCAGGAGGAAAGCTGGCCTTTCACAATATAAAATCATTTACAAGTCTAAAATAATTTTAAATAGGCTTGGTTTAAGCTTTAGAGTGGTGCTGTGGACACTTTTTAGAAAAAGCTCAAATTATCTGTTGAGTTTTTCAAACAGTGGGGTGTGTGTTTCTGGCTGTTTATTCATGTGTTGCCAGGAGAGAGGGCAGTTGTTTTTAATACATATTTTGTTTTGGTTTATAGTTTGGTATGTGCAAATATCATTGTTTCTATAAGAAATTTCAAGGGGAGTGTAATGTATAACTCTCCTAATCATGTTTGCCTTACAAGTCAAAACTATTTCTTAGAGGTTAGATCTAGGTTTATCTGCTCTCACAGTGTATTATTATCCATAAGGTTATCTACTTTAAAATTATTCTGCAAAGTAGGAACCAAATGTTAAAGTACCCAGCCCACAATTTCAACCCCCTCCCATAAAATCTACAAAGCACCATGGTAACAGCCACAGTGATAGAGGATTCAGCATGTGGGACACAGAAATAAGGGTTAAAATCTCAGCTCTGTCATTGCTTCTGTGAGGGTGGCTTCACAAGTTATATTTTTAGTGAGTACATATTGCCGACTCATGCTGCAGATCGGTTTGGAATAGAGTTGCCAGTAACAGAAAGCTTTTCTGAAACTGGCATATGCTATGTCTATAACCTGTCGACATATACCCGTGTCCAGTTCTCCACACATAAGGTGGAGAATTAATCCTCTGCAGGTGTCATCACCTGGCATTCATAGGGAATAAATCAGGATTCATTTTTTTTTGCTACTGGTTCTGTGGGCGTGGCTTGGTGGGCGTGGAAGGGGAAGGGTATACTGCAAAATCCCCATTCCCTCCCCACCCCACTAACCTGTTTTCCAGCTCTGTTCTCCTGTGCAGGGCAACCAAAGAAGACCCAGCCGATCAGCTGGGACTCAGTGGGAGGCAGAGAATAGATGGGAGCAGGGCCAGTCAGAGACAGTATTTGTCGGTTCTCTGAACGACTCAAAATTTTCACTACTGGTTCTCCAGAACTGCTGATTACCACCTCTGGAATACATGGTACAACCATTCATTTAGTAATTGTTTGAAATTACAGTGGCATTGGAAAAAGGGACTTACAGCTGGTAGTTGTACTTAAAACCATCCCAGCACCACCAAGTTCATATGATCAAAATTTGGGTACTTGCAATTGTGGCAGTATCCTGGGGTCATGTGATCACCATTTGCAATCTCTGTAGCTGGCTTTGGACAAGCAAAGTTGGAACTGGGGGGTACTGGCTGTGTGATTCCCTTACAATTGCAGTAAGATTCCCATAGCAAAAAGAGTTGGAAAATCGGGTGCAGGTCACTTAACAGCCACCCTACTGAACAGTGGAAATTTTGATTCCAGTTGTGGTTGTATGTTGAAGACTGCCTGTCCGTGTTTGTCATATGTATTCCATACCGATTTTGTAGTGTGCATGTGTGTTACAGATGGCACATGGGGGCTTTGCTGAATTGAATTGAATTGAATTGAAATGAATACTTTATTTGGCCAAGTGTGGTTAGACCCACAAGAAATTTGTCTCGGGTGCAGAAGCTCTCAGTGTACATTCAAAGCAAAGAATAATGATAATCATCGCCACCATCGTCATACCAATAAAAGGGGAGATTAAAAAAAGAAAATAGAAGTATAAATAATAAGATTACAGCCATACTACACGGGTAAATACACATAGACATTATTAGAACATAGAAATCATATATAGACATACAGCCTTGTACTCTATGGCTTCTTTGTGGTTAAATATGGCAGTTAATAGCAACAGCAAAACCATTTAGACTTATATACTGCTTCGTAGTGCTTTATACTCCTCTCTAAGTGGTTTACAAAGTCATCATATTGCCTCTATCAATCTGGCTCCTCATTTTACCAACCTCAGAAGGTTGGAAGGCTGAGTCAACCTTGAACCAGTCAGGATCAAACTCTTGGCAGTGAACAGTGAGTTCCCTGCAATACTTCATTCTAGCCCCTTTGCCACCACAGCTCTTCTAATCATATGAAAGATACACAACGATGCTTTTCGTACCAAAGATGTCACTTGCTTTCAGGTAGTTGTTTGGTCCAAGAGAAGAGACTTCTTCACACCTCTCTAAATACACCTACAGAGCAGTTCCCCATTATTTTAAACAACTGTTCAGACCCTTAAGTTTCATGGCCCCTGCTTCTTACTGCAGGTGGGTTGTGGGTTAACTTACCTCTGCTTGCCTAAGTGATTTTGTTTCTTTTTCTGATTATGCCCATAGCATTAAGCTTCCCTTTCTTGACTTTTCCATCTATAGCAAAGAAGATGTCAATAACGCATTAAAATAAATTAATAGCTTTCATTGACATGTCCAGAAAGATAATACGGGTAGATTGTTTTTTCCTTCACAGACATTAGATATTTCCAATATGACTGCATCTAATAGAAAAATGATAGCAGTCAGTCAGTAAAGCCCCTTGTTTTTTTTTTTTTAAAGTAAATTTCCTTTTCTTTCCCTCCTTCCTCTTTCAAAAGCATTTAAGACCTCTAGCCATTTTGAGCACAGCAGTGCAAAGTGCCAAATGGACAGAAACGGTTAGTCTTAAATGAGCAAACATAAAAATTTCTGAGTGCATCCCACACAGAGAAACAGGAAGGAGTCTACAAATGCATATTAGATCAGTGGGGACATGCTTACTATGTCTGCATGAGCATGAACTTCTGGCCCAAGCTTTGGAGACTAAGAATGAGAATGAATGTCTAAAAATGTAAAGTATGCCAGCAAAGAACATAAAGCAAGCCACCAAGGAAATGTAAAATTATACGGTGGTACCCTGGTACTCAACTGCTTTGAAACTCATCAAATTTGATACTCAATGCATTTTGACATGAAAATTTTGTCCTGGGACTCATTGTTTGTTTGGTACTCAACCCATGAGCTAGACTGGTTGGGGTAAACTCCTTAACAGAGTAACAGTTGGAAGGAACCTTGGAGATCTTCTAGTCCAACCACTGCTCAAGCAGGAAACCCTATATATTTCAGACAAATGGTTGTACAATCTCTTCTTAAAAGAGTCTTGGAGCATTCACAACTTCTGGAGGCCAGCTGTTCCACTGATTAATTGTTCTCCCTGTAAGGAAATTCCTCCTTAGTTCTAGGTTGCTTCTCTCCTTGATTAGTTTCCACTGGTTGCTTCTTGTCTTGCCATCAGGTGATTTGGAAAATAGTTTGACCCCCTCTTCCTTGTGGCATCCCTTTAGATACTGGAATACTGCTATCATGTCATCCCTATTCCTTCTTTTCACTAGACTAGATGTACCCAATTCCTACAATTGTTCTTCATATGTTTTAGCCTTCTGTTCCCTAATCATCTATGTTGCTCTTCTCTGCACTCCTTCTAGAGTCTCATGTAGTGGCTGTGCCCCAAGGCCAGGACTTATTGGACTAAAATCAGAGATTGGATACAAAAAATCATGGACACCAAATGGAACTCAAACTGGAACTCTACCTATTGGGGATAATTAAAAAACAATATCCAAAAAAGATAAACTGTATAATATTACACATACTGACAGCAGCCAGAATAGCTTATGAACAAATGTGGAAAGAGCATAAGGTCCCAACAGAAGAACTAATTCTACAAGAAATAGCAGACTGTACAGAAATGGATATGCTTACACTAAAAATAAGGGAAAAAGAAGAATTGGAATGTTACTCAGTTTGACATAGATGATACATGTGGCTAGAAAAGAGAGGTAAGAATTGATAAAAATGATTGTATAAGAAGAATTCTCAAGAAAGTGATACACAGATAGGTAGATAGATAAAATAGATAAGGATAGATAATAAAGAAATGTAAATAAAGACAAAACTATTTAGGGTATGTACGAATAGATGATGGAAATGTGAGTTAATACTGAATGTTGATGCAAATGCTGTTGAAAATATAGTTATGATTCGTACGGGTGGAAAACAATAAAAAAATTTGGAAAAAAAATGATGAGGTACCACTGTTCCACTCTTATCTACCCTGTAAAATTTCCAAATTGTTCTTAGAGGCAGTTGATGTAGCTGACTTTTCTTCTATCAATATACTTAAAGCTTAGAACCAGGTCTGTGCTTACATCTGATCAATGTCTCTGGTTCTGCTGTAAAATACTTTCCTACATATTCTATTTTTTAGAATGGATAGGATGGCATGATATTTCCCCTCCCCCTTTTTTGGCTGCGTCTTTCTGAGTGTGTGTGCTCGCCCTTTGTCAGATGTAGACACCCAACCACCGATCGTGCCTTGATAAAGAAAGAACTCTAGTTAGATAATCCACTTTTGTCTGACAACGGAATCGGTTATAGAGGTGCAAATATGCATAAAGCTATTTGGAAAGGCATCCTCGTAGATGTCAGGTTTTATTATGCAGGAAGGTGTCATGTTTGTTACGAAGCTGAGTGCAGATGGCAGAGTGGAGGAAATGGATCACTAATTTTAACAATGATTAATGAACAGAGATAGAAAATGAATTGCATTGGACTATTGGAGACCAGGAATATTTTTGAGAAAATTTTGACTCATCTGGTCTGCTGTTCTCTGTAAATTATTTTCTGAAATTCTATATGTTGTCAACAGTTGACTGCATTTTCCATTACTGTCTATTTCTGCTCTTAAGTACTTTTGTGTTATTAGCGATACATAATTTCAAAATACCAATATGCTCCTGATTACTTAGAAAAAACATAACACAATGAATATTCCAAGGCTCTAGACACAAATATCCAATTTTATATTAATCTCCTTCTCTCCTTATTTTATCACTACATTAAGAATGTGGCTAGCAAGGAGGAAATAGGTAGAATTAAAGAGGCAGATTCAGAATGTTTGTGAAAAAAGCCAGATTTTTTTCTTTAAAAATATGATCAGGGTTGCCGTGTTTAGTCGGATTTCCCTTTTCAAAAAGCCTTTTGGCCTCATCTGTCAAGTCCTTAGTGACAATTCATTTTTTAAAATTATTTTTAGTTTATATCTTGTAGTTTAGACAGACTTTAATACCTCTTGGATTTATATTGTGGTGTGCCTCTTTGAGCTTCTAATCGGAAGAAATACTTGGTGAATAAATCTTGTAAATAAATAGGTAGGAAAGATTTTTATATTGCCACTCATCGATTATAATTAGACTAAAAGCTATCCTTTCTCTGAGGCTTATGGCATACAAAATTAAAATACTTTATGCTAAACTATTGTGTTAGTCCTTACGCTGAAATCTACTTCAGCATTTCCCATGGCTTCCCATCTGGTATGGGAGTGTTCCTTTAATTCAGGTTTTGATTTCCTATATAAATGCCAAGCATTTAGCAGCTCAGAAGAATGACAATAGGTCCAAATCAAAACACAACAAATGTATTGTTTTTTTAAGCCCAAGATGCCTTTGGGAGGCAAGATGAACCTTTGATTATTTACACCATCCAGGTGCATATGTTACATTCAAACTAGAAGAAGAAGGAGAGGCAGAATCAAGAGAGGACTCAGCCTAGAGTCCTTACATTCCCACAAGTGATCCAACTCCAGCCCTCTCTTGAATTTTTTTAAACTCTTATCTGGCACCAATTTAGTGTTGGCCGTTAGTTGGCTAGATTCTTGTATAGCCATGAGCAACATATTAGCTTAAGGCCCTGTCACACTGCCCAACGGATGCAAAACGTTTGTAAAAAGGACACAGCGGATGAGAAAAATGTTCCATCCATTGTTATTTGCTCTCAAAAGGGGCAAAAATTTGCATAAGCAGAGCGGATAACATGGAAAGGAACGGACGGGGGGAGGACGCAGGGTGGATGGAAAGCGGATGCAGAATGGAAGCCTAACGGATGGAAGTGGATGCAGAGCGGATGCAGAGCGGATGCGTAGAGGATGCGTAGAGGATGCGTAGAGGATGCAGAGCGGATACAGAGCGGATGCGTAGCAGATGATGCGGATGCGTAGCTGCATCCGCTTTCATCCTTTCTCTGTCCGTGCTACTAACACTGCGCATCCGTTCTGCTTCCTCCCTGCATCCATTTACTGCTGGAACGGATTTGAGTTGTGCGGATGTGCAGAGGATGCCTAGCGGATATAGCAGATGCGTAACGGATGCAGAACGGATGTCCCCCGTATGCATTGGATACATTTTCCGCTCAAAAGTTTTGAGCAGCTCAAAACTTTCTGAGCGGATGAAACGTCCATAAACGGATGCTGGACGGATAGAGAGGAAGCAAAACGGAGGCAATGAGTACAGAACGGAAGCATCATGTTAACCAACGGATGGCAAGTGTTTTTCTCCATTTTACATCCTCTTTCCATCCGTTGGTGCAGTGTGACGGGCTTTAACTGCAGCTTAATGGGTGGTTTTGATTCTTCATGCATGACATTCACCCGTCCCACTAAGTCTTAAATTGATTGATTTGGGCTTGAGTTTGTGCATTGGGAGGGCAGACTCAACTGTGGTTTATTTAGTAACAACAACTACAGGTTGTTCTCAATTTACAAACATTCATTTAGAAACTGTCCAAAGTTACAATGGCACTGAAAAAGGTGACTTACAACCAGTCCTCACCCTTGCAACTGTTACAGCATCCCCATAGACATGTGATCAATATGGGTGCTTGGCAATCAGTAGGTGTTTGCAATGGTTCCATATCTGGGATTATGTGGTTGCCACTTGTGATCCTCCCTGTGGCTTTTGGCAAGCACAATCAAATGGGAGAAGGTAGATTTTCTTAATGCCTGTGTAATTCACTTAACAACTGCTGTGACTTGCTTAAAACCAGGCAAAAAGGTTGTAGAATCAGTCATGACTCGGCTACTACCTTACTTAAAAATGGAAATTTTGATCCTAATTGTGGTCATACACTGAGGACTACCTGTGTGCAAATTCAATTTGTCAACTGGTCACTGGTATCAGTATCTGGCTGGGTACATACCAGAGTGATTGTTACCATTTCAAAGTGGTTTGCTGAGTTAAAATTAACCCTGCAGGAACCATACCCATCATAGTCTGTGCTGTCATGTTAACTAACCCAAAGTTTGTTTTATTTGGCTATCTGCTCCTGCTTTCTTAACATCAGATCCTAAAGACAAGAATCTCTTTGGTTAAAGTGATTGCTCTTACCATTGTTGTAAATCTCCATTTGGCCTGCCTCCTTTGGCCTGTACTACAGATAATTCTTGACTTTAGTGACCGTACAAGGTTACAACGGCATAATACCACCTCTGCTTATGACTGTTTTTCATACTTCCAACGCTTGTAGTATCCCCATGCTCACGTGATCAAAATTCAGACGCTTGGCAAGTGACTCATATTCATGACAGTTGCAATGTCCCATATAATCACCTTTTGTGACCTTCTGACAAGCAAAGTCAATGGGGAAGACGGATTCACTTAACCGCCCATGTTCCTAACTTAACAACTGCACTAATTCACTCAACAACTTTGGCCAGAAAGCTCATCAAAAGGAGTAAAACTCATTTAACAAACGTCTTGCTTGGGCAACATAAATTTTGGGCTCAATTGTTCTCCTAAGGCAGGGGCCTCCAAACTTGGCAACTTTAAGATTTGTGGACTTCAATTCCCAGAATTCCTCAGCTAGTCATGCTGGCTGGGCAATTCTGGGAGTTGAAGTCCACAAGTCTTAAACATTGCCAAGTTTGGAGATCCCTCTCCTAAATCAAGGGCTACCTGAATAAGCATCACCTGTACACAACTAGCTAGGAAGCAAGTAAAGCATTTGATATCTTGTAACCTTTTTGGACTAACAGAACAATTGTTACCATTACCCCAGATCAGTCTAGCAATGAATCTCTTTGGAATTTAAAAGACTTAAAATTATTCCTGATGAGCTATATGGAGTAGATTTACTTGTGTCACTTGTATACAGGTTTGCTAAAAGTGCAGAAAACCTTGATTTCATCTCTCTAGCATTTTATGGAAGAGGTTTTTCCCCCTTCAGTTCTGGGACAAACAGATTGTTCTGAAGTTTATCCCTAATTTGACCTAGTAGGCAAAGATTTGATCTCTCCCATGGCCTCTTTACACAAGTGCCTCAGGTTTGCTAAAAAAAAATAGAGAGAAAGAGAGAGAAAAAATTAAACATCTTTATGAATGATTGGGTGTCTGATATTTTGCATGTAATTATAGTCCTGATGGGAACATATTTTAGAAAAACAAGTAGAGGAACAATATGAATCCTGCTCAGGTTACATAGCATATGCTAAATAGGGAGAAAACATACACAGTGGTTTAGTGAACAAGGTAGGAAAATGCTCCAGAGAGCCAATTTAAAACGTATCTTAAGGCAAGCATTGCTTTTTGTATCGGCTTCTTTTGGCAAACTATAAAATTACAGCATTGTCGTCCCCTTCAGAGGTGCTGTGTTTGGTGACAGTTTGTTCCTAGATTTGATATAAATGTGGTATGAAACATTGCAGTTCCCCCATATTAGTTCTGGAAGAATTAACCTGGGATCACCCTGTAGGTACATCAACCAAGCATAATACATTCAGTTTTGTATATCATTTCTGATATGTGAATAATTTACTTCCAAATATCTGAATGTACATGTGTGCATGTGGATTCCTATGGGTATCTGGTATTGATACGTCATACTGTGGGGTTCAATGGAGTTCAGATGAATCCATGTTGAGAGATAAGTGGGTTTTGTTGCGCAGTTGGTTGGTTACTTTGAGAATAGACTCTTGGCCTAGGTGGGCCAGGGGTCCATTCCAGCAGGAAACCACTTATGTTCTTACGTTCTCTTTGGTAACTAATCACAGATGTTACAGAGGTGATATTCAGCAGGTTCTGACCAGTTCTGGAGAACTGGTAGTAGAAATTCTGAGTAGTTTGGAGAACCGGCAAATACCACCTCTGACTGGAGATTTTACAATATCCTTCCCCTGCCACAACACCAAACCACACCCACAGAACCGGTAGTAAAAAAAAACTTGAATTCCACCACTGAGATGGTGTCCACTACAAGATAAAGAACCAGTTTCTCTTATATGTGCCACCATTGTGTGATGGGTAATGTGATGGATTTTATGGAAAAACTATTCTAAATTGACCTATTAGCTATTAACAGGCCTGCCCTAAGGACCAGATTCTTCCATTTTCCCTTACTCAGAACAACTAATAACTCTACTGGGCACATGCATTGAAAGAATATGAACATATGAAAGTATCCTTAGTGAAAGAATAGAATAGCTGTTTTGAGCTCTGGTAATTCCAACATTTAAGGAGAGCAATTACTTTATTTTAGAGGAGCAAAGGAAGTGGTCTACTTAAGGTGCTGGCTTGGGTTTAAGTCACCATTTGACAATGGGTCAAATGTTGGATGACTTTGGGTCAGCCTAAGTTATGTCAAGGGTTTATAGCCATGAAGGTTAAAAAAGAGGAACATCTTTTAAACTTGAGCTTTGGGAGGCAAGGTGGGATGGTAATGTAATTAAAAATAACAAAAATCCTAAGTACATGTTTCAGTAGTATAATTGTAACTTCTTATTGCAGATTCACTTTTATAGAAACGCATGCATATTCACATATAATTAACCTTTCTTCAGTAGGAAACAAATGCATGAACAGTCATGACTGGTTAATTAGTCTGTAAGGAAAATCCCTTTATGTATTGTTGTCCATTTGACTGCAGAAAAGACAGCCAGTTGCTCTCAAGTAGAGTCATGTCCTACTTTGTGGATATTTGCAGGAACCAACATCTGTGCCTGAATCCGGGGCTAAATCAATCACAATTGTGTGATGTCCACTTTGCATGAGAAACTGACCTAAAGTCATCACCCAACTGAGTTTAGTGTCCGAATAGTAATTTCAACATAGGAGTCGCTGAGAAACCTGTTCACTTTTAATGCTAGTTCTGTGATTGTATGACAGGTTTAGCATTATGCTGGAATAGATCTGAGAACTGCTAACTTGTGAAGGAGGAATTAAACATTATGGGATGCATGAATGAATAGGGAAAAATCCTAGATTAGAATGTCAATAGCTGTGCCTGGAAATAAGAGAAATTCACTGTGAAGTTGCTGGAAAGTATAGAGAGGCACAACTGTGCTTTATAGCTAACATTATTATGGTCATATTAGCACATGTAATGGAAATTTGGGAACCAGGAGAGATTTCAAAGACATTCAACTTTTAGCTGGTGTCTTTGAAAATCTCCCCTGTTGTTATCAACAAAGCTACTTCTAGAAAGCTGCTAAAACTAAATGTTGATCCTATTATTGTTCCTGCCATGATTATGGAATGTTTGCTTTCGTTATTTTAAGTTACTCTTCACTTTAGATAGTTGCTTTATTTAAAAAAAAACTAGCACATTTTAGAGGAGTTCCTGATATACATACTAGCATATTTTTAATTTTGCCTTCAGGTTTAAGGATAAAAAAATTGGAAGGCAAGAGATCAACGAACCCCAAAGAAAGGGATCGCTGCCATGTTCACCCACCAATGTACATCCTTAAAGCTTAATAAGTTAGTTCTATTGATTCACAGTATAAATGAACTTAGATGACAGCTAAATGGGAGCTATCATCTTAGATCAGGTTTAAATTCTGATAGCATATTGCTAAAGTATTCCAGAGCAAAGGTTGGACTCTGCATCTCATGAACCACACATTCTTTGTATTAATTCTTTCCATTTAAACAGATGGCTGCATTTATATCTAACACTAAAACAGGGGTTTAAAACTATCCTTGTTTGAACAAACCATGTTGGTTTGGTTTACATATTAAGCTAAATCGAAATGGGTAGACTCTTGCAAATAATGCAAAAATGAACTTAATCTCATTAAGGATTATTGTTATGAGTGAGTCAATGACTTCAGGATAACAATTGGTACAGCTTGATTTCTGTGGGTTATTTTAGATTGATACAACAAGATGTTTCTTAAAAGGAAATGACTTAGAGGTTTTTGGTGTAGGTGCCTTTCATTATTACCTTTACCTAATAATACCATTCTACTGCAGGTAATCCTTGATTCATGACCACAATTCAGCCCAACATTTCTGTTGCTAAGTAAGATAAGTGAATTTTACCCTTACAACCTTTCTTGCCACAGTTGTTAAGTGAGTTACTGTGATTGTTAAATTAGTAACACAGTTGTTAACTTGCCTATTGACTTTGCTTGTCAGGTTGCAAAAAGTGATCACATAACCCTAGGATCCCAAAACCATAAATATAAGTCAGTTGCCAAATATCTGAATTTTGATCATGTGACCAATGGTGATGGATGCTGCAGTGGTCATAAATAGGAAAAATAGTCATAAGTCAATTTTTTCAGTGCCATTGTAACTTTGACGGGTCACTAAATGAACTTTTGTAATTTGAAGACTATCTGTACTAGTATTGCAATTTTATTCTTATATTGCAAAAAGCTATGAGGGTTCCCTGACATTTACCACAACCTGGAAAATTTGAAGAAAACATCCCTTTTGTCATACTTGTGCAACTTCAGGTAAATAACTGATTGACCTTTGTGGCATACTGATACTTCACTAATCAGAATCTGAAATCTGTATAACAACACTTCATTTACTTGATAGACAAAAGAACAATTGCTCTTGAAGTAATGTGATTTCTAAATAGACACTGCCTGTCAAAAATGAATGCATTAGAAGTAAAATGTAGCTCAAGGAGACAATTAGCAAACAGAGGTGACACTGTAAACAGGTGCACCCATTATTCCCAAAGCTTGTGGCAATATATTCACATCTTTAGACTGATGGAAGATCATGTGACAGGAGGGTGAATTATCTCGCTGTATCATCTGACTGATGGAGCCTTCTGCAGTTACAGATCATTTAAAAATGCATCCTGCAAATTACGTGGTAGCAGGGAAAAATTCTGGTCTTTTGCTTTTAGCTTAATGAACAGCAATGGGGGCTCACAACTCCATCTATCGTTCCTTCTCAAGACAGCATAGCATCTCCTTAAGGATCTAAGTAGTCTTTGGAGGGGGGTGAAGGGGCAAATGTCTAATTACAAAATTGGAGATGATTCCAAAGAGCGTATGGAGGGAAAAAATAGTTTCCCTAACTGAATGTTGCGTTGCAGAAATCTCTCTATGACCCCTCTGTGCTGACTGGGTAATTCTGGGAGTTGAAGTCCACACAGTAGGAGGCTTAGCCAGAGGATGGGGTCAAACACATCATCAGTTTGGAGTTACTGTATTCCCACAAGAGACTTAAGTCCAGCTCCCCTAAATTTTGACTGCTGTCTAGTGCCAATTTGCTTTGACTGTTAGTAGATCAGATTCTTGTGTATAGGTAGCATGAAATAGCCTCATAATACTTTTGAACTTTATTCTGGCTCCTGGTTTCTTGCACCTGACACACACATCTTAAAATGGTTGAGAAACTATCAGGATGACAAAACCAACAAAGATATGCAATTTCCAATATTGTTCCTCACTTATCGACAGTAAACTTGGCAAACTGAAGCAAATGCTTGCATCATTAAATATATACCCTGGTAAATTCTAAGGAGGAGCAATCTTGAGCAATCTTCTCCAAATAGAACTATCTAAATGCTCCCTCCCACTCCCTTCTAGCACTGATGTTGTTACTTAATTGGGTAATGAAAGAAAACGTCTGCAAGAAAACATCCAAGCTCAGAGAGTGTCAAGGACTCTACAGTTCAACCCTGAGCTACAATTATTCTCTTCTATCAGTGTCTAAACTTTGCTGTCTCTTGGTTTTCTGGAATGCAGTCCCTCCCTCCTGGGAATCCAGACTACATCCACAATAGAAGAGCTCAGTTTTCTCTTCTTACTCTTTTTTTTATTTTTCCCCATTCTAGCTTTAGTTTACTGTATTGTGTGAATCCACCCAGTGATGATTTATTCAACTGTCATACTTGAACCAAAGGTAAGCAACCAAAGGAAGCAACTAGACTTTCTTGGGTTTTTTTTTTTTTTTTGAAGACATTTCACTTCTCATCCAAGAAGCTTCTTCAGCTCTGACAGAATAGTGGGGAATGGAAAGATTTATATTCCTTGCAGATAGCTGGAATAAATCCTTCCATTCCCCACTATCCTGTCAGAGCTGAAGAAGCTTCTTGGATGAGGAGTGAAATGTCTTAAAAGAAAAAAATGAGAAAGTCCAGTTGCCTCCTGAAAACGCACCTTTGGGACAACTATGACCTGGATGACTGAGAATCTCTGCAGACTGTCATGCTTGAACAAACTATAGTAGAGTACAGTATGTTAACTGATAACCCAAAGTGAGGAGCTAGAGGTCTTCAGTTGGGATTCATCACTCTAACTCAGTGTTTCTCAACCTTAGCAACTGAAGATGTTGTGGACTACAGTTCCCAGAAGTGTAATTGTTTAGTTATGGAAATTGAAGTCCGCACATCTTCAAAGTTGAGAAACAGTGCGATTCTACTTTGAACTCTTACTTTGAAGATCAACATGAGGAAAAAGGTGGCCCAGAAATTAAAATGTGTAGCTATGTGAAAAGGTATTCTTCCATGTGCTCGAACATATTCTAATGCCTTGGGATTTTTCAGAAACTAAAAATAAAATAAAAACCCAACAGACAGAGCGGGTGTAAAAAATGTACTTCACTCTGCAACTCAAAGGACATGTGCAACTTTCTGATAGCAGGTGTGGTTTCTCCTCAATGAAATCCATTGCTAGCATTCAGCATTCATCAACAATCTATCTTTCCACTAACTGTTCATTTGTCTGCTTAGATTTTGTGTTGGTGATGCTGATATAACTTGTCTGTTACGCTTTTTCCCAAGGCCTTATGTTATGAAATAACAGAGTGCTATTCTTTATATTTATGAAGGAAGATTGTATTTTCTGAGTAAATTTGAGGGGGGAAAGTCATCTGTTCCCATCTCAAAAATCCGTTCTTTATATTCAAGGTTAGTTTATCTCTTTTCTGTTCTGCTGTGGGACAGAAACCTAAAACACATTATTATTGTTATTATTACATGCTGATCTTTGATTACAAAAGGCGATCCTATGGTGTCATACATAATGTTATTAAACTGTATTAGGATGGCATTGCACGTATTACAACTCTACACTTTTAAGGCTATTTCTCCAGATCATTTAACACAATTGTTAGCCCTTGAACCATGTTTCAATCTTCCTTTTGTTCACATCAGTCAGCCAGGTGATTGAATGGTAAAATGCTATCCACAGTGTTAGTGTGCTTTTTCAAATCTTGCCATTGAGGGTTTCCTTTTTTAAAAAGCTTCCCTTTACTATAGAGTAAAAGGCATGGTTAATCTATGAGGAGCATAGCAAGCATTGTTTACATTCATATCTGCATGTATTTTTTTTACTGATACAAAAAATGAATGAGACCTATATCATTTATCAAATAAATACCCATTATGGGCTATTTTAAACCCAAACGAGACAAAGAAAAAATATTAGGAATTCATCTTTAATTACAACAAATGTTCCTAGTTTCTCACCAACAAGTCAGGAAGGTGGAGATTTACCCTAAATATTAGTGCATAGTGGGTTATTTTGCCATCCAAGATGCCCCTTGATAAATGCAAGCCAACTGCACATTTTGATTTGGGCAATTGCTCTGGAAAACTCATCTGTGACCCTCTAATCTCACTTGGCCATTTTCTCCATCTTTATTAAAAGTCATTTACTTTCATGGACAACATCATCCAGAAATGCTAAATGCTGGAATGATTTCAAACTGATTTGCTGATATGCAGCTTCAAAGCCACCTGTCTATGTGGATTATAATCTGAGGTACAAACATGGATTATAATTTACCCTTTTTTAAACTCCCTATTTGCAAAGATCTTGTGAAACAGTCTTGGGCAAGAAGGCTGAACCTTTCCATGATGAAATCCATAACAATCTGTGGTCGACTTATGGTGGTCACCTGTAGAATAGGTGGTCACCTGGGAGTGGAATCAAGAGAGGAACCAGCCTAAAGTTGTTACATTCCCACAAAATTTTGTTAACTCTTTACCTGGGGCAATTTAATGCTGACTAGATTTAGATGATTAGATTCTTGCATATAGGCATGAGAATTAAATCTTCTTAACTGGAATTTAAGGTATGGACCTGATTCTTTGCTCCTGACATCACTCTTCTTTTTGGAAGAAAGTATTATTGTTATACCAGCTGTACATGCCTGTGTGCTTTTAGTATTTATTTAATGTTTTTTTTGCTCTTTTTTAAAAAAGAGGCAAAAATTCCCTTCCTTCACAATGTTTTCCATATGACAGATACCTGACCTCAGAGTATAGATAATGCTGTCTTACCAAAAGAGTAAGCCAAGCCAAAAGTATAAATTGAGCCCTTCCAAATAATTTGGTATTGTACTGCTGCTTTCTTAGCTGATAGTTGGAAATATAACTTCTCTTGATATGGAGCCGTAGGTTTGGATCCAGTACTCAAAAGTTCTCTGTTCTTAGTTTCTTGAGCTGAAGAAATAAAGGTGACTTTAAAAAATAGATAGATGGATTCCAGGTTTGCAAGATTAACTCCTTTGTATTTTTCCTCCATCTAAATTCTCAATTATTAGATCTTGACCCCAAATGGCTTATGTTTGCTGTTTTAAAAATTCTGATGCCTGAACATTGTATGGAGAGCTTTCCACAAAAAAAATGGTGAAGGTTTTATTTAGCCAAGGATTTCTTGGTTCAACAATATAATTTAAACCAGGAAGAAAGTGAAACTTTTGGGAAACAATGAGGAGTTGCAGGTTTACTGCATCCATCCCTGTTATAAAGTATAGGTCTTGGTTTGTTTAAAAGGAAATTCTGCATTTAATCCCCTGCATTTCTCAGTACAATTGTACAATTGCATTGATTTTGATAACATCATTTAGAAATCTATCAGAGGTGCTACACTGAGAGATAATACAAATTCTATTCTGTCCAGGAGATAATGAAAATAGTTTTCTTGTTTTGACATTTATTTGTATCATTACTAACTTTGCTACTATTTTTCCTAAACCACATATAAATAAATACACATTTCTTTTGCATCTGTGTTTTACTGTAATGAACCAAACTCCCAAATGTTTCACAGTATATCACATTCCAGTTGACATGATAGCATATATTTGTCTGTGAATTAGACATATTTAATATATATTTCATTATGTGGAGCAAAAAGGCACCTTTGGAGTATAAAGCAAAACATTTTGAATGAGTTATTTAAAAACGTTGCCCATAAATATGGGCAGATGAAAAATTGTCTATATGTTATTTTAAGTTTGGACAAATAATAGACTTGCCGTACAATCTACCTCATTCCAAACTGAATTCAAAATAAGAGCTAAATGACTATGGAGGTCTCAAAGATATTGTTTTTTTTTTTTTCAAAAGGCAACTGGACTTTCTTTGTTTTATCTTGAGGACGTTTTGCTTCTCTTCCAAGAAGCTTCTTCAGTTCTGACCAAATGGTGAAGAATGAAAGGATTTAAATTCTCCACCATTCAGTCAGAACTGAAGAAGCTTCTTGGAAGAGAAGCAAAATGTCCTCAAGATAACAAAGAAAAGTCAGTTCCCTTTTTGGGGAAAAAAAAACCTTTGGGAAAATAAAAGCTAGTTGTTGTTTTTTTTGAAAGGAAGAAGCCTTTATTAGGATCAAAGGAAAGAAAAATTATAAATAGAAAGAATGCTGTACAGGGGAGTCCTCAAATTACAACAGTTCATTTAGTGATTGTTCAAAGTTACAACGACATTGAAAAAAGTTACTTATGACTGTTTTTAATGCTTACAATCATTGTAGCTTCCCCCACAATCACGAGAATAAAATTCAGATGCTTGGCAACTGACTCATATTTATGATGGTTACAGTGTGCCAGTGTTATGTGCCTTTGGTATCCTTCTGACAAGCAAAGTCAATGGGGAAGCCAGATTCACTTAACCATGTTACTAACAGTGATTCACTTTAACAACTGTGGCAAGAAAGTTTGCAAAATGGAGCAAAATTCACTGAACCAATGTTTTGCTTAGCAACAGAAATGTTGGGCTCACTTGTGGTCAGAAGTCGAGGTTGGTTTGACAGTTGTCTTTAAATTTGGAAACAAACTCCATGTTTAGAACTGCCCGAGATCTCACACAAAGTTTTAGTTTAATTTAGTTTAATTTACTTTATTTCCTTAGTTTTAAGTTGCTCTTTCTCCTTGATTAGTTTCCATCCATTGCTTCTTGTCTTGCCTTCTGGTGCTTTGAAAAACAGGTTGATCCCCTTCTTCTTTGTGGCAACCCCACAATATCATTTGTCCCTAAGCCTTTTCACTAGACATACCCAATTCCTGCAACTGTTCTTCATATGTTTTAGCCTCCAGCCCCCTAATAATCTTTGTCGCTCTTCTCTGCACTCTTTCCAGAAGATCAACATCTTTTTTATTTTGTGGTGACTAAAACTTGGTTTACTTGACTTTATTGTCATTGCACCTCATACAATGAAATCAAACACCATCTTCAGTGCAGATCATGGCCAAGAAAATAAACACACACATCTTTCATACTCCACTCATTGAATTGAAACCTTCCCCCCCCCCCCCCGACACTTTACTATACAGTAGGATTCAACAGAGCTACTGCCCTGGGATAGAAGCTGTTGTTCAGCCAATTCGTCCTTGTTTTTATCAACCTGTACCATCTGCCAGATGGTAATAGTTAAAAAAAAAAAGGGTGCCCAGGATGAGATGAATATTTTGAGAATGTTTTGAACTTTCTTAAGGCAGCAGGAGCTATAAAGCTCTTCCAAAGAGGGGAGAGGGCAACCAACGGTCCTCTGGGCAATGATGCTAACCTTCTGGAGTGCTATCTGCCCCTGGGCAATTGGCAAACCATACAGAGGTGCAGTAAGTTAAAATACTCTCTATGGTGCAGCGGTAGAAGGTCACCAGCAGTTTTTCATTCAGTTGTTGTTTCCTGAGAAGTCTCAGGTAGCATAATCCCTGCTGGGCCCTTTTGACCAGGGCTGCAATGGGAGCCCCCCAGGACAGGTCCTCTTTTAAGGTAACACCCAGAAACTTAAAACTGGCCACTTGCTCCACTTGGTCTCCACTGATAAACAAGGGCTGGATTTCTGATCTGTTCCTTCTACATTCCACTATAAGCTACTTGGTCTTATTGGTGTTGAGGACCAAGTTATTGTCTCCACACCACGAAAGCAACTGGTCCATCTCATCTTGGTAGGCAGACTCATCCTCCCCCCACCCCCCCAGATGAATCCCACCACTGTTGTATCATCTGCAAAGTGACAGTTTTTCTACAGTGGTTCAGATTGT
The DNA here is from genome assembly GCA_015471245.1 of Laticauda colubrina. Classification (NCBI taxonomy): domain Eukaryota; kingdom Metazoa; phylum Chordata; class Lepidosauria; order Squamata; family Elapidae; genus Laticauda; species Laticauda colubrina. The sequence goes on from BLBF01000045.1 coordinate 8,849,652, forward strand.
CTAAAGACACACTAGCATCTCAGGCAAGCCAGGTTTATTTGGTTGTTTCTCTGACAAGGGACTCATAGCAGCCTATCTCAAGAGGATGTTTTCTTGGTAGGATGAATGAGACGCGGGCTGCAAAAGACCTTGTACGTTAGAAGTGCTGCAGAAATGATTAATAAAAATAATAACATTCTGAAAGTGACAGCAATGATGTTTTGTGGGCCTGTGAAGAATGAGGAGCAGCCCTCTAAATGGCCCCCGGAGCCATTTACTCAACTTGATCGCAGGAGGCTGCGACTTTGAATCATCACTCCCTCCTGAGCTCTTGTTCTCCTATTTGTGAATCTGTCTGCTCTTCCAGTTATCAACAAACATGTGTACAGGAGCCAGAGAATTCATTTTTTTCCCCTGGCTATTGGAAGCCGGGCAAACTGTAACTGTTCCACTTGGTGGGCTGTTCTTTGCACCAAGACAAATTCTTTATGTGTCCAATGACACTTGGCCAATAAAGAATTCTATTCTATTCTATTCTGTTCTATTCTGTTCTGTTCTGTTCTGTTCCGTTCCATTCCATTCCCCATTATCCTATCCTATTCTATCCTATTCTATTCTGCTCTGTTCTGTTCTATTTCTATTCTGTTCTGTTCTGTTCTGTTCTATTCTATTCTATTCTATTCTATTCTATTCTATTCTATTCTATTCTATTCTATTCT
>BLBF01000045.1:8850359-8875806 GCA_015471245.1 Laticauda colubrina
CTATTCTATTCTATTCTATTCTATTCTATTCTATTCTATTCTATTCTTCCCCAATGGACAGGTTTAGCTGATGTAGAAGATAGACTTAGTAGGTATTCTGGACTTATAACAGTTCATTTAGGGACTGTTCAAAGTTACAATGACACTGAAAAAAGTGACTTATGGCCATTTCTCACACTTACCACCCTTGTAGCATCTCCAGGCTCATGTGACCAAAGTTCAGATGCTTGGTAACTGGTTCATACTTAGGACCATTGCTGTTTCCCAAGATCATGTTACCTTTTGACAAGCAAAGCCAATGAGGAAGAGATAACAGATAATCAGAGTTGGAAGGGACCTTGTAGATCATCTAGTCCAGCCCCTGCCCAAGCAGGAGACCCTACATAATTTCTGACAAATGGCAGTCCAGTCTCTTCTTGAAAGTCTCGAGTGATGAAGCTCCTACAACTTCTGAAGGCAACTCCTGTTCCATTGGTTGATTGTTCTCACTCTCAGAAAGTTTCTCCTTATTTCCAGGTTGAATATCTCCTTGTTCAGTTTCCATCCATTATTCCTTGTCTGGCTTTGGAAAATAACCTGACCCCTTCCTCTCTGTGGCAGCCCCTCAAATATTGGAAGACCGCTATCATGTCTCCCCTGGTCCTTCTCTTTACTAGACTAGCCATGCCCAGTTCCTGCAACCATTCATTGTATGTTTTAGCCTCCAGCCCCCCTCATCATTCTGGTTGCTCTTCTCTGTACTTTTTTCTAGAGTCTCAACCTCTTTTTTATAACGTGATGACCAAAACTGGATGCAGTACTCTAGGTGTGGTCTTACTAAGGCTTTATAGAGTGGTATTAGTGCCTCACTTGATCTCAATTGTATCCCTCTATTTGCATTAGCGTTTTTGGCTGCTGCTGCACACTGCCAGCACAGTCGTATTACTAACTTATCAACTACAGTGATTCACTTCACAACTGTGGCAAGGAATGTCATAAAGTGGAGCAAAGCTCACTTAACACATGACTCCCTTAACAACAGAAATGTTGGCCTCGACTGTGGTTGAGTACTACCTGCACTTATTACTGTTTAAGGAAACAGAGGTACAATTGCCATGGCCTTGGAGGTCTTTTTAAGGTCATCCAGAGATCCCTTCCTTCCTCCATGGCATGGAATTGCTCAGAATAAGGTAATCATGACAACTGTCTGGCGTTCCACAGAGTTGTGGATAGTTCTTGGTTTGTTGCTGAACTAAATTGCTGAAATTTGGGGTGCTGTACAGATAGTTCTTGATTTAACAAATGTTAATTTAGCAACAAAAGTTACAACAGCTCTGAAAAAAGTAACTTATGACTGGTCCTTGCGTTTATGACTTTAGCAATGTTCCTGCAGCCACAGGATCACGACTTGCGTGATTGACAGCATATATTAACAATGGTTGCAGAATTCCTAGAGTCATATAATCACCATTTGTAAACATTCCAGCTGGCTTTTGAGAAGCAAAAGTCGAAGGGGAAGTTGGATTTCTTAATGACCAGATGATTTTTTCACAACCAAAGCAAAAGAAGTTGTAGAAATGGGTGCCGTGATACGAGGGCTCGCACAACAACCACATTTCTCAATAATGAAATATTCAGTCTCAACTGTAGTCATAATTTGAGGACTGCCTGCATAACTATGAGATACTGAAATTCTGTTCTTTTGCAGTTAAATCCCTTAGCTGGAGCTTAACCAGTACCAAAATATCAAACTGGATGAGCAAAACCTTGGGGAAGCTGGGAGAGAGAAATCAATTCTCCTTTGATTGTTCACCAATCCAGTGGTGGGATTCAAATTTTTTTACTCCCGGTTGTATGGGCATAGCTTGGTAGCTGTGGCTTGGTGGGCATGGCAGAGGAAGGATACTGTAAAATCCCCATTTCCTCCCCACACCACTGACCTGCTTTCCAGCTCCATTCTCCTGTGCAGGGCAGCCAAAGAAGACCCAGCCAATCAGCTGGGACTCAATGGGAGGCAGATGGGGGCGGGGCCAGTCAGAGGCGGTATTTGCCATTTCTCCGAACTACGCAATATTTCTGCTGCTGGTTCCTTGAACAACTCAAAATTTCCACAACTGGTTCTCTGAAACTGGTCAGAACTTGCTGAATACCACCTCTGCACCAGTGAATATAGGGGTGACAACAATTTTTTTTAAAGAATAATCTACATTATCAATGCTTTTTTTGCTTCATTTCCCACAACTGTTAGCAAGGCAAAGATAGCAGAATCACAACTGGCTCGCTAACAGTTGATGGTAGCCCATCTATGATTACTATTTGTTCTATCACCTTGGATGCAAATATTAGCCAAGATAATGCTGTGTTAAAATGTGAGTCTAATTCGCAAGGGTTAACAATCAGTGTGGCACTCTTTAACAAAGGAGATGGTCTCTTATTATACTAAGAAACTTTTTTCCCCCTTAACTGTCAACCAAGCAGTACTAATTATTACTCCAGTGTAAATGAGGTCATTTCCTATTAAGAGAACAAAATGCTTAGCTGTGCCTTGCCAATTCATACCATCTATTTGTCGCACATAGATTTTTTTTGTACGATGTTGATAAAAAAATCCATTCATTTGTATTAGAAAAGTGTAAGCTATTGCAATAATAGTAGCCCATTATTATCCAGATGAGCTTTTGTAATGTGTGGGTTGTCTGAATACCATGTGTTAGCTATGGAACAATTAGCCAGCTGAATAGTTCTTTAAAACAATCAGATACTTTTATCTCACTGGGGGAAAAAAAGAAACACATTCCTTAAAAAATGTACCATTCAACTGTAAATTTGGAAGAACTATGTAACTCTCGGTGCAAGTTACTCTTTAGGATGTATGTTGATCAAGGACGAACATGCTTCAAAATATCTCATCGTTTTCTCTGTCTCTTCTTTTTAAACACGCAGAGGAAAAAAAAAAGATTTAAGGAATATTGTAGCAAACAAAGGGTAATTGTTTTAGCCCAGATGTTGCTTTTGCACAACAAGCAGGTTACAATGTTCCCACAGAGCTGATGAGCCCAATCAGTGAAATGATTAAAAATTGATTTTGTCCCTGTAATTACCGTATGTAAACTACTTAGCTTGGATTGCAAAGGAAGTGATTTTCTAATTACGTATATACTCTGGTGTCTAATGATTGGTTTTTTGAAGTAATGAAGAGAGAGCCCTAACGACTCCTTGGTGCTCTGTTGTTTAAGGAAGACCATCTTTAGAGTAAGCAACAACAGACAAAAGAGTTTAAATTGAATTTTCAACACTGTTAATGTACACATGGATTGGATTATTAAAGAGACAGGAGTGTAATTTGGCTACAAAGACCACTTTTTTATTATTATTATTGTTTTGTTCTGATCATGGAAGGATATATTGCTCAGAACCTGGGAATTCATGTAGGAATCTCCCTGTTTTCCCCTCCATTGTTTAGTGCAAATACGAATGGACAATCTAGCTTGAATGATCAAACGGTGATTAGAACATGTATGAGTGTGCATGTAGCACTTGTCAGGAATTTCTTAAACCCAATGTGTCTTTGGCCAGTGTTATCTGTGGAGAAAAGTCACTGGAGACCAGGAAAACCACTTTATGATGTTTTCACAAAGTGTTAGGTGTATACTAAGATCACTACACTTTGTCTTGCATATTTATTTCATTTCATTTAGTTAGTTATCTTTGTTCTGTACTGCTTGTAGGAGAAAGCAGACAGCTGGGTGGTGGTGATGGAGTTAAATGTGCCATTAGCTTAGAGTCATTATGTTGCTACAAATGATCCAAGTCCAAGTGGATTCTATTGACCCTTATCTAGCACCAATTTAGTGTTTAACTTTAGTTCTTAGACTCTTTCCTATAGGCTTGAACAATAAATCTTCTGAATTGCAACTTAACTATTGTCCCGATTCTTGTGCTAGGCTGCCAATTACACTTGCATGAATCTGGGTGGTAGTTCCCTACATCCTGGTATATCTCACCCCCGTCCTACCAAACTCCATCCCTAACATGTAGTTTGTATTAAATTTAAAAAGAGCCTTTTGTGATATTATTTGGTTAATGGCTCCCTTGTGCTCTACTTCCTTTAAAAACAATTCTGTTCACAATGTTCCTGGATGAGCTCTTAATGCATTTAAAATCCATCAGTTTTTCTCAGAGTCATTTGTTTCTCCAAAACTTTATTTGGTTTTCAGGTGAGAAGATGGGAGAAGGTGACCATGTCCAAAATCTGGCCTTCACTGAGAGGGGTACTTATGTTGAGATTTTTATAAGAAAGATCTGTTATTGTTTTACTTAGCGAAAAGCAAGAATCTCTCAGGGAAAAGATTTAAAGGAAAAATGTTCCATATTCCCCCCAGATTCAGAACCAACTTTTAAAAATAATTTCTATTGAAGTTTAAAAATGATAAAAGATAAAAAAGCTGATACATCCAAAGAAAAATGTATAAAGGAAAAAGAGAAAGGAAAAAATATATAAAGAAAATGATAATGTAAAGAAATAACTTTCCTCTTCATCAAAATTTTGGAGTAAAATTATCTTTGAACCACAGCAAACTGCTTTACCTTATATATCATGAGACTAATTAATGATAGTTATCTTCTTATGGAAAGACCCTCCAAGATAATGTGTTTCAGAATCTAAAGTTACCTAACCGCTCCACTGACTTTAATTTTTATGCAATATAACATTTTCATTCTTTATCTATGCAACCATTTATTGCTGTCTTTTCTCCTGTGCTGCTTGTTTCTTCTTTCTACTCTCTCTTTCTCCTGTCTTCTTCCTCTCTCAAGGTGAACTAGAGGAGGTGAGATCATCAGCTGATATGTCACTGAGGAACTTCCCAAAAAGCCACCCCAATCTGAATCAACATGGAACACAAAACAAGCAGACTTACTGATTATCTGTTGCTGAAACAAGGGTGTGTTGTTGAATACAGGCCCATGAATAACTCCAGGAACATTTGAGTATTTATTTCTTCTTGGCAAGGCATGACACCTCACTGGTGGGTAGTTTGCCAGTTAAAAATGGACTTTTAAAAAATTCAGGTACAAAATGACAATGCCTTTGTTTTTTGCCTTTGCCGTTCTCGGCAATGGACAGCATGTACTTGGGCTTGCCTGGACTTAGAAGCTAAGTAGGACCAAGTCTGGTTGTGATTTGGGAGGATAACTAAACTGGGGGATTGAAAACATCCTGGAAAACTGTTTTCTTGCAGTCTCAAGAATACTGCAGGCATTCTAATAAATTATTAGATAATGGCAATTTCATTGATAACCTGTCTTTGTTATTTTTGCAGTCCATGGGATGTGTAATAGTGACATGACCAGATGGCATATGCATGTACAAAAGAGTTATTTTAGGCAACAATGTGGTGGTCACCCTAATTCTAGATAAAAAAGTTTATGAAGAAAGCTATGTATTTCCAGAGAAACTTCTGTGATTTGATCAGAGGTGGGATTAATGTTTTTTTTACTACCAGTTCTGTAGGCGTGGCTTGGTGGGCCTTGGTGGGCTTGGTGGGAGTGGCAGGGGAAGGATACTACAAAATCTCCATTCTCTCCACTAACCTGCTTTCCAGCTCTGTTCTCCTGTGTAGCTGGGACTCGGGAGGCAGAGAATAGATGGGGGCAGGGGTGAGATTTTCCGGTTCTCCAAACTACTTAAAATTTCGCTACTGGTTCCCCAGAACTGATCAGAACCTGCTTAATATCACCTCTGGATTTGATGCTTTTCATTTTCAATCCTCTTGTCAAATAGATGGTATTCTAATAGTCTTGAGGATCCTAAGAGATATTTTATGTACCATTTTCTTCCTTTCCATTGTGCCTCTGTCTCATTCTATACATATACTGGCCACCTTTGTTTCTGTCTCTGTCAATATTTCTGGCTTGAATTGCCTTTTGTTTTGAGGTTCCACCTTTGACTCTACTAAGAATTGAAGTTTTATAACTCTAGAGCATTTAGTAGATATTATAAAATAATAATCAATTAAATAACCCATTGCCTTTCTTTGAATATTTATTGCTTCACACCTATAGACACAATCTTGCCAGACTGACGACTATACTCTCTATAGTTACCAAATACTTTGTGATTCTCAAGGAGGTGCTGTCTTCACTCTCTTTCTCTCTCACATGATATCTGGGCTGAGTTGCTTCTTACTCTTCTGGTATGCATCTCTTCCCTCAGGGGATCCACCTCCTTGCTAAATCTGATCATTGTCTATAAGGATACTCCTGATCTCTTCAATTCCAGCAACATATTAAGAGCCTTGATGGCACAGTGGTAAGAATGCAGTATTGCAGGCAAACTCTGCTCACAGTTTAGAGTTTGATCACAGCCTTTCATCCTTCTGAGGTCAGTAAAATTAGACCCAGATTGTTGGGAGCAAGATGCTGACTCTGTAAACTGCTTAGAGAAGGCTGTAAAGCACTATAAAACACTATGAGCTCTGGTGACACTGTGGTTAGAGTGCAGCACTGTAGGCTATTTCTGCTGACTCCTGGCTGCCTACAATTTGGCAGTTTGAATCTCACCAGGTTCAAGGTTGACTCAGCCTTCCATCCTTCCGAAGTGGGTAAAAAGAGGGCCCAGATTGTTGGGGGCAATAGGCTGACTCTATAAACTGCTTAAAGAGGGCTTAAAGCACTGTGAAGTGGTATATAAATCTAAGTGCTATTGCTAAGTGCTGTTGCTATATTCTGCTGTTAAAGTTGGAAGATGACATGCCAGGCATTTCAAATGTCCTTTTGGTGATCAATACAAATATAAAAGGGAGCTATTGCACGGCCTCTTAAAAAGTAATAAGGACTAATTATATTCTTAGAACTTGACATGTGTTAATGTTTTCCATTCCCCATAATATGCTCGTTTGCTTCCTTTCTCAACTTGTCTGCAATTATGCGGTCTGCACAGCTGAGAATGTTTCACACATTACAGGTGAGAACCAGTACTTTCAGCTGAGTGTACAGTTGTGAGGGAGTCACTGTAATTTGGTTCCTTGATGAGCAAGACCAAAAGCATACACATTTTCAACTTAGTGGCACTTACGCTACAGGGAGATCTTATTGGCACTCAATGGAAACAACAACACAAAACAGTAAACAAACAGGAAGGGACTTTAGATTTGTCCCCATTGCCTAATAGCTTCTCAAGTTATAATTTTCTCCTGTTTTATGATATGATGCATTGTATTGTGTTGTCATAGAATGATTATCAAACACATTGATCATTTGAAGAACGATCCATTGTTGCACTTCTGTAGTTGGATAGGCATTGGTAGGTACTATGATGTTCTGATAAACAGAATAGCAGCACAAGATGTGAGAACTTAGGGAGAACATAATATTTGTAGTTCAGGGTTGAAACGAGGGGTCCTTGATGCTCTCTGAGATTGGTTGTTTTTTTGCAGATGTTTTTATTATCTAAACTAGGTAACATCATTGGTGTTCACTGATGATGTTACCTAGTTTGGGTAATGAAACACCTGCAAGCAAATAACCAAGCTCAGAGAGCATCAAGGACCCCTCATTAGTGAGAAGATTTAGTGGAGAATCTTGGTGTTAAGTGCCAAAAACAATTTTTTTAAAGTCACTTCTTCTTGTTTTGTCCAAGATACTTACTATGTTTTTTTTTTTTGCCTTATCAAAATTAGCAGCTGTGTCCTGCTTCTACCACCAAGTTCACCAAAACCATTTAAAATCAATTCCAAATTGGAAAAGCAGAGTCGAACTCCTTCTCCCCCCACCCCAGAAAGTCTGTTAAAATTGGTGCCAAACACTTTGGAGGTGTCTAAAACCTCCAAAGTTCTCACAAAGTTGTTATGTTATTAGCAAGATTGACTGAGATGAATAGGATTAGGTTGTGAAACACAAGCAACTGATCCATCTCCCCATCTGATCCATTCAATATACCTCTTTATGTATATCAGAAGAGAGATTTCCTTATTTTCTTCCTAACAACCTTGTGATCTGATGAGAAAGTGGGCCTCTTCAATTGACAACAGGGAAATTTGAAATTGGCAGTTTACAGTGCAGTCCCTGAATCTTCTCCAGCCTGCTCTGAGAGAGACAGATTTTCAGCTTGAATTTTTAAGATAAGCTTAAAAGTGGAATGAGTGTCTGACTGTCAGATCCCAGAAAGTGGGGGCAAATAATGAAAGGACAGTTTGCCCATATTTAGGAGAAGGAGAAGGAGAAGGAGGAGGAGGAGGAGAAGAAGACAGTATTGGGAGTGGGAAGAAATAGCTATTTTTCCTTCCTCCCTCCCTCCTTCCTTCCTTTTTTGCCCTTCATTCCTTCCTTTCTACCCTCCCTCCCTCCTTCTTTCTTTGCCCTCCCTCCCTCCTTCATTGTAATGAAAACAGTTAAGCATTTGCATTCATTCTAATTTGAGTTGTAAGGATACAAGAAGTATTGATTTTTCAGCTTAAGCCCATCCTGGAAAACTCTTATTTTCTGCTGCTCTTCCAAAGTATTTGTTCTCTCTGAAATGCCATGTCAATCATATCTTACAATATTAAGCATCTTGTTGTATCTTTTGCTCTATTCCTTTTCCCTGTTAAAAGCTTTAGAATGGCATTAGCCTAGAAAGTTAAATGTCTCTTTCTGCTATTTAGGGTTTCAGTTGAGTGTGCAAAATGGTAGATGTTTTCCCCTCCATTTGTTTAGGAAGTTATCAATCACTTTCAGATATTAAATCCCAGGGCTTCCATCAGAGTCATGTACTGGAAAAAAAAGATTCTAAGTGACACATTGATGTGAAGATCAATGACACAAATTCTCTGAACAAATCAGTGCAGGACTTCTTAAAGAGTCAAAGCTTTGCTGCAGTTGGTCTGGGATGAAATTCAAAATTGGTTTTCACTGATCTAAAACTGTTTTCTTTAATGTTTCTCTTAGGCAGTATTTCTCTTGACTAATCATCTGTTTGGTAGCATAAGTGTCACAAAAAAGCATTTTATTAGGTCCTCTGTTCACCTTACATTTCTTTCCTTCATTGTGTAAGCTGTTGCAAGTGGGAATGATGTGAACAGGGCTCCTTGGTCCTGAATGAAAGATGTATAATCACTGTTGTGGTTAATGCTGATCAAGACAGGAAAGTTTTTGAATGGTACCATTAAAGCTATATGAGTAATTAGTTCTGTAGGCAACTCTTTATAGGAAATAAACCCTATTGGTTATACTAAAGATTACTACCAAGTAAACATGCCCAGAGCTGACTGTTTAGTTAGACAGAATGTTGCATAATTAAGTAAACTTTGTATGCAAAATGCAGGCTAGAGCTACATATTTTTCAATGGGAAAACCAACAATTTCAGTTTTCATTTCTTTATTGGAATAGGGAAGACACAGGATCAACTAATAAAAGTAACTCCATGTTAGACAACAATACACAGAGTGATTCCAATCAATACTGGGGAGAGGGATCTGCATTTTCCTTTCTGAATGAGTTACTTATAATTTTATTTTGGAGATGGGGAGAATTAAGTAAGAAAAAGAAGATGTATTTATTTTGTAGAAAGTCTGCTTCTAAGGCTTAATTTTGGATGCAGGTTTCAAAATGCAACACAAGGGTTACCAGGAAATAAGTGATAGCCTTATTTGCCAGGTAAGTTCTCTTCAAGGTTCCTCTCCAGATCATGGAGAGCAAATATAATTATTTTATTATAAAATTAGACATAGAGATTCAGGCAGGCAAGCAGGCAAAAAAGATAGAAAATGCATTGGATAGATTTAGGTAAGCTTGCAGTTTGGTAGACTAGTGTGCTTTCATAGGAGCCAAATTATCTGAAGTTGTGTGTCGACATGAGTATCTGCCAGTCTTGTGGGGTAAGTCCAAACAAGAAGCACGCCTAGAAGTAGTATTTCTAACTTTTTTGTACTCTGGAAAGAGTGCAGAGAAGAGCAACAAAGATGATTAGGGGCCTGGAAATCATAAAGCTAGAACGTAAAAAATGGTTGCAGGTATAGTCTAGTGAAAAGAAGGACTAGAGGGTTGACATGACAGAAATCTTCTAAAAAAGAAGAGGTGATGTCATCCTATTTTCCAAAGCATCTGAAGGCAGGACAGGAAGCAATAAAAACTATTTAAAGAGAGAAGCAACCTAGGGGAAATTTCCTGGCAGTGGGAATAATTAACCAATGGAGACTTCTAAAAAGAGTCTGGACAGCCATTTGTCTGAAATGGAATAGGGTTTCCTGCTTGAGCACGGGTTTGGACTAGAAGATTTCCAAGGTCCTTTCCAATGCTGTTATTCTATGTTCTATTCTATGTTGCATTAATAGAATATTGCAAGCCTGAAACATCTTTCCTTCCTTGCCTTTATAATCCAGGAAACTAGGGAAGGTCCTTTCTGAGATGTTTTCCACGCATCCATTCCTTCTTTGGGTCAGTTGCCTCTTATCCAGCTGTTGCCAAGGAACTGTTGATCTTCTTCCTGTCTTCCAAGGATATTCCCATCTACCATACCATTATAGCATTTGACCAATTTCCTTCCATTTCAAGCCAAACCTCTTAGTTGAGACAGCAAAAGCTAAGCACAAATCAATATCTACTTGTCTAGGGTTAGTCTGAGACAACGGTTTAGTTTCATCAACAAAACATTGGAGAAGGAAAAATAATGCCAGGTGAGTAATGGCTTTGTAGATTCGGGATAAGAAGTCATGACTGCTTAACCGTTGGTTCCAGTCTGATCAAGATTTAGGAGATGATTATATAAAATGGCTACTGCCAGCTTTTCATTATCAGCGTAAAAATTGACCTCCTTGACAGATTTTAGAAAGGCTTCTATAAAGGGAATTGAACAGTGTCTACTGTAAGTTACACCATGATATATTGGCTTTAAATGGGAAACAGTTTAGTACTGCATGCCTTTCTTCTCAATAACTCTTGCTAAAAAGAATTCTGAGATACTTAAGCTTGGAAAGAATCACTTCCAGTTTGAAACACCTGCCAAAAAACAAAGAACCTGACAGTTGTAAAACAAACCTCACATGACTGACTTTCCTCAGGTTGTTAAGGAATGTGTTAAACTACAGATCATGTTTTGTAATTTCACATGTTACATGAAACATATCCATCCACACGCATTACAGCAGGATTTCTTGTATGAGGTTGAATTGGAACCCAGCGCCCCTCCCAAAAATTTGGAAGTCTTGCCTTAACTGGTCCAAAGATCCAAGAGAATTCTTCTATACTATTAAATTTCACTATGAAAACAATATTGTCTCCCTGAATGACTGTCACATTGAAAAAGCTGCACCACAAATAGAAAAAAAAAGATATTTGGATAAAAGTCTTGTATGATTTTCTGTTATTAATAATCTTGAAGGACCTACCAACTTTTCTTTGAATTTTATTTATTTATCAAATGTATTGTCAAGTGCCAGGGATATCAGAAAGTCCAGGCAGTTGAAATTAGTATAAAGAGTTATTGCAAGCTCATGTTCTCTACAAGAATCTGATCTACTAAAGGTCAAAGCAAATTAGCAGTAGATTCACAAAGGGCTGGACTTAGTTCTCTTGTGGAAGCGAAGAGACTCATGACTGATGATGTGTTTGACTTCTTCCTTGGGCTCAGCCTGGTCATCTCCTACACTGTCCATCTTACCACAGAGTAACTACATTTTATCTTTGTGAAAGTAGATTTTTACTCTTTCTACAGCAAAGATTAAAACAAGCTGCATATTACCACTTCAGTTCTCCAAACATTGTTGAAATATGCCTTCATATGCAAACTTATACAGCCTATTAAGATTTTATTTAATTTATTTAAATTTATTTATTTATTCAAAACAATGCATATCACTTCTCATTTAAAGAAAAATCTTAATCGGTTTACAATAAAATTGAGCCAATTAAAGCAATAAGTTAAAAATACATTAAAAACATTGTATAAAATACACAAAACAAACTATGTAATAAACCGAGCAATGAATCAGTTTGTAATTAATGTATTAAATGATGGTTAAAATGGAGAATATTAGGAAAATAGTTTTATTTCAACATTCTTTCCTCCCAGTTTTTAAATGAAAGAATCGTAGGTGTTCCCCATTAAAACTATTGTTTGATGTTCCATTATAGCACAGTATGTAAACTTGGCCTACTATAAGTAATGATACATGCTAGGTATTAAAAATTACCTAATTTTATGTACTCATTGATCATAGCTGATGGTAAGAAAAAGGAAAGATACCCCGTGTTTGCAAAAAATACATCATTTTTGTCTGGAGGAATGGAGAGAGTTTATTTCAGTTTATTTTAGGGTTCATAGGGGAAGGGTGGGAGTGTGTATATAAATTTGTTTACTGGTTTAACAATATTTGTAGCTCACCCCAATCCTGGTCTGGTAGAGAATCAGTGATAAAGACAACTGTGGGGAAAAATGCAGTCCATAACATTTGAACAGACTTCTGATGATATGTTCCAACAATTAATTAATGAACAATTAACAATTAAGGATGGAAAGAATGGGAAAATCATCAATTTAATTGTTTGTGAAATGTAAGGAGGATCGACAACACTTGTATGTGTGGGGAAGGATACTCTATAGCAGGGGTGTCAAACTCGATTTCATTGAGGACCGCATCAGGGTTGTGTTTGACTTTGGGAACCAGTATGGGCGTGGCAGGCTTGACATCACTCATGTTGGGGGCACCTGTCCTGGGCTGAGTTCACTGCTTGCAAAAATGGGCTCCTGATCTCCATTTTCAGCTGTGATGGCCTCCTGCCACCCTCTGCCAGTGAAAATGGAGCTTGGGGAGGCCACGTGAGGCCCTCTGAGTTTTGTTTTCAGAGGTAGAAGGTGGTAGGAGGCCATCACAGCCAAAAACGGAGCCTGGGTCCTCCTGGGTTCCATTTTCACTGTCAGAGAAACTGCGGGCTGCCCCTTTGCTGTTTCTAGGGCCCCACAGGGCAGATCTAAGCACCCCATGACTCGATCTAGCCCCCAGGCCTTGAGTTTGACACCCCTGCTCTCTAGGGACATAGAGATAATCTGTCTCATCATCCATTCCTCATCTACCTCTTGAAAAATGGTACCTCTAAATCCTTTACAGATATTCAAAATGGATAGGTAAATTCACTTTTGGCAAGCTATTATAAGTAGTACTTGAGTTATGACCACAATGGAGCCACAATTTTCTGTTGCTCAGAAAGAAGGTTGTTCAGTGCATTGCACCCTTTTTGTGCCACCATTGTTTGAGTAACTCAGTGCAGTTGTTCAATGAATCAGCAGTTGTTAAGCAAATCTTAACAATTCCCTATTGACCTTGCTGTCAGAATCCAGCTGGGAAAGTTTATAAATGATGATTACATGACCCTGGGAGAATGCAACTGTCATAAATACATGCCCGTTTCCAAGTGGCCAAATTTTGACCATGATCACAAGCTGCAACAGTCGTAAGGATGAAAATTGATCATTAGTCACTTTTTTCAGTGCTAACTTCAGTCACTAAACAAATATTTGTAAGTTGAGGACTATCTATATCTGATTTATTCCAATGTACTGTTTATAGCTATGCATTTGTTTTAATCCGCAAACATAAGATAACTTGGCATGTAACATTCCAGTAATTGATTATTTCATGCTTTCCTTCAACATAGGAAAGAAACTTTTAATCACATGTTTCTTCTAACTTTCTGGAGTTTTACATCTTAAACAATCTGTCCATAGTCTCATAAAAATAAGGATGGTCCATTACTTTGATGCCTTTCAATTTTCTCGGTATTACTATATTCTATTAAAAAAAACATTCCAAAAGTATGTTTGAGGCACACATCTAACAGTATTGGAATTTGGTTAATTCCTCCTATTTAATGAAATAATCTTAAATTTGTTAGAAGAAGGCCTTTATTTTGGTTTTAATTGCTGGCATTACGGTCTCTTCCAAATGGAATTTATGAGTTTGCCACCATCTGGGAAAGGCTGCTTATTTATATAATAGAATTTATTTGTATACGAGAAATTGTTTTTTGCTTCGTCTAAGAGACCAGAATATCAGCATCTGTTAAGCCGTAAAGAGTTTCTCCTAAATTGGGAAAATGATCTTAAATTTTTCCTCCTTTATTTTGGCACAGTATGGAAGTACATTTCAGACCCCTAGGCAATTAACAGATCAGAAAAGAATTCCCTTTCTAAAAGATTACTTTCCCAAATATCAGATTCCCCCAAATCTAGGCTGCTTCCATTCGTAATTCTCTTTCTCCCTTCTCAATATGGAAGGGTAACTAAATATATATGCTAACTGTAGTATAGTGTCTTTCAGGGAGAATCAATTTTGATTTACACAATGGCTTTGCATTTTAAATTTCTCACAGGTATTGTTTTTGCAATTCCTGACCTTCTGTAATAATCCCTCGTCTCTGAGAAGACTCCCACAGCCAGGAAAAAAAAAAATTGTTGATGTTGGATCAACCTGGTAAGAATTATTCTGTCATCCTTTAAAAGACATTTCTGTTTTATGTATGAGTGTCTTCAAGTTAATACCTTCATCCTTTTTACAGTGTGTATATAAAGAAAGAAAGTGTTTATTCTTTTCATAATATGTATATGGACAGAAATTTTTATTTCATTATTTGTACTTGAACAAATCTTGCTGCATCTTTTCAAAATTCCAACCTCTGCTTTGATTCCTCTCCTTTGGGGAAAAGTGGTTCTTTTCAGTAAACGTCCTTTATGACCACTGCCGATTCGGCTTTTTAAGACAGGAGACGCTGGTGCACGCACTCTGCTAATTGAAAATTGTCATGTCACAGCTCACAATACTCTCAAATGGGTTCTCTAAATATAGCTGTAGCTTGCATTGGCCACATTTATTTTTCCAGGGTGCATGGTATTTTTTTAAAAAATGATCTATTATCAGTAAGCTGCCATATCTTTTGGTGAAGGGCTAGATTTCCTGATTGGTACAGAATTAGGATTGATTTGCAGCATATAATTGACAGACCCTCCCATCCCAGAACAGTGACTTGGGATGGTGTAGAAATATTAAAATCTTCCATTTTCCTAACAGACCCGCATTTGCCATTTACGTTAGGTCAGATCAAGACATGTTGTTGCCTGATAAACAATCTAATAGTGATTGTCATCGACTGGGGAAATCAGGAGCTTCAGGCAGTTCAAAAGAATATAAAGATTTATGGCAAGCTTAAGCTCTCTACAAGAATCTGACCAACTAATAGTCAAGGGAAATGACCAGGAGATAAAAAAGGCATTCAAGTTGGGGTAGACTTAGATCTCTTGCAGGCACACAGTGACTCATTATTTATGGTGATTTGACCTCCTCCCTTAGGTTCAGCCTGGTCATTTCCTACAGTGGCATTCCTAGTATTATATTCAAATACCAAGCAAGCTTGTAGCTGAATTTTTCTTCAGCATTAAACAGCAATTTGCCCTGTTGAAGTTAGCATGCTATTTTAGCAATGGCCATTAGGATGTCCAGTTTCTTCCCAATTCATTTTGTGGCACCTTCCCATAAAGAGGGCTTCATACAAGGGTGGGATTCATTTTTTTTAACAATTGGTTCTGTGATTGTGGCTTAGTTGGTGGGTGTGGCTTGATGATCATGTGACTGGGTGGGCATGGCTTGGTGGTCATGTTATTGGCTGGGCGTGGCCAACTCAATATCACTCACATCGAGGCACGCATCTCCTCGCCTAGCCTCTCATGACTGTGGGGATGCTGCAACAGTCGTAAGTGTGAAAAATGGTCAATAGTCACTTTTTTCAGTGCCACTGTAACTTTGAATGGTCACTCCACACAACCAAAGTACCAGCAAAGGAGGGGAAAAAAAACTCCAGAGAAGTTCCAGAGACAGGAAGTCTAGTCCTGCCAAGAATGTAGTAAAGGTTAATGGAGAGGCAGTTTCTGTAAGCAACACCAGAATGTTTCCGTCCTGCCTTCCTGACAGGATTAGGCCAGTAATTTCTTCTAACAACCGCTTCTCCGAACTGCTTAGAATGTTAACAACCGGTTCTAGGGAATCAGTGCGAACTGGTAGAATCCCACCCCTGGGTTAGTAAGACCTTTATGAGTGAGGTAGTCAGTCTTTATGGGTTGACATACATGCAACTCCTGGTCACCAGTGGCTACCAGCATAATAGATAGTAAATTCAAGTGAGATAAAACTTCAAAGCAATTGATCTACATAAGTGTCATGGTCCTCCATTTGAAGTATGTTGGGAGTACAAATATTTGGATGAAGAAAGTTTCATTCTGAAGATGGGTCTCCCTAATCCTTAAGGTTAAATAAGGTATTCAGGGATTTAGGCAGAAATGGTATTCAGCAGGTTCCGACCAATTCTGGAGAACTGGTAACAGAAATTTTGAGTAGTTCAGAGAACTGGCAAATAACATCTCTGACTGCCTCCTGTGTCCCAGCTGATTGGCTGGGTATTCTTTTGTTGTCCTGCACAGGAGAATAGAACTGGAAAGCAGGTTAGTTGGGGTGGGATGGGAATGGGATTTTGCAGTATCCTTCCCCTACAATGCCCACCAAGCCACGCCCATGGAACCGGTAGTAAAAAAATTTGAATCCCACCACTGGATTTGAGAACTTAATCTGTTATTCTAGTAGAAGATTAGAAACTGAAAAACAATTGTGCAGCACAAGTATTTTTGTTTAGCATTTGTTGATTCTGAGTTTCTGTCAGCCCTCCAGACTAGGAAACAAAAGTTATGCATGCCAATGCTCTATTTATTATAAGGCTACCATAACAGAAACTTTCAGAATAGGACAACTCCCTATAGCCAACTTGCCACAGGACAAATTGCTGCAGGACAGTACAATGATGTCAAGAGAGGGACAAACATCTCACCCCAGCCTTGAGATCTTCTAATTTGAGATGGTTCAAACCTAAAGCAAGACAAGGTCCACTGTAATTCACTTGTCTTGAGTTCTCCTGTGTTGAATTGTGCCAGGCAAGTTGTCCAGTGGTGAGTTGACTGTGGTGAGTCGACTATTGATGACCAGGACAAGTTGGCCAGGGTGAGTTGGCCAAGGCACGTTGTCCTAGACTCATCTGAATTCCTCACAACTCCCTTTATATTTAGGAGAACTAGGTACGATATTGTCTGAGACACTTACTTAGATTTTCTATCCACCTAGGATTCAAAATTCTTTTAACTGACTATTGTCTTGGTTGTGACAATTCCTCTTGTTCCACATTCCTTCTACCCTTTACCTGTTACAGTCTGGTGGTCCTTGAATCTGATTCTGAATTAACCTTGCCTAATTCTTCCTCTCTAGGCATAAGAATTCTTGAGTTCTTCAGTTTCCTGAATTGCTGGTGGGCCATGCTTTGCTAAGGTTAAACAGACTTCAAGTGGGTTGTTTCCCACAATGCATATATTTTCCACTGCAATTCAGGAAAAAGCTCAGAACAAACTTGAGTTGTAGCTGAATTCGCTAGATTTGGGGGCAAAAGACAGCAGTAGTAATTTACCTGCCAAATTGTGGTGTGAAAATGTACTGTTGGTTCATCTTCAATTTAAGAACAATACTGTATATATTTACTATTGGTTGTATTAATGTTAGGGTGTAACATTTTGTACAATTAGACTTGATATAAATAAGGAGGAAATTAGTAATCTGAATATATTTGTCCAGGAGTTGAAGTTGTGTTTCAGATCTCATTTGGAACAATATAATCCTGCATTATGAACTATAACCAGACTTACCTTATTATTTACCTTTGAGATATTTTTAATATATTTCAAGGACCAAGAAGGATAATGTAAATATGTGTGCCTCTCCCTAATCTGAATCATAAAGACCTAAAAAGTAAATGGACTTCAACTCCCAGAATCTTCAGCAATGGCTATGTTGGTTATAGAATTTTTTTGGGAGCTGAGGTCTATTTCCCTAGAAATGATCAAAGTTAGAAAACCTGATATAAAGCTACTTTAGATAACAGAATCCTGAAAGTCTGAATGTGCTCCCATTATTCTCTCTTTTATCTTCATGGAAATCAGTGTGGAGAAGGCTTTCTTTGCCTGGGATCAAGCTTCATTTATCTGGCCATTGTCTTGGTTAGTTGGTCTTTCCTCTGTCCCTCAAAGCCATCTGCTATATCCACCACAACTTGAAGAAAACTTCGTCTTATCCAGGAATAAGAAGCAGGTATCTAGGCTAGGATCCAGGCTAGGATCAGCTCTCCCTGCTCCTATTTTTAGCTCATTTGTATTTCCCCAAACTAAAAAATGCTTTTTGCTAAGATCCATGAAAGGCACATGCCAAAGGAAATTCATAACCCCACATCAGTAACTGAGCTACATATAACTCCAAAATTCTTATTAATTTTAAAACATAAGCAGGTATGCACAAATAAATTACTGAGTACAATTACAATTCCCCCTCCTTCTGAATATTTATTCACTTATTTATGTATCTATTTCTCTATCATATTTCTACCCCGCTGCAAATCAAACAACTATTGGCAGCTAACATAGATTATAAAAAATGTTATCTAGTATCTAGAGTCTGATTAAAACCAGTCATAATTGCAAGTACAGCATCAACCCTAATCCAGGATCATCAAAACAGCATAAATAAGAGAGAGAAATAAAATAAGGATTAAAAAAATGAACTTGGAAGAAGAAAAAAAAAGTCTTATCCATAAGCTTTAAGAGGATTCTTTCCAAAATATTTGGTCTTCCTAAACTATTCCTAACATTTATATTTTAGGATTGTGCTGTACTCTGAAATGATCATGGAAAGAAGGTAAAATGGAGGGCGGAGCTGGCGTCGCGATGATACAGCATGCGATCTTGGAGGTCTGAGATCGCTGCAGATATCTTTGCTCCTGGATGGTCCAAATGGATCTAAACTGTACCAAAGAGAGAGTGAATTTAAAGAGTGCATCCTGTGGATCCCAGGGATACTGCAAAGTCCCTGGTAGATCCAGGAGAAGCTCTTTTTGCCAGCGGCAAAGAGGCAGCCATTAAAGCTGCTGAACTTGGGACAGCCCTGAAACGAAAGAGGTTAACTTGGGTTTATGGTTCATTATCTAACTTATATGCAAGGAAGGGTTCTGATTTATAATATATTTCCAAGGTAGCTTTCTGATCTGGACAGATTTCCTTTTCACAATAACAGTAGTTAAAAAAAATAGAAATAAAATCTGCCTAGACTTTTTTGATGTCAAGGATATAGAACTGTAGCTTTCCTGTGGCGAGACAGTGAGGTAATGGAACCAGCTCTCATAAAACATCATATAATTTTGGGGTTCTGGTAATCCACATTTGATTCTGCTAAGGGGCTTTAACAAATCTCTATAAAACCATCTTTGCTTCTAATTAGCAGAACCTACCTTTTCTTTTGACCATATTCCTTAGAGGTCATCCCATAAACCATTTAAACTGATA
The DNA here is from genome assembly GCA_015471245.1 of Laticauda colubrina. NCBI lineage: Eukaryota > Metazoa > Chordata > Lepidosauria > Squamata > Elapidae > Laticauda > Laticauda colubrina. Next base: position 8,869,730 of record BLBF01000045.1, read on the forward strand.
GCAATATTAGAGGCTAAGAAATTAATTTTACACCATACTCTTATTTTTCTTTCTTTCTTTTTTTAAATGTGACTTTATCTTGTTTTAGGAAGTGCTTAGTTTTTGATTTTTGTGGATATTACCAATAGAGGATTACTTTTATTTAGACCCCCCCCCCCCACAAGAGTTATATTAGAAATTTGCTGTTTTATTCTTACCTTCTTAGTAAAAATCCTTTTATCACACAATGGGTAATTTATATCCATTACCAGCCCTTTCAATCCTTTTCAGTGAGGCTGTCACTGCCTTTGGCATCGTAATGATTAATGTGATCTAATAATAGTGTGCCATTATATTACCTTAGTAAAACATGTACCAACAGCCTATTCAGATCTACCAAATTCATAGCTTCCTATAAGATTTTTGTTGAAAGACGGGATTACTGTTTTTCAAAGCTGAATTTTTCCCCTCCTGTTAATATATTTAATGAAATTCACAATTCTTTGCATACATGACTGTATGTATGCATATATACACATATAAATGCACCCGCACCCGCACACACACACACACACACATTTGAATGCATCTTTTGCCTTGATGGTAATGTCATTGTAGATTACAATTTGCTAGGTTAATCTTTTGGAATGTTAAGCAAATTATTTGATGTAAAAGAAAAGAAAAGATGCTGGTTGTAATGCTTTGTCTTACTAAAGCATCCATTAAAAAGGGGGAAAGAACAGTGCTTCCCTATAGTGAATAAAGTATCTGGAATTGAAATATAGTTTTTATTTAGCCTTTTTTATGGGGTATATACTTGATTAGCTTCTTCAATGCAAATTTCAAAATAAAAATGATAATTTCAGATATCTGAGGATTCTTTGGGGGTAATTTGAAAGACTTCCAAGTTAATATCAATTAACTCTGCCCATATTTTTAAAATTTGTTCTGCAAATAAGTCTTTATTTTCAGAAACAGGTATAAGCTGAAAGACTAAGAGTTTTCTTATGGAGTGCTATTGATCATACTCACATGACAACAATTATTCATACTCAGCTGGTTTCAAGATCTGTAGATGTTTAAACTGGAAATAACCCAAAATGGTTGTTGCTTCCCTAGTGGGATCAGTAATGCAGTTTTTCATTGAGGATTAGATGGAAGAATTTGTGATGTTTAGAGAATGAAATAAGTATTATGTTTTTTGTGGCATATAGGAATTTTATCTGGAACGGCTTATCTAACACATATTTTCCAAAATTCCCTGCCCAACTGACTCATAAATGTCTCCTCTATTTTCTTGATCTTGTTCTCTTTGAGAGTTAGTTTGTTGGTTGGCCAGGGGATGACTTTGGGGGAAATGAAATGATAGCCAAATTATTTCAGAGAGACCTCCTGTAATGTATAGCACATTCTTGCTCATCGGACTGGAAATATTACACTCCCTTTTCTGTACTTTGATTTAAGCTAAATTGCTGTTCTTCCCCATTCACCAACCACAAAACATGGCCGAGAGTTATTTATAGTCTTCCTCATGTGGTAGTTCTCTCATCCATATCTCTTTTCTTTGTCCCAAGTTCAGTCCTAAACGAACAAATTATATAATAAAAGTTTCCCTTGAGCCAATCAAACTTGACTCCAGGGGCTATTTGGATGCATCCATGAAATTTTCTTTCAATGGTTAGAAGTGGTTTTAGAACTTAATTGTGTTTTTAGAAGAAAAGCATCTTTTAAGCTGAGACTCAAATCCTAAGATGGCTCATCCTCCCAAAGATGGCTTTCCACAAACAGCAGGAAGAAGAAGTCTTTTGATGCTACCACCATGTAAAAGAAAGAAGTATGTGTCTGTTCAGTTCCTGATAACATTTTTTGGGGCTTTCAGTCAATGATCTGCTAGATTAAGACATCCCCCTAAAGAATGAACAGATATGAATGATTGATTTGAATATGTTTTGTGGGAGATTCTGCTAAATACTTGGAAGATGAAGTTTTTAAGTATGTGACCAACTCTGGATTGAAAAATTTCCCAAGCACCAGAAAGCAAGAAAAGAAGCAACGAATGGAAACTAATCAAGGAGAAAAGCAACCTAGAACTAAGGAGAAATTTCCTAACAGTTAGAACAATTAATCAGTGGAAAAGCTTGCCTTCAGAATTTGTGGGTGCTCAATCACTGGAAGTTTTTAAGAAAAGTTTGGACAATCATTTCTCCAGAAGGGTATAGGGTCTCCTGTTTGAGCAAGGGTTTGAACTAGAAGACCTACAAGTTCTCTTCCAACTCTGTTATTCTATTATTCTCTTGTTTGCCCCATTGGCTGATTCATTATTCCATGAGTAAATCTGTGTTGGAAATTCCTTAGCAAAATGATGAGAATGTGTGGGGTTATCTGTTAGAGTCTAATGATGATGTCATGATTTCTCCTAATTGAAAAATGTCCTGAGCATCCAGTGTGTAACTTCTATGAGGATAACCTTAATTATCGGATGACCAAGAGATGGCCAACATGCTCTCATTTAGGATGTGGAATATTTCATGTTTACCAGGTGAAGATGCAACACATGGTGTCATTTTTGCATCTAGTGTTGTGTAGTATTGTAAGGGTCCTTGGCTAAAAGTATTAGAAACTCACTTGGATCTGTTTTTCAGTATAAAAAAACCTGTGTCAACCATGAATAATATCAGTGTCTTTTTTAAAAAAAAAACATATTTGAATATATTTCGGCCTGATAACTAACATGGATACATGAACTTTTTTCCAAAGCAAGAAGTCTTTCAAGAGCTTTATAAAGTCAAATATATAGAATTCATATGCTGTCTTTTCTACATCCTTGTTCTATTTCCCATCATAGTTAGAAATAGCTTCTTTTCTACTTGCAACCTTCTCATCTGAGTAACTTCTCCCCTTCTGGATTTCTTTCTATCCCATGCCTTCCACACCTTCAGCTATCTCATTTGTCAAATTGGGGTTATCTGCCAATCACAGCTTATCATGTTTTGCTGTTTTTTCTCTCCAAAAGATGGAAAGACCACAAAGGCACTTATTTAGATAAAAGTGTACTTCCCAAATGATTCTGTGAAAATGCCATACATAGGCAGCTTTCAATCTTTTCATCTGCCCCAACATTTTTTTTATTATTATAAGTAGTATAGCTTTTCCCTTTATTAGTTACAGAATATCAATGCCTAGCTAGCAAACAGATGATATGAAGTACCTCCTTGCTATATCACCACATATAAAGCAACGTTACATATCTATTTGTGTGCAGCCTCATAAAAATCACGGAGAAGCACAACTGATCACCATATTCCTCTCTGATATATAATGAAATAATGACAAGAGATTTTCAAATGAAACACTCAGATGTAATGCAGGATACTACCTCTGCTTTATTTTTTCCTTTCAGTCTATTGTTTTTTTTTTAAGAGGCATTTTGCACTTCAGTTAATATTTCTGTAATGGAGATTTGCTTTTAAAGCCTATTCTTGTTATGATTATGCAGTTTCCCATCCGTTCTTATGTGACTGACTTGAAATTAAGACAAGAATACTTCTGAAATAAAATATCTATAAAACTCCTGAGGAAATTTGAGCAGTTTTTAAAAAGTTAAGAGTTTCTAGTTTCAGATATGTTCAATATAGCAACTGACCAAAATTATTTGATCAATAAAGTAATCTCCCCCCCCCCAAATTCAGATAGTCCAGAATAATCCTCATATGTATTCTGCCTGAATTAACTAGTTGTATAATAATAATAATAATAATAATAATAATAATAATAATAATAATAATAATAAGTTTGGATTTGCCAAAAATTTGGAATTTGAGTATAGTAACAACTACTGGGAACATCAGGTTGAGAAGGTTCTGGAGAATGAAAAAGTCAAGATCTTGTGGGACTTCAGAATTTAGATGGACAGGCACTTGGCCCACAACACACCTGACATAACAATAGTTGAAAATAAAAAGGGTTGGTTCATTGACATTGCAATACCTGGTAATGCACAAATTGAAGACACGCAGCAAGACAAAAAATCACAAAGTATGAGGACTTACAAATTGAAGTTGAGTGACTTTGGAAAAAACAATTGTGTGTTATCCCAATTGTAATTGGAGCTCTTGGAGCAAGACCTAAAGGGCTACCTCACGATTTGGAAATCCTGAATTTATCAGACTTGATTGTACAAAAAACCCCACTTTACTTGGAATAGCTTATATCCTCCGATGATACCTGAACAGTTCCTAGGTCCTTGGATAGGACTCGAGCTGTTGAGCTACCAACCAGCCCCAAAGGCTGTGAATCTCACTAAAGTTTAAATAATAATAATGATGATGATGATGGACCCATTGAGTAAGGTACTTTAAAAAGAAACAAAACATCACAAATGTATATGTAATGTGATCATTTTAATGCAATTGGTTGGGTTTGCTAAATCATGGCTTGTTTTAACCATGGGGCTTTCATCCATGCATCTCTCGAAGCTATAAATTATGTTTTACCATGTTTCGGCAGAATCTCATCTGCTATCACCAAGCTTCTGTATTGTGTTTGTCTGTGAGTCAGACTTTTATAGTTGTTTCAGTTTTAAATTTGGGGCTAGTCTACTGCTGTGCCAGAATGGTTTTTTCCTTCATCCTGATTGGTTGGGAGTCTTGGTCTGTGTTTATTGGTCTTGGAGTTTGCTGTGTTCTGTTTGATTGATGTTTCTGATATCTTCTGTCTGTTTTGTGGCTTTTTTTGGTCTTGATTGGCTGGCAACATTGTGTTGTGTTGTGCTTTTAGTGTAGCTTGGCTCTGAATAAATGGATGGCTATCATTTATTAGGAAGCTGGGTTTCATCTGGGTGCCTGGTTGGGGTGTGTTTGAGCTGGAGGTATCAGGGGGGATCTCTTTGTGCCCAGGTGTTGGCCTGGCTTGTGGTGTGGAGATTTTTTTGTTTGTGAGTGCAGGCTTCCAAATAATTAACAGTCTGGTGGAATCATCTCTTCTATTCATGCTTTCAAGTCTTTTTTCAATCTCTATGGTTTCTCTGATAATTCTGTGGCTGTGGTTTTCTATAGTGGCTAGGGTATGGGTGCCATTAAAGTTGATGCTATGACCTGTGGCTTTCATGTGTTGGACTAGTGAGGAAATGTGTTCCAGCTTTTTTACTGCATTTTTGTGTTCATCCAGGTGGATACTTATGTGGCCGGGCATGATGCACAGGGGACTTCATATATGCCTAATTTTATCTTTGGGGTTTCTAAGGATGGCTGCTATTTTTCTATCTGTTTTGAAGGCAGTCTTGATGTGATGCCTGTGTAGTATCTTACTGATTTTATCTTATGTAGGGCAGGGCAGCTATTCCATAGGTCTGTTCATCTTCTAGGTCTCCATTATATCTCAGTGTGTTTTTGTGGATCATGCAGGTGATTTTGCTTTTGTGGAAGCCGTTGGCTGTCAGTACTTTAGTCAGGGTGCATAGTTCAGTCTTTATATGTGTCCTGTCTGCCAGGTGTTTGGTTCTGGCGATTAGTGTTTTGGCCATGGAGTTCATCTGTGCTGTGCGGTGGTGGGATTGGGTGTTGAGGTAGCGGTTATATGCTGTTCAGCTTCCTTTGGGTATTATCCCATGTCATTGGAGTTGTGCTTTTAAAGTTGTAGCAACGTTTCAGCAGAATCTCATCTGCCATCATCAGGCTTCTGTACTGAGTTCGTACATCTGATTCATCTGATATTGATTCATCTGATTCATCTGATATCTGATATATCAGTTTTCATCTGATACCTCCTGCCTACCAACCATTTGGAAACCTGCCCTCATTAATAAACAAGTACCTAACATGAAGAATGACACCAGACCCACACCCACGAGTGCCACATAAGATGCTACCACCACACTTCCACGTAGAAAAAAGACTCACACCCACATAGAAGATGAGACACGACCACAGACCAGAAGCTGTACCACAGCTGTACCAGTACTCGCTTCAAACCCCTTTGACCCATACAAGAAGCAAACTGACGCCCACCATGAAGATGTGGCACGACCACGAACGAGAAGCCAAACAACAGGATCACAGCTCACCAGCTCAAATCCCCCAGCAACTAAGACTAACCTGAGC
>BLBF01000045.1:8876206-8916134 GCA_015471245.1 Laticauda colubrina
AAAACTGAACAGAGACTGCTCAGATCTGATTTTTTAGTCTAATGACAAGACCCTCTGCTCAAAACAGCTGTATTTTAACAATAGACATGAAGTGATTGCTATGTGATACCCCAGCTGAGATGTTTATGAACTTTGGCTATGAAATAAACCAAGAAAATATGGTTTTCTACCATTTTAACTTTCAGAAACATTATGTATAAATAAAACAACCCTGTTATGTAAAATAATAATTAGTGAAGAAGTCCATTTCAGATAGATGGGAGAGTAACAACTAAAGTTCAAGTGATTTTTCTATCTTTATGTTGGTGCTTCTCTAAGCTGCACACTTCAACAAACAGAAGACTTGTTTCATAAAGATATCCCTCCAATTATGAATGTTAAGCTTCTATAATATCATGATTCAGTTTAGTTATCAGTTTAGGACATGTTGTGGTTTGTTGGTTTTGGCTCAAGATAATATGTCAACCAGTCCATTTTGTCATATTCAACAAATTTTGATGAAACAAAATCATGGTTTTGTGAATCCAGACCAATTCTTTAAACAGACACCCATTTGGACTTATATGTGATGCCCATATTCAAGCAGCAACCATTTTGGCAGCAAAGGCTAATGGAACATAAACAAAAAAGTCATGATAACTCGGTCATGACATGTGACTGAAAGCTCTTTTGCATGTGCCTCTTATGTACAAAGAACCAAAGATTTGGTTCCTCTTGGAAAAGCACTTTTGGGACAATCATGACCTGGTTGACTGAGAATCTCCATAGCCATACTCCCATTGTTTTAAAACCATAGTGTTTTGCCATCCATAGATTTTCAGATCTAATGTAATATATATTCTGCATTTCCTCTCTTTCCATATCCAACTTGTCATCTTTGTCAGAATCTTTTATTTTTAAACCATTTCATCACTGTTGGCCGTTCATGTATGCATCACAAAAATATTTATGCAATGGCTCATAAAACCTGCACATTTCTAAATTGACAGAATTTTCCCCCTTCCCTCCCCTCCTGAAACCCCCCCCAAAATAATAATGTACAGATGTTCCTTATTTAAATTAACTGTTGGCATTTAATGCTGCCAATCTCATATGTGATCAAGTTTGCGAATTTCCCAGGTAGTCAACATTTTAGAGAGGCCTGTTTATCCTCCAGTTGAATGATTATGCCAGGTGAATGATCTAGATAATTGTTCAATAAATAGCAAATGTTAGAAGGTTGGAGCTAAGGGTTCCAATTGACCAGCTGTATTTTTAAAAAATGTCATTCGCACAATCCTTTCCTTCTCCTGCAAATATTCATTTCTTTTGTCCTTCTGTCTACAAAACGATGTAAACAATTTTCCTTAAATTTCATCTGCAAAATAACCTCGTTCCCAGATTCAGCAACCATATTCTCAGGTCCATGTAACTTCTAATGAAGGTAATGTAATTATCAAACAGCATATTTCTGCATTAAAATATGAGAAATAAATAAAGACTCTTAATCTGTTCAAAATGTATTTGTGTCCAGAGGAAGTTTAAAAGTGGAAAAAGATGGTGGCAGGTGCAAGAAGTGAGAAGTGATCCTGTCTCCTGTTTACAACACAGTCCTTTCAACAGTTCCAAGAAAGTTCTACATCTATTTGCACCATTCAAGTGATCTTGAGGGCACGGATAAAACCTTCTAGTGGCCTCAATAATTCTCAGAAAGAGTGCTTGCAAGGAATATAAAACCTTCTATTCCCCACTCTTCAGTCAGACCTGAAGAAGCTTCTTAGATGAAAAGTTAAATGCCTTCAAGTTAAAACAAAGAAAGTACAGTTCTTCTTGAAAAAGCACATTTGGAACTTTTGGAAAAACACCTTTGGGATAACAGTGAGGCCATGTGACAGCTGAAAGATATGATGAGAAGATTAAGATTTTGAAGCATTACTCTGTAAACTCTTAAAATAACACCCACCCATCCCAGTACTATTCATTGTACCTGAGACTAATCCAATCTGAAACAATTTATTCTGAACAGGTATAGCAAAAATAGGTGATATATCATTATGGAGTGTTGGAAAATGCATTAATTTTTATGAGTGAGTTATGAAGATGTACAACTTGGTCAGGACTTAGGATAAACATAATATTCTTTAATTAATCCATTATGGTATGGGACATATATGCCACTTTTTATAGCTCTAAAGATGAAGTATGTTTTTAAAAAAGGAAATTGCTACTTCTCAAACTAAAAGGCTCTTTTCCTAAATCATAAAATTGTATCATCCAATTTTTCCAATAGTATTAATGAGACAAGCATGTAAATCCACAGCTGAATTTTCACATAAAGGGTCATCCGCCTCAGCTAGATATAGTGAATCATTCTGCGTGCTAACGTTTTAATATTAATTCAGGGATGAAACTTAAAAGAGGCATACAAAGGAAATATCAAGCTTTTGATTGAAGGCTGTGGCATTTCATCTGGAAAACTTCTAGTTTCAGATCTTGTCATCTATAAAGCCTCTGCACACCATAGTAAAACTGTCTATAAGTTAAATATAGATCCTGCATTGTTCTGTGAGTTAAGCTTTTGCATGAGGTCAAGATTTATGCCCTTGTTTCCTCTTCAGCCTGCCACTTTGGGACATCTTGGAAACACTTCTCCACAAAACCTGATACACACAGGAACCAAACATCAGTATTTCCATGGCATGCAAAGACAATCTTTATCTCAAGAGGAGATCATGGGTTTAACAGTAGAAAACTCAGTTTCAACTTCTAGCATTACTTTGAGGGTTTGCAATAGTCAGTAACTCAAAGTATGGAGACCAGCTACCATTGCTAGAGACTAGAAGGGATCCGAGTAGATATCCTTTTTATTTTTGAGGAACTGGCTTGACAGTAAGTTGGAGGGACATCGTGATTGAAACTGTTCTGTCTCCTTCTCAAGGGCACACATCCAACCTTCCCATCACATTAACCCATAGGGTTGGTCAGGTTTACATCCTATCTCCTTGTCTATTTGAACATTGACTTGTTATAGTCAGTGTAATTGTAGGCTTTACATTTTCCCAAGACCACAAGCCTGAAAGGCAGAGTAACACAGGGAGACCAGAACACAGCTTGTGTCTTGTTCTTATCACTAGATTTTGTCTAGATTATAGATTAATATCGACTTATTTATCTAAGCATGATCATAGATCATAGAATCACAGGGATTGAAGCATCCTTGGATGTTTTCTAATCCAAACCCCTGCTTAAACCAAGAGACCTTACACCATCCCGGTTTAATGGTTGTCCAATTTATTTTTGAAAACCTCCAGTTTGGATCACCCACAACAATAGGACAATCTTCCCCAAGTCTGCATTTGTCTGTCTAGTAGTTATACTGGTAAATCCATTGTCATAACTCCTCTGGCCACTTTAGATAGAAAAAAATGGAAATTGCCATCCAAAGAAAAAGTTTAGCCAGAAAAGATACCCAGGTTGGAATAGGCTTATTTGTTTAAGGAAAATTATATGGCCACTCAACTTATTCTCATTAAATCTGGGAAGCTTGCAAATTAAAAACCCAATGATATAACATGATATCACACACATCACCCTACAACTATGACTGTGAGATTTGGCAAACAGAATGGAACAATAGCCTTCTTCCATATTCTATGAATTTGATTCTGTTCTGTCAAATTGATACTGCTTTATTAAATTGATTCTGTTCTGTTGAATTACTACTTAAACTGCATTGATTCCAAAGGTTCCAGTGGCCCTATTACATTTTAACTTTTTGGGGGTTACATCATAAAGATTTGCACAAGGTAGAAGAAGCTAAAGGATGGCACTTAATCTCATCTACCCTTCAGAGGTGGCAGGGAATCAGTCACTCAGTCTCCTTGGATTATGTATGGATTACTTCCATACATGGGCTGGCATTCCATATCTCTTGTAGACTTGGCTTTTTAATCTGACTCTGTAGAAAGAAGTATTTGTGTATGTTTTGCAAAGGAACCCCGATGTGCTTGGTCAAAGCCTATACAAGTCTTCAGATGTAATCAGAAATGAAATGGAATGCAGGTCTTTCTAATGAACACAGGGATTGATTGTTGTGCATGTATGCGGAAAAAAAAACTTTCCCCCAATACACCATTTGCACTGATAGGTGACACAGTGGTTAGAATGCAGTATTGCAGGCTAATTCTGCTCAGGAGTTTGATTCCTTCAATCCTGACTGGCTCAAGGTCGTCTCAACCTTTCATCCTTCTGAAGTTGGTAAAATGAAGACCCAGATTACTGAGGGCAACAGGCTAACCCTGTAAAATTCTTAGAGAGGGCTATAAAATACTATGAAGCAGTATATAAGTTTAAATGCTATTGCTGTTGATTCTGGTTTCTGATACAAACACTCAGATTCTATTAAAAAATATATATTAAAAAAAATCTTCCTTATTCCAAGAGCAGCTGGAAAGTGCCTTTTCAAAGCGGAGTCCTGAATCCATTATTGCAATTCAGATTTTATAACTGTAGGGTATCTCTCTAATTTCCTTAAATTTGATCAGCTTCTAATAGGATCTACTTTTTTCTATAATGTATAAAAATAGACTTAAGGAGATACAAAGGCAAATGATATTAGGGAAAAAGGAATTAGAGAATTTAGATCTTGGGTTGTATGCATCCGAGGCAACAGAAATCTGTGAAAATATACAAAGAGATGTATTCCACTCCCACCTGCCTCCCTCCCCAATTTTCAGTACTTTGGGAATAAGCACTCCTTTTCTGCCTGTGTGAGAGTGTCTTCAGGTTGTTACTCCTTTTGTTTAGCTGCAAAATAGAATGTGTTGTGTTGCATTATCATCAGCTTGTGAGTAGCCTATTAAATACTGATCGCTGTTTGAGCTTGTTACGAAAAAGTATTGCTCTGTGGACTGACTAAATGATCAACAGTGGACTATAATCTATGAAGCTTAGAGTCAAATTGCCAACCAGAGGTCATTTTTCAAACCAAGGGGCGATAGTTTTCTAATATAAATGGAATATTACAACCAGTATATGTTTTATTAAACTATTGAGGAAGCTTGGGGGCACTCTCATTTAAACATAGTGTGCCACGAGGCACTGAGAATAAGCCCACGGCAGTTTACAAGAAAGCAGTTTGCAAAAAAGGTACATACTGCTGGCAGGATACTTACCAATGGTGCAGGCATTTGTGATCATTGCTGAGTTCTGTTTCACAATTCAGGATCTTGAGCATCTACTTCCAGAATGCAAATTCTCTTCCAGGCAAGTCCTTTCCTTGCCCCATTGCTTGACTTGATAACCAGGAAGGAGATAACCTTTTTAATTTGGGAGACATTTTTGTCCAAGGAACGCAAAAAAAGAAATACCTTTTTTTGGTTTAAGCTAGTTGTTGAGCGCAGAAAACCCGGGGCATTAAAATGAGGCTGTTAAAAGGTTTATTGTATGCTAATGTTCTCTACAAGAATCTGAACTAATGGTCAAAGGAAATTGGCAGTAGATAAAAGTCAATGGGATTCAAGGGGAGCTGGACTTAGATCTCTTGTGGGTGCAAAGGGACTCACTTGGCCCCTCTTTCAAGCTCTGCCTGGCCATCTCCTACACTAGTTGCTGTGGGTATGCTAAAGGTAATTAGTCAACACAGTAACTTGCGAGAAAGTTTTATAAGGAATAATAAATCAATAGAGGCAGTTGAAGTTCAATACAAAGAAATATTCATACAGAGGTAATCCTCCTTTTCATTCATTCAGCAGTACTGGAAAAAAATAATAATTTACAACCGATTCTCACACTTGCAAGCATTGCAGCATTCTCAGGGTCACATGATCAAAAATCAAGGGCTTGGGAACTGGTAAGTGTTCTCCATTTGCGGCTTTTCCATCTGACTTCTGATGAGCAAAGTCAATGGGACAAGGTGGATTTGCTTAAATGGCTGTGTGATTCACTTAATAAGTGCAGTGATTCATTTAACAATTATAATGAAAATAGTCACAAAATTCGGTGCAACTTACTTATTACCAATGGAAATTCTGCTTCCAATTGTGGTTGTAAGTTAGCGGTGTCAAACTCAAATTTAATCGAGGGCCACATCAGGGTTGTGTTTCACCTTGGGGGGAGCAGTGTGGGCATGGCCAGCTCAACGTCACTCATGTTGGGGGTGCCTGTGGTGGCCCGAGCACAATGCCAGCAAAAACGGACTCCCGGGTTCCATTTTCAGCTGCAATGGTTTCCTGCAATCCTCTGCCAGTGAAAATGGAGCTTGGGAGAGCCATACGTGCAGAGTCTGATCCTTCGCTGTTTCCAGGGTGGCCCTAAATGGGTACCCCACGGGCAAGACCCAGCCCGTAGGCCTTGAGTTTGATACATCTGTTCTAAATCAAAATCAAGGACTACCTGTATGTTTTGACTTTTCGGTTGATCTCAAAGCTTCTCTTCCTTCCTGTCTGGCAGACTGAATTGTACTTGCAGGAGCCTTCAGGATCCTGGGTTAGAGAACATGTGTTGGATTGACATGTTGTCCCTCGTTCCTTCGATCTAACCTTCATAGTGAATCTTACTAGAATGTATGAATGTATTATACTAAGACCCTGTTGTGTCTGTATTTTTGTGTTTGTTGGGGAATTAATCGCTTAGCTCAGTTTGTGGTTGATTGCTGCTTATTGAAAAAATATCACAGTTAAGACAAGATACATCTTAATGCAGATGTGGTCTGGGGCAATAAAAAAAAAAAAACCCCTACAAATTGAATGATCTGAGCATAAAAGGATGGGCCAGAATCAAAGTAATGAATCAAACTGCACCATCTTAGTTCTTTTTTTGTGGTGTACCCGTATGGCACACCAGATGTTGTTTCTTGGAAAAAGGCAGCAGCAAAAACTCTCATTCCTTGGACAAAAATATTCATGTAAAGGTGTTTATGTGTGTGTGAGAGAGTGAGAGATTTGTTTTAATTAATATCCTCGGCTGATTTCATTGGGAAGTTCTTTACACAGCTATGACTTTCATGGATTCCTGCTTACAACATGGCATTGTGGATCATTTGAGTTTGGCAAACTCTGCTTCTCTGGGACTTTGGAGGCGGAAGCTGCAGGATTGATGGTGTGTCAGCCTCATTCATCCTCTTACGTAAATCATTTTCCTGGGTCTCAAATTTGACAGGAAGAGCAAGCCTTTCTCTTTTCCTCCTCTGTGAGTTCCTACTCACCACAGTTAAAAGCCAACATCTTTTTTTTTCCAATGGCCACAATACTTGGTTGGGATGCTGGCTCAGGAACCTGAATTGCTGAAGGGCAGAGAGAAAAGTTCAGTTCCAGATGCCTGCCATATCCCTGATGAAATGACATTGTGGTGCTGTTTTCCTATGGACAGGTCATTCTTAGATTACATGAGCTTTAAAAGTCCTTGTGATTACATTGTGAATATTCTCCTCCCCTGGATTATGAATATGTGGCCTTGCTTACCTCTTCAGGTTTGATTACAGTGTCCTGAATGCTTCTGAGCTCATTCAGAGAGGAAGGAAAAATAGCAGTGGGATTTACGGGTACTTCTGCCCTCCTGTTATAAAATTGTCATTCTTTTCTCCACCCCTTCTACTGAAGTCATTGTAACACCAATATAGGCAGTCTTTGACTTACGACCACAATTGAATCCAGAAATTCCATTGCTAAGCAAGGTGGCTCTTAATAGAATAGAATAGAATAACTTTATTGTCATTGCATTCCACGAATACAGTGAATTTTGAAAGCTACTCCAGCACAGTGCCTCAAACACCACATCACAATCACACTACAGAGTATTTTTAATAATGATAATAATGATAATAATGACAATAATGACAATAATGATAACCTAGTCTAAAACCTATCTAAAACATTTAGTAAGTTAAATAGTTTTAAAATGCCACTATATACATAGGACTAAATCACAAATGCACTGTTTGATTCAAGACAATTATTGCCTTGGAAAAGAAACTGTTTCTGAGTCTATTAGTCCTCATTTTAAGACACCTATAATACCTCCCTGATGGTAATAGATTGAAATATGAATGTCCAGGATGAGAATGGTCTGTGGAGATTTTTAATGCTCTAGAGAGGTATCTGATCTTTGCAATCTCTTCCAAAGAAGAAAGAGAGCAACTGATGATTTTTTGTGCTGTGTTTATAACTCTCCGGAGCATCTTCTTATCCACTACAGAGCATCCAGTATACCACACCATTACACAGTATGCCAAAATGCTCTCGATGGTAGAACAAATTTATGACTTTTTTTTCCAGGATGGTTAAGAAATTCATACAACTGTTAAATGAATCCAGTTTTCCCCATTGATTTTTCTTCTCAGCAGCCAGCTGGGATGGTCAGAAATGATGATCAAATGTCCCCTTGGACACTGTAAATACATGCTGGTTACCAACACTCAAATATTGACCATGTGACCACATGACCATGGTCGTAAATATGATGATCTGTTGTAAATAACTTTTTTTCACTACCATTGCAACTTTGAATGGTCACTCAATGAATGGTTGTAAGTTGTGGAAGCACAAACAAATGTCCAAGTTTTTTTAAAAAAAAACAATACCAGAACTGAAGAAGCAATTCTATGGCCATCTTTCAGAGAACAAGATCATTAAAAACCAACAGTTGCATACAACTCCTAATTTGCCCTTCTTGTGCCAGTGAGTTTCCAAAACTAAGGTTAGAGTGTTGAGACACAGGTAAGGTTGTACCTGAATTTACCTGAATCCTCCTGTTCCAAGTCCAACCTCTTAACCACTATATTCCATTGGCTTTCTCACTCAAGCTTTATTATTAATAACATTTGAACATTAATAACATTTTCGTATATAGTTTAGTCTCTATCTAAAGAGTTAGACAGGCCAACATCAACCACGTTTAAAATGTATGTTAGTTTGTTCATTCATTCATTCATTCATTCATTCATGCTAAGAAGTTTATGTCCCACTTATTTTGATGGAAGAGTTAACTGCTTTGCAGTTTCCTATTAGAAATAAATTCTTAATTTGGGGTGACTGCCACCAATGTTTGATTAGAGACAAGACATTTGCTAGCTTATGATGCAAGTTTTTCAATGCACTTACAGTAGCATTACTATGAATTAATAGGGGGAATTTAAATAAAGACACAAAAATGTAGAAGATCTGCAGAAGTCTGAAAAAAAATTGGGATTTGCTGGTTATGAGATAGACAGGTAATAAAATACAGTGGTTTGCTGCAGCAATATCTAAGGATTTTAATCTCGACCACTTGAGTTTTGCTCTTAAAACTTCCCATTTCAAGCCAGTGTTTAATAACAATAAGAAAGCATCTGAGTTAGTTGGCTTAACTATTTTGAAGTGGAGAAATGTTTCGTCTTTTCCTCTGCATAAAAATGATTTTTTTAGTATGTAGGTCACATTACAGTACTGTCTCGCTATTGGACATTGGTTTAGATAACTGTTTGTGAAGTATTAAATGGTTTTGCTACCTCAGCACACTTTTTAAACTGGTATTTTTCACACAGTCGTGTCACTGAAAAGAAGCAAAGTGGCTGCAAAAGTCAATTTATCTTTTCCTTTGCTATTTCTGTATTGTGAGTTCTTGTAGTGTTTTATGATTTGATTAATTGTTATTCACTGTGTGGGATAGAGCCTGTAACATCATTGTCTAATTCTCCATACTTTAATAAAATATCCTCAAAGTAGAACTTTTATTTTAATCCACCGTAGCATATTATTTCTGGAAAGAAACATCTCCAAAACAATGAATTGAATACAATGCAAAAAAAAGACTTTTTTTAAAAAATAAATACTTAAGGAGGCATTGTGGGACTATAAGATTAGTCAATCAGAACACTATACTTAACTTTTCAGAAAGAGGACTTATCCCTAGCAGAAATAAAATTTTGTGTACATGTTCTATTACTTTTAGTCAAGAATGTTGCTAAATCACAAATATTGGACATGATATCATGCTTTTTCCACACTTCAGCAGAATGTAGTAGAACTGTGAAATGCAATATTCTTATATTTTTCTGGGTTCTATTTATAAAGAGAAGCTTCCATTTCAAAGAAGATTTAATTTTATGAAGGATAGCAAGAAAAATGATCTTCCAAAGTGTTAAAGCAACTTTTTTTGGTAAGCTTTTCACGTGTAGACTTGACATACTGATCGACGTGCAATTGCATTTTTCTTTTCTTTTCTTCTTTTCAGCTGCCACAATGCTTCTTTTCCCATTTTATTATAAAGTTTCTTTAACCCCACCATTTATTTTCAAACATTTTCAACTTATTTGTTCCAGTGTATTCTTAACCAGGGGTTGTTTTTCTTCTTTTTGGAAATTGAGCCCAGATGGTGATTGATTTTTCAAGTGCTGACATCCTTGCTCGAGAAAACGTTCCCACCTCCTTTGTGCTGAGCAAGTCAAGCAAACTAACGTGATGATGTGATCATCAGTTTCATGCAGAATTGATTGACAGAGAGAAATTTTTGAACATAAACTGCACATTCTTCCAGTGTCTTCCAATTTTTAATGATATTTACTAGAACAAAATTAGTGGGTGGTGGAAATTGCATCTCTACCCCTCGGTGTATTTAAAGGCAACCCAACTTTATTTGCAGCGACCAGGTTAAATGGATGGTCTCTGTTTTGTTTGCTTTTTTTCCCCCTGCTATGGCCATGAATAGATCAGTACAATTTGTAAAAGCTTTTTGAAGCTAGTCTAAAAGCTAAACGCTGTCACTGGCTAACTAGCCTTCGCAGGCCATTGCTTCTGTTTGCGTGACTAAATACATACAATTAAAGCTTAGCACTTTCCTTCTGTATGAATTCATTGTTATTCAGGGTTCAAGTGCTGAAATAATGTTCCAGAAGAAAACAGTCATATCATCAGTTTGCAGAGGCTACAAACTGGTTAAAGGAAAAAAAAAACAAACCACAAACCTTTTTTATTATCTGATGCTGGATGATATTTCTGATGCTTTCCATTTTTTCCCTCCCCCATAGATTTCATAAAAATTACCCCTTCAAGATCTATAATTTTCCCTCAACAAACTGCAAATAAGAATACAGGCTATGGCTGCAGTGTAATTAAAGATTTCATTGATAGTCTTTTTGCATGCATTTAGGGAAAGGCTATAAAGAAAAAAAATCACCCCATATCTCCATACCTATGCCTTGAAAATCAGGTTTGTCAGATTTATGGCTTTGTTTAAAAGGGGTTTCTTCTGATTTCTAAGAGACAAAAAATGAAAATTAAGAATGTGGTAGGTAAACCACATCGTCGTATCCCACGGTAAAGGAAGTTGGTGTGGATTGTGTGGCATTGTAGCTTTTTTTTTTTTTTTTCTGCAAAGTACCCAGAATCGTTTGGATACAGATCTCCCGTGACTTGACATTTGAAGTCTGTGAAGTCAATCTCACACTGGTACAGATGCTTCTTCAGACTCCCATAGTTGCAAAATCTGGTGAAATCCTATTCTAGGCACCAGAAAAAGGAATGGTGTTAATTGAAGGTTTTCTCTCTTCTATTGCTAGGGTGCTATTGCTAGGTCTGATTCCCATGTAAAGATATATGAACCCACTGTCTTGGATTGTAAATAGTGCTAAGCCATGGTATGGTTTATATACTTTAGCATGTTATATCAACCCAGCCTCTGTGGTTTTTAAGCCACAGTGTATCACTTAATGTATTGTAGGAACTCATTTAAATAAGTCATGGTTCAGCCTAATTATGTGCCAGGTCATGGTATGGAGGATGTTTTAACAGTTAATGATCATCAGATCTAACTTTCCTGTAACATGATCTAGCTATTACTTAGTTATGTCAATTTACAATATCTTAGAAAACAGCACAAACAAAATTTTAACAGGTTGATGCCGTGAAGCAATTGCTGCATGAAAATGTACAACTGAGGAAGAATCTAAAGAAGGAATGGAGCTACCTTGATTGTGGTTGCTCTGTTAGAACTGAGTGGCTTTGGATTCAGGGACTTTGGCATGTTTGGTGCTGCATGGAGTTGCACTGCCCCAATCAGTCTGGGGAACAACTTGGATATCCTCCTAGACTCATAATTCCTGCATAATGAGCAGGCAGCAGTTGTGGTTAGGAAGGGTTTGGCCCAGCTTTGTATTATGTGCCAGTTACACTGTGCCTGGAAGCTCCGCTGATAGGCATTCATGTCCTGGTCACCTCCTGATTAGGCTTCTGTTATGGGACAGCCGTTGAAGAGAATTCAGAAGCTTCAGCTTGTGAAAAATGCAGTGATAAGATTTGTACCTGCAGTCTATTTTCCTATATCTACTCTCACCTTTATTATGGAGCTGCTTCTTTGGACCTCACTTGAACTTTGTTGCTGAGCTTCATTTATTATCTGGACCCTCGCATATAACCCTAAATTTGTTGTTTCAGCTGGTTTTTAAATAATCCCAATGTTATTACTTTACTATAGGGGTGTCTTCTGGGTTATGTCAAAAAATCATGATGGTGGCCGCAACTGTGCGATCAAAGCATCACCTGATTTATAGATGTGTCGCACATAAAAACTAGGCAATGTCATTGTGGCTGCCAACTTGATGTTCTTTGACCATGCCCTTCATAGTATGACCATACCTAGAGGATATTCTATCTTCATATTCTTCTAACATGACACTCAAGACTATCATTTTTCTTCTAAAGGTCAGGATACCATGTCTTCTTCGTCTTTTCTAATACTATTGCTCAGCTTACCTTTGAGGAAAAGGAGGTTGTACTCAGAAAGAGACAGTCATATATTGTCCTTGGGTGCAGATTTTATAGCAAACTGACACACTCATTTCAGTTGTATAAAATTCTTTCTCATTAGATTTAAGGAGCTGGTGATAAATTGATGATGATGAGGATGCTAGGTGCTAGGAAGTAGGCCTTCTCCATGTGAGCCCCTGACCTATGGAACACTTTGCCTGCTGAGGTTTGGCAAGTTTCCACCTTCCTAGTTTTCCATAAACAACGCACATAGAATAATAGGGATTGGAAGAGACCTTGTAGGTCTTCTCCTCCATCTCCCTGCGTGAGCAGGAGACCCTATACCATTCTAGACAAGTGGTTCTATCCAAATCTCCTCTTGAAAATTTCCAGTGATGGACCACCCACAACTTTGGGAAGCAACCTGTTCCATTGATTCAACGTTTTCATTGTTGGGAAATTCCTTCTTTGTTCTAGATTGGACCTCTTTAATGATCTTCTACCCATTGCTTCTTGTCCTGCCCTCTGGTACTTTGGAGAATGGGCTGACCCCCTCTTCTCTATGACAAGCCCTCAAATATTGGAAGTACAAGTATAGTAGAACCTCTGGTCATGAATGCTTCTGACCACAAGCAAATTGGGCTCTGACCAAGAACTTCACAAAAGTTTTGAATCTGATCACAAACACAACCCCTGACCCAGAAATTCCTGAAGACGAAACATTAGAAGAGGAAGAAATCACCAAAGTTATGGAATGAATTATAGTCATGACCAGAGGTTCTACTGTATTCTGAAGACCTGGGTTTCCCCCCAAGCACTGGGATAAGAGACTCAATGACATGATGCCAGGTTTTTGTCCTTTTTAACATACTTAGTTGTATTATTTTATTATGGTTTCTATGCTGTCTTTATTTTTGATTGAGAGCTACCCAGATTTGATTATTACATGGGCAGCTATATAAATACCTTAAATAAACAAAATAAAATATGTAAAGCAAACTAGGAAAAAAAAACCAGGTGATTCTATTCCTGTAGCTCTTCTTTCCTAGAGAAGTCATTTTTTTCTAAAAAAGAAAAGAAAAATCCAACCATACACTCCTGTAATTGTTTTTAGTCTGTTCAGTCAAGCCCTGTCTTGTTCAGAGTAATTATTTTTATTTTTTTAATCACCAACCGCTTAAATGGCTTTCTGTGCGCCCACTTAGTGTGCATATATGGCTCTAGAGCAACCGAGGAGTGTATAATGGCTCCAGAGGAACCATTGCAGGCTACTAGGGAGAAAGCAATCTATGTATTAAAAATTCTTTCGCAGTTTGGAAGATGCTATTAGAGTTTATTGTGTCCACGACACCTGCCTTTTTAGTGTGGGGACTTATTGTACATGCAAGTCTCTTGCATGAATTCACTGGAAATATATGGCTCTGGAAGCCAAACGATACGGTTAAAGAGGGGATTAGGCTGCAGAGAGGAAAGAACGAGGCATGGAACGGACTCTGCGTCCCTCAACACTTGAAGATTTTTCAAAGCTTGTTTTTAATAGTCCTGAGTATTAATCATGTCACTTGGGACAGATTTAAGTACAAAGTCTACAAATGGTCTCAGACACTTCCCAGGAAGATGGGTTATGTTTCTCTGGAGCCAGTAGTAGCTAGCAGATTAGCTTGCCGGAGTGCCATTCGCTGTCCTTCTGCTTCTGTTAATGTCCACTGTCTCAGCAGGTATTGGTGTTTAGCAGGTGGCAATCTTTAAGAATGGCCATAATGTACAAATTTGAAGTTTCATCTGAGGCCATCTCAGGATGCCTGACAAGAGGAAAATTTCATGCCCTGATCTACTGAGTGGATTATGTTTGACATTTTTGATGAGTGCCCATGTGTCAGTCCTTTAACCGATTAATAGAATAACAGAGTTCAAAGGGACCTTGGGGTCTTCTAGTCCAACTCCCTGCTCAAGCAGGAGACCCTATACAATTCCAGACAAATGGTTGTTCAATCTCTTCTTAAACCTCCCCCCAGGGATAGAGCACCCACAGTGTCTTAGGGCAAGCTGTTTTACTGATTGTTGTCATTGTCAGGAAAAAAAAAAAAAGTTCTAGGTTGGTTCTCTCCTTGACTAGTTTTCATCCATTCTTTCTTGTCCTGCCTTCAGGTCAGAGCTGGTATTCAGCAGGTTTTGACCAGTTCTGGAAAACCGGTAAGGGAAATTTTGAGTAGTTCGGAGAACCGGCAAATACCACCTCTGGCTGGCCCTGCCCCCATCTATTCTCTGCCTCCCATTGAGTCCCAGCTGATTGGCTGGGTCTTCTTTGGTTGCCCTGCACAGGAGAACAGAGCTGGAAAGCAGGTTAGTGGGGTGCAGATGTGATTATTCAGCAGGTTCTGACCAGTTCTAGAGAACCAATAGCAGAAAATTTGAGTCGTTCGAGAACCGGCAAATCCCACCTCTGACTGGAGATTTTACAGTATCCTTCCCCTGCCATGCCCACCAAGCCACGCCCACAGAACCGATAGCAAAACAAATTGAATCCCACCACTGTTTCAGATGCTTTGGAAAATAGGTTGAACCCCCCCCCTCTTCTTTGTGGCAGCCCCTTAGATGTTGGAACACTAAGAAAGAATCAATCTAGAACTAAGGAGAAATTTCCTGACAGTTAGAACAATTTATCGGTGGAACTTCTTGTCTCCAGAAGGATGCTCCATTATTGGAGTTTTTAAAGAAGAGATTGGAAAAAAAATTCTCTGAACTTGTATAGGGTTTCTTTCTGAGCAGGGTTTGGACTAGAAGACCTCCAAGGTCCCCTCCAACTCTGTTATTACAGCTGAACTGACAGTTATTTGAAGTTGTAATTCTACCTTAACTTTGGTGATTTCAGGATGGGTGCAGTCCAAGGAGGAAGAATTAAGATGCCTGACTGAATATCCATCAGTGTATTGGAAATTCGTTAGGACTTCTTCCTGTCTGATCTTAACTCCAAAGAAGCATCCTAGAACATTCTTTCATTGTCTTTTTGTTTCTTCCTCATCCCTTTTCCATCTCCTAAAATATTTTGTATTCGATCCCAGCAGATTACTCCATTAAGGGATCTATAAGATCAGTCATTCCACAGAAAGATTTCTGCTGGAATAAATGATTTGTGCCACATTTTAACTCCCTGCAGCCAGTGAATTTCTGAGTAGAATTGCATGGTTAATTATAGCTAAGCTCCATTGATTTCAGTTGTCTACTGTAAGCTTGACTAAATCTAGATCCAATGCCTGACATTTCTTTCCAGCAAGATGTGACGTGCTAGTATTATAGTTTAGTAACACACACATTCACACTGAGAATCAACATCTAATTTTGCATTTGAGTTCAGAGGCTACATAGCTGTAAGTGTTGTGCTTGTGTGTGTGTGTGTGTGTGTGTGTAATAAACTAATGGTATATAGTAACATAAATTTTTGGTTTGCAGTATTGCATCAAAGAGCTCCATTGCAGTTTAAACTATTGGGTAGACTGTTAGAAATGAGACAATTTTCCACCGTGGGTTACACGTCCACCCTTTGAGGACTTCGGATGGTGAACCAGACATCAAGAACCTCTCCACTGTCATGTTTGAATTTCAAAGAAAGGTTCTTGTCATTTGTAATTACACTGATAATGGAATAATATTTTACATGGATTTCTGCATATCACTGTGAGCTTTGAGAGAGACGGGTTTGGCAAGTTGCTTCTCTGAACGATAAAACAGAACAAACAGAGGAACATCCTTCATTCTGTGCTAATTTTTGTACATTGTTAAAGAGGGGGAATTTTAATTCAGTCTTGTCCTCTAATGCAAGAAATTGTGTGAGCCTTAATTTGGAGCGAAGGCAAGTAAAATATTTCAGATGGTTTCTATTCTCACCACAATTATGATTTTTTTTTTTAAAGAAAAATTCTGCTCCAACTTACAAGTATGTTTTTAGCTGCATGTCTTTGTGTGTATTTTCAACAAATTATCATTGTATGTCCTCAGTGAAATGCATAAAAATCACTAGTGGGATGGAAGAATTGAGAATTGGCAAAGCTTTATTTAAAGCCTTTTCCAAGGAATCATTTTAAGAATAATATTTGTAAAGCAGCATTCTATGACATTAAATGATCACAAGTTTTTCCATTAAATAAACACCAGCATTTTTATAAGACATCAATCTTGGTTATGACTAATGTACTTATTTGGATTAGACATGTATATGCTCTATACTAGTCTTGTCTGACCCACAGATACATTGGGCTTCAATTCCAAATACAATTTTGTTTTAGTTTCATATGCTATTTATTTAAGATTAGTATATTAACTTGGGGCACAGACATCCAGTATAAGCCCCAATGTTGTCTCACAAATCATCATTGTGTCAATGTCATCCATGTGATATATTCTGTATCTTGTGGCACTTGTGCAATGACCTGATTTGTTTAGACACACAAATGTGAAGAATGAACAATTATCTGGGTTTTTGTAACTTGCTAAGCCATATAAAAGATGGTTTATAATGGCAATGGATAGTTTTACCTAGCAGCTTGCTATGGTTCTCAGAATGTGTAAACCTAATCACTGCATCTCTTCATGCTAATATCTAATTGTATGTACAAATGTAAACCTTAAACGATGTCTCTCTCACGAGGCAATCCATACAGTATGCAATCTTCTGAAAGGTAAAGGTTTCCTTGACAATTGGGTCTGACTCTTGGGCCAAGAGAGCCAGCGTTGTCTGAAGACAATTTCTGGGTTCAAGTGGCGATATGCCAAAGGTGCACAGAATGCCACTAAAATGGTACCTATTAATCTACTCGCATTTGCATGCTTTTGAACTTCTAGTTGGGCAGGGGCTGGAGCAAGAATGGGAGCTCACCCATTCTGCAGTGCTCGGGTCTTGAACCTGGGATGTCATAAGCTCAGCATCTTTAACCACTGAGCCGTTGTGCCCCCTACAATCTTCTAACTAACCCTAAACAACTTTCTAGGAAGATTTTCATAGGAAATATAATAGGAAGATCATTACATATTTAATCATGGGATTTCAGAATATTGGTATCACATCTGAGATTCAGAAGGACATTCCTCTTTCCTGCCCATTCCTTTGAAACTGTCATTCCCCCCTTAAAAGGATACAGATTGTACCAAATTCTGTTATGCATCTTTGCAGAGTCCTTATCTGTGCAAATTTGTAAAAACTGTATTGGTTATCTACACCTAGAAATCTTCTAAAAATTAATCCATTCCGAATTTTCACAATATGAAGATGATTGCAAAGTTGTGATTCTTCAGCTTTGCCTTCAGTTTTCTTGGCAACAATAGTCTGCAGAATATTTAATTTGCAAATTGTAGGGTAGTTTTTTTTTAGAGGGCAGGGATATATATTTTTTTGGGAAAAGTCCTTTGGACTTATCTATATTTGTATAACTCTTCTGTAAATGGTATCATCTGCAAGCAACAAGCAGAAGAACATTCTTTAAAAAAGAAATTGTGCCTCCATTTTCAAAGGCTTAAACATTCATTATTACCCTGCATAATTCTTTATTACATAGTTGAAAACAACAAAGAAGAATGTGTCAGTATTCACTACAATTTATTGATACTTAAAGCTTAAAAATACAGAGCCTCTTTTGTTTTGGTGTGAAAATCACTTTAAATTGAAAAACACTGCCCTTAGTGATGACTTGGAAAAAATGGTGATAGCTTTTATAATTTTTTTTTTTTTGTAGCCATTAATACCACAATACATTTCCTATTATTATGGATGCAGTTCAGATTACTCTTAATTTTATTTTATTTTATTTTGCCTTTGGACAGGAAAGAAATTACTGGATTCTATCAGTAATATTGGCAATCCCCATATTCTGACATCTGATCCTTTCTAAACATTTTACAAACCTTGATGAAATGTAGTTTAGCATTCAAATCTGACTTGAAGGAAAAATTGGATGATAAAAAATAACATTGATTAAACACCAGAAGTCATTTACCAATGACTATCAATATTTTGATGGCCGGGTTAGTCAATTTCAGAACAGCTAGGCATTCTACAGAAATTTTAATTGTATTTAATCATTGAATTTAGCTATAGAATTGACTTTGCTTTCTTCCTTTCTTTTCCTCCAAGCAGAAAGACAGGAGATAGAGTCTAGTCGATTTTAATTAAATATATTTTGACGTTCGCACTTAAGGAATATTTCTGCCATTTTTTGGATGTCATACCTTGGAAGACAGAATGATTTGGCTTCATTTAAGTCTTCAATAGTGCTGACATTTTGGATCGGGATGGATTTACATCCTTGATCTTTAAGGTTTTCTGCAGCGCTCTTTTCCTTTTAGTTTTGAAACCTTTTGAATGGAAACCAAGTCATATGAAATGTAAACATGCCACACACTCCGCCATGCATACTTGACAAAAGAACGTCACTCTAGGACACTCTCAGAAACACTCACTGTTTTCCCAGGGATTCTGGAATTAAGGCTTAGCAGTCAAAACTAACTTATTTAAACTTATTTGATGCCACACTGGTCTGTGTTTATTCAGATATGTCACAAATAAAATCTCCCTTTTTATGACCTTGTAATCCTTTAATTCGTCATAGAGTTGGGGTGGCTGGGAGGGAAGGAGGGAAGGAAGGAAGGAAGGAAGGAAGGAAGGAAGGAAGGAAGGAAGGAAGGAAGGAAGGAAGGAAAATTGCCAGTAAAAGTGAACACATTGCATACATCAACATGCATGCAAATATTCATGTGGTCTTTGCTGCTGAATTTGTCAACAGCAGCGCAAAAGAAAACTTGTATCAGTGAGATGAGAAAATTGTCAAAAATGAAATTGACAGAATTCCCCAATTTATTAAGATACCCATCTGCAATGTTAATGGAAGCTTACTGAATTAATTGTGAGATGTCTAAATTTACCACTTGTCACATACTTGAGAAAAAGAACTATAGTTCCCATTCAACATCTGGGGTGTTGTAGAAACTAATCTGCTCCAGAAGTTATAAGCTGGCTGCATCTCACAGTATTAGTCCTGAGCTACTGAATTAAACTGGCACCCTTCATTGATGGGCACATTAAAAAAAAAACCCAGCAACAACCACGAAAGAATGAGAGAAGTCATATAATATTCAGCTGCTTGCATTCTCCTCTTGGAAGAACAGGAAACACTAAAGTGCAATCTCTACAGTTTTATTTTATAAAAAGAAAGAAAAAACTTTATAATGGCTGAAGTGATTAATTACTCTGACACATGTTTTGCATAGGAGAGTTCACACGCCTCCTCCTTACGATGCAAGCTCCAGCGAACACCATATGTGTCTTTGGGTGTGAAACATGTGCTGTGCAACTTTGCTTTTTTGATGTGTTCCTTGGTCTTAGAATTTTCCTCCACAGTCAAATACAGCATTGAATCTTTAGGCTAGACTAACCTTGCCCTCATTTTCCCTGCAGATTTGTCCTGTAAGTATCTATGTAGACACTTCAAATATATCTATGTATTTGAAATTCTCTGGATTTTGTCCGAAGTGCCTTGTTTTCACGAGTGCTTAAATTTTAGCTGACTGTGTTTGTTTTCATATTGGATGTTAAGAAAAAACTCTCTTGGTTTAATCAAAGCAATCTTTAACTGGTCATAGGCCAGCAAATAAAATTCAAAAGTCATGATTAATTAAGATAAAGGGGAAAAATATAGTTATTCTAAAATACTGGTATATATGTGCACATGGATGAACAAGCACATATGTGTGATCTGTACAAAAGCTGATAATGTGGGAGAGAATTTCTGATGGAAAATCAAAGTTCTCAGCCATGAAAAGATATGGATAACTAAGTATTCTTTTGAAAAGCAACTCACTATTAATCGAGCCGAGTTTATCATATGCATTCTGTATGGGACCTGAAAAGAGAACATCATTCTAGTTGGAATTAAATTCTGTATAGGACCTGTAAAGAAAACATCATTCTAGTTGGAATTAAATTCAATTTTCTCAAATGTTTCATAAAACAAAGGCAAAGTAACCTTTTCCTTGCCTGAAATTTGTGAATAATAAGTCTTATAAACTAGAGGCAAATCCAAAACAGTGGTGGAATTCAAATTCTTTTACTACCGGTTCTGTGGGTGTGGCCTGTTGGGTGTGGCAGGAGAAGGATACTGCAAAATCTTCACTCCCACCCCTCTCCAGGGGAAGGATACTGTAAAATCCCCATTCCCTCCGCACCCCATTAACCTGCTTTCCAGTTCCGTTCTTCTGTGCAGGGTAACCAAAGACGATCCAGCCAATCAGTTGGGACTCAATGGGAGGCAGAGAATAGATGGAGGTGGGGCCAGTCAGAGATGGCATTCCAAGCTGCTCAAAATTTCTGCTACTGGTTCTCTGAACTACTCAAAATTTCTGCTGTCAGTTCTCCAGAACTGGTCAGAACCTGCTGAATACCACCTCTGATCCAAAAAGGTTATCGCAAAGTTGGCAAGTTGCCCATCCTTCACACATTTTCCTACTCAAATCTCCAAGAAACTATTGTGCTTTAAAGGTATGATGGTTGTGATAGGAGAAGGATGATTTTCACAAGTTAGGATTTAGGTTTTCTATCATCATAATAAACAGAAAATATTTGAATAAATGAAAATATTTGGAAGTCATTGCTATACTTTTAACTTACATTTTAAAATGTTTTTTAAGGTTTTAATCAAAGTTAATGACCTTTAAATATTCTATTTTAAATATGTAGTAATTTATTTGGATTCTTTAATTCTCCAAATGCAGTGCATCCAACCCCCCTGCCCCCAGTTGCTTGTTATGCCTCCAGTTCTTCCAGCCCTTGTTAAATCATTCATGTGATCAAGTGGATAACAATTTCTCTTACAAATGAATGTTGATTCACTGCTGAGTAGAAGTGCTGATCAGCACAATAGTCTCTGAAAAGAAATAGCCCAGGATAAATTCCTATTTCATTCATTCCAATAATCGTTGTGTCAAGATTGGATCATCCTCACTCTCTTCCTTCCTCTGGAAAACAACTGAGCTTCTGATTTTGTGATTTTAGAGGAAAGAGTAGAGTTTTAGTGACTCTGCCCATGAGCCAAATCTCACTTCAAATATGAAATACCTGTTCTGCAAAGAAAGTTTGGCTGAATTGGTATTTCAGGCTGAAGTGAAATTCTCACTTCTTCCTCAATACGCAGAGTGGCAGCGAGAGAAGGGAACTGGTGAATCAATCATTGGTTCCATTTTGCAAGCTACCAGTGGCTAATTGTATAATAACTCTTTGCTTAGTGGAACTATGACAGACATACACAGACGTTCCTTCTTATGGGATTCGGGGGATGCTCAGTGGCTGGATTTTTTTTTTTTTTTTCATTTTGCACTTCGGATTTGCTCCACATCAGTCTTCAATTGTGCACTTGGAATTGAACACACATGCACGCTGACTTTGCATGGAAAAGATCAGTGACAAAGATCTCATGACGTTTCCTTGGCATAATTGTTCCCTGAATCAATCTTGGGCGTCTCTGGAAGAAAAAAGAAAAAAAACAAACTGCAGCAAAGCTGTTTGTGTTTATACCTACAGCCCTTATAGCTCAATTCCCTTATCCCTCTTTTGTCTGTTTTATGTATGGACAAATTGTTTCCAAAAGAGGGAACTTTTCACATTATACTGTCCTGTTTTTTGTTTTTTTTTTCTAGCTACAAATGACTCTTGAAACTCAAACCGCTCACAACGAGCTCAAAAGTAGTTTTTGTTCTGTTTTCTTCTTGGGGCCACCATGTACCAAGTTCCTCCAAGAAACCTGGACAGTATCCTTAAGTTATTCAAAACGTCGCTTCATATATTTTTTTTGGTAGCGTAAAAACTTGACAACAAGTTGTCATAAGGGGCTAAAGATTAATTTGCACATTTAGATCTGTGGCATCCAGCACCAGATTGAGAGAAACAGCAGCTCTTCTGGTATGAGTTGAAGTTTAGTTCAGATATCACACTAAAGCATAATGTAGTTTTATTTAATTTTGGATCAGTATGCTGTGCAATCTGCCTACTGTGGTTTGTAAGAGGAAATTTATAACTTCACAACGTGCATGAACCCCACCAACTATGATTTGTGCACCAAACCATGGTTTAGTGCCAAATGTGAGTCCAATATGCTCAGAAACATATTCTGAGCTCTGCAAAGCATTAGGATTTGATCATTTTACATAATCAAGGAAAAGAAAAGCAGGACTCTTTCAGGATACTGCAACTTTAGATTGTATTATTTTTCCCAGCCTTCCAGAGGGAAACCATTTTAAAACAGTCTAGTTCAGGGGTGTCAAACTCAAGGCCAGGGGGCTGGATCCAGCCCATAGAGTGCTTAAATCTGGCCCATGGGGCTACCCTGGAAACTGCAAAGGACTGACCCAAGGTGCCTCTACCAGTGAAAATGGAGCTCAGGGAGGGCTCTGTTTTGAGGCCACGATGGCCTCCTGCAGCAATGGCGGGATTCAAAACTTTTTACCACCGGTTCAGTGGACATGACTTTGTGAGCGCGCTTTGCATGCGTGCCCACACTTTGCAGGTGTGCACACATCAAATGCACATTTTGTGCAAACTCAGAGGCATTTATGCAGGTGCAGAGGCTTTCCAACTCACTTCCTGCAAGCCTGCACTCTCCCGGTTGCTTCAGCAGCTGCCGCGTGACACTTTGCTGCGCCGCTCAAAGCAGCTGCACTTCAAAAGAAGAAAATAAAGATGAGTATGGGAGTCCAGGCAGGCAGGCGGGCCCAACAGCAGAGCGGCAGAGAGAATCAGTTTGGTCTCTGCTGCTCATCACCGCTACCGGCTTGGTAGAACCGAGCCGAACTGGTAGAACACTACCACTGTCCTGCAGCCCTCTGCCAGTGAAAATGGAGGCCTGGGGAGGCCACACACTCCATTTTCACTGGCAGAGGAATGTAGGAGACTGTTGCAATCATCAAGCTGGCCATGCCCAACCTTGTCATGCCCCACCCTGGCCATGCCCCTCCCAACTTTGATGCGGCCATCAATGAAATCGAGTTTGACACTCCCAGTCTAGCTTCTTGATCTAGTCAACTCCATTCATTGAAAAGAAGGGTCTAAGGATCAGATGAGTCCATGTCATGGTTTGGCATTTCTTTAACAGCTTATATGTTAGCACTTTTTTTTTCTTTTTAAACAGCGAACATCTGGGGCCCTTCCTTTTTTTTTTTTTTTCAGTTCGCTTGAACTTCTGCCTTTCCCCAAAATTCGTGTTCATATTTCTGCACCAGTTAAACTTTCCATGTTGTGGTTCAGGAGGGCCCTATAAATTCAAGCTGCCTTATTGGTGCTAATGCTTAGGGAGGGTTTTCTACTGAATCTAACCTGTGTCCTTCTAGAGGGTCCCAAGAATGTCTCCCCAGCAAACTGAAGCTTATTAAATTAATAAAGACAGGCTGTCAGAATAGAAGCAGAGCTGACCTGCTCTACAGCATGGGCACCCCACATGTTTCTGATAACCAAATTTGCTGTGCTACGCTGGAAAAACACATGTGGAAATGAAATTAAATTAAAACAATGAGAACTAAAATGGAAAAAAAAAAGTGCTTTACAACCACCCACAAGAAGACTTCTTTTTAAAAAAATGCAAGCAGTAATATGTTTGTATTCCATCAATGTAAAAATCAGAATTCATGTATTGAATTAATAAGCAGGAAATAGTATTATTGGGTACAGGAGCCTGAAATTCCACAGTTTTGATGGTTCTATCATACCAATCCCACAATCACCCCAAAACTAGTCTTTCTAGAACTCTCAGGCTAAAGATATTTATGGTTGGCTGGGGTTGGTAGAACCTGAGGTGCCTAGTACAACTTCCATAGACACAGGTAGTCCTTTACATACCATCACAATTGAGCCAAAATTTTCTGTTGCTACGTGAAACATTTGTTAAGTGAGTTTTGCCCCATTTACACCCATTCTTGCCACAACTGTTAAGTGAATCACTGCAGTTGCTAAGTTACTAACGATTGTTAAGTGCATCTGGCTTCCCCATTGATAAAGGATAGTTATCATGGAGTTTATTTATTTAACATATGGCACCAGAGGTGGTATTCAGCAGGTTCTGATCAGTTCTGGAGAGCCAGTAGCAGAAATTTTGAGTGGTTCAGAGAACCGGCAAATCCCACCTCTGACTGGCCCTGCCCCCATCTAGTCTCCACGTCCTGAGTCCCAGCTGATTGGCTGGGCCTTCTTTGGTTGCTCTGCACAGGAGAACAGAGCTGGAAAGCAGGTTAGTGGGGTGGGGAGGGAATGGGGATTTTGCAGTAACCTTCTCCTGACATGCCCACCAAGCCACGCCTACCAAGTCATGCCCACAGAACCAGTAGTAAATTTTTTTGAATCCCACCACTGTATGGCACGTGTTAACCAGAGACCACCGAGGTGGCTGGCTGCCTTTGTGAAAGGAATTTTTTCAGGTGGTGTTATCTTTACTGGTGGGATGCCTGAATGCTGGTAGATAATCGAGGAAGCAGAAGTGGTATTCAGCAGGTTCTGACTAGTTCTGGAGAACCAGTAGTGGAAATTTTGAGTAGTTTGGAGAACTGGCAAACACCACCTCTGACTGGCCCTGCCCCCATCTCTTCTCTGCTTTCCAAGTCCCTGCTGGTCGGCTGGATCTTCTTTGGTTGCCCTGCATAGGAGAACTATGGAGAACTCCTATAGGAGTTTGAAAGGAGTTTGAAACTCCTATAGGAGCTGGAAAGAGGTTGGTGGGGTGGGGAGGGAATGGGGATTTTACAGTATATCCTTCCCCTACCAAGCCCACCAAGCCACACCCACAGAACCAGTAGTAAAAAAAAATTGAGTCCCACACCACTGCGAGGGAGGCTTCTTTCTTGTCCCTCTGTGGTTTATTCACTCACGGGAATTGATAAAGGATAATTATCATGGAGTAATAAGCAGAAATGCAACTTGCACAGACAAGTGTGTATGGAGATTCTCAGTCATCCAGCTCATGGTTGTCCCAAAGATGCTTTTCAAAAGGCAACTGGATTTTGTACTGGATTTTGTTTTTCCTTGAAAATGTTTCATTTCTCATTCAAGAAGCTTCTTCAGTTACATATCGGTGGATGGTGGAGGTAGATCAATTTCTTGGGGAAACTCCTTTTAGCAGTTCCAAGAAGGTTCCACACCCATTTGCACTATTCAAGTGATCCTGAGGCCACAGATAAGCCTCCAACATCTCTTAGAGAGAGTGCTAACAACCAGATGATTGCCAGGAATATAAATCCTTCCATTCTCCGCCATTCAGTCAGAGCTGAAGAAGCTTCTTGAATGATAAGTGAAATGTCTTCAGGGAAAAACAAAGTCCAGTTGTCTTTTGAAAAAGCACTTTTGGAACAACGGCATAGATATACAGTATTATGAAGTAAAGTAGTTTTTTTTTTAATTCCTATGTTTTCTTTGGGAAATAAATTTTCTGTCAAGGCAGGCAGCTTTGCTAGTGATGAAGCCCTGCTTTATTGAGCTCGGTGCTCACTGGGTTGAATATTTTTTTTTTTTCTGAATGGTTTGGGAGTGAGCAAAATCTGTCTTTCCCTTAGAACTGCCCAGCAGTTCTTCAAATCTCTCAAATTTGAGACTTAATCAAAGCTCCCGAAGGAAAGATGCTAGATGAATTAACAGCAGAATAGCCTTATTCTTCACTAGGCTCCCTGAGTGTAATTGTAAAGATCAGAGAGCAAGGTTAAAAGCAATCTGTCTGGAGAAAGTAGTTTTTTTTTTCTTTTTTTGCTTCTGTTCGCTGAAAATCTTTCACAGAAAGTCTGAAATAATCCTATACCTACTCCACCCTTGAGGTAAAAATAAACAAACAAAGGCTTAACAGCAATTTCAGAAAAAAGAACAGGAAAAAAAATCGTTGGAGTATGATATCTATATATGGAAACTATAAGTGAATCATGTTAATAGAGTTTTTGTTTGGTTAAAAGGAACGGGGCAACTAATAGAATCTTACTTGAGAATGGATGATACAATTACCGTGAACAGACTAATTTAAGGACTTTTCAAAGTAGATTTTGAAATGGTCTTCTTGATGAGGAATGCCGGGACATTTTTTTTTCATCCAGATTTCTTTTAGTTGCTTTCTCTTAGTCGACCTTCTACCCAATGCATTTTTGCCATCATGAAGTCATGCCAGCATTGCCTGTTGTGAAATTACCTCCTCATTCTAGAGATGTATTATCCTTTAAAGCAAGGGAATGCCTTCTGAGTTGCATGTCGAGGAACACTTTTGTATAATATATCAATGGAGATCCTGACAGCACGTCATGTAAATATAGGAGAAAAGCAGGCAAAGCCTGGGGTGGAGTGAAGAACAGTTAGCAGTTCTTAGTGAAGAACTGTTGACAGTCTAGAACTGTTACATTCCCACAAATGATCTAAATCCATCCCTCGTTGAATTCCATTGACTCTTATCTTTCACCATTTTAGTGCTAACCATGACATGTACACTAGATTTTTGTGCATAGTCATGTACAATAAATTAACTGGAATGTGATGTGTGATCCTGATTCTTCGCACCTGACAGTAGTGAGTGCACAGGTAGCATAAGCGGCCAGACCTCCTGAATTACAACTCCCTTAAGCTTTAGCAATGTTGATAAAGAGTGAAGGGTGCTGTCAGCTGGAGTTCAGAAGCTCTCCCAGTTACACTCTAATTCCCCCCATAGCAAAAGATTGTACACACTGCTCATATGCTTTCTTTCAAACAATTAATTGATGAATCTCATTAGAGTGACCCAAACCAGTGAAATATGATAAATGTGCTAGCAAAGTAATGATGCTGCTGCTGTATTAAGAAAGAAAAGAAAAAGAGGAAGGAAGGAAGGACAAGTAGAGAAAGCTCATAAAAGTTCAAGAGAGAGAATTATGCACTAAGTACACATGAAAGTTCAAAAAGTTAGTACTGGCCCTAGTGCCTTTACATTTCCATTATATTATCGTATTCTTCCATTTTCAAACTTTCTACATATGTTTTTATTCTGCCCTTTAAAAATATATTTCCTAGGATAATTGAATTCATTGTAAAATAGAATAGGACATTCATAGTAGAATAGAATAGGACAGAGTTGAAAGGGATCTTGGAGGTCATGTAGTCTAACCCCATCAGGCAGGAAACCCTACACCATTTCAGACAGATGGTTCTCCAGTCCCTTCTTAAAAACTTCCAGTGTTGGAGCATTCACAACTTCTGGAGACAAGTTGTTCCACATTGTTCTAACTGTCAGGAAATTTCTCCTTAGTTCTAAATTGCTTCTCTCCTTGATTAGTTTCCACCCATTGCTTTCTTTTCCTGCTTTCAAGATGCTTTGAAGAATAGCTTGACTCCCTCTTCTTTGTGGCAACCCCTCAAATATTGGAACACTACTCTCATGCCTCCCCTAGTCCTTCTTTTCATTAGACATACCCAATTCCAGCAACTGTTCTTTATATGTTTTAGCCTCCAGTCCCCTAATTATCTTTGTTGTTCTTTTCTTCACTCTTTCGAGAGTCTATATGAACACCTTTTATTAGCCATCTCCAATTGCACAGGTATCCTTTAACATTCATTATATATTTAGCCCTATACAATCCACCATTTCTGCTTTATGACCTATTACTTAGTTGGTACACTTATCAAATACGACCCAGTTTGGTAGTGAAGGTGTATCTGCTTTGAACACCCAGCCTTGGCCCCTCTTTTTGAAAGGGAAAAGGTCTGAGTGTTTTGGTATATGAAGGACAAATATGTCTAAAATCAAATGTGATTTAGAATGTCGTCCTAATTAGTAGTCCTATTTCCACATTGCTTAGCAACAGGTATAGCTGAGGAAATTTGTAGTGGCCAGTTTGTGCAAAGAAATTAAAGTTCTAGTGTGTTTTGTTTGTGGGATGTACAGTCTCTTGTGTGCAATGAATGTGGACCTACCGATAAAATGAATTTCAAATGCTCTATCATTGCGTGGTTTGCCTTCGTTATTTTAAATCTGCTTTCTTTTTGAACAAAGTGAAGTTTGCCAGGTTCTTAACTTTTCTTATGGAGATACACTCTGCCAATATAATGTCCTGCTGTTGTTTAATTTCCCCCCAAAGTACTGAATTGCTTAGGGTTATTGTGGGTTATTTAAATGGTTGCTATGTGAGACAATTCATCTCAAACAATCCTGGAAAAAAAAATCACCTACTGATCTATTTTGCCTTGAATATGGACAGACTAATTTGGGAATAAATTAGTCACTAGCTTTTGGCTCTGACATACAGTGTATATCTCTCCAATAGGGTTTCTACCAAGTGAAACATTTGTAGATGGATGGCTAATCCTAGAATTTTACATTCTAGGATTTGAATTTTAATTTCAGACCTTCATATCATTTTTTAAAATGCAATTATAACTCCAGATGCACTTGAGCTGTGAAGCTGTCAATAGTGGCAGATAAAGGGACATTGTCAAGAACAAAGTAAAACAAATCAGTGATTCTTAAACTTTGTTAGAGAAAGAGAACCTCTGAAATTTTATGGAAATTATTTGCAGTTGTTTTTGTATATATGCAAATTGAAGATCTCTCTCTCTCTCTCTCTCTCTCTCTCTCTCTCTCTCCCTCCCTCCCTCCCTCCCTCCCTCCCTCCCCCCCTCTCTCTCTCTCTCTCTCTCTCTCTCTCTCTTCCTTTGAATCATTGTTGATTCCTGACAACTGTCTATAGAAGTCCCTGCAGTTTTCTTGGCAAGATTTTGGAAATGGTTTGCTATTGCATGCATCCCAAGGCTGAGAGAATGATTGGCCCAAAGATAACCTTGTGTCTAAGCAGGACTAGAATTCACAGTCTCCTGGTGTTTGGACAGATGACTCAAACTACACTTAACCAAGCTTTCATCCCTTTCTTTGCTTTGACAATTCTTCTGGTCTCATCACAACTCATATTCTATTGTGTTTGGTATTCAGTGGTTTGAACTTTTAGTTTCTCTCAAGACTTCTTTTGTTTCTACTTCATTCTGTGTTTGATTCTGGATCCCTAAATCAAAAGTTTGATTGTGTGTGTTTGGAACAAGGATATCAATTAAGGAAAACTGTCTATTCCATTTCTATTGGTATGTGGGCCTCAGCTCAGCTTAGATTACTTGGAAAAAATGCTTCTCCAATATTTTGCCATGAAAAAGTCATTTCTAGAAAATTGAAGGGCCACTGTGAAAAAATGAAGGAGCCGAAAGTTGGACCAGAACAATTGTCTAAAAGCATATTAAACTAAATATCAGTGAGAAGTTTTTAAACTTCAAACAGTTCAAACAGAGAACAAGTTTTTCAGAAGATGGAGGACTCTTCTTTGTTAAGGTTTTTAAGCAAAGGGTGTAAAGCTTTGTGTAGTGTTGAGAATTCCCTCTCATCTCTACCAGGGGATGAATCAGTTAAGCCAGCTGCACTCACACATAAAATATAGAATCAGGCATGTTATATCTGAATTTAGAGTGGCCAAATGCAAAAGAAGACATAAGAGTCCCAACCATGAATTATTTCCCAACCTGGTTGTCGACTCTGAGACAATGGAAGGCACCAGAGACGCCAAGTTGCATTAGAATATAATTTCTTTTGGCAGAGTTGAGATGCTGAGCAGGAGTGTAAAACTGCTAAAATTCTGTCTTCTGCTGCACATTTTAGGAAAGGGAGAGAATTTCACTTCTTCACATGATGATACGAAGGAATCAATATTTTATAGGAAACATTTCAATATTGTGTTTCTTCACTTTGGCAACATAGCTGGAAAAGGATCATAGAAATGTCATTCCAGAATCATTTGCAGATTTTCTCCGATGAATACCACTTGATTTTGCCTGCATGATTACAGTTCCTTCTCTTGTGATTGGCTATATGGATGGCATACGGCTCCTCTGATTGGATGCGCTCAATAGCTGTCCAATGCCCTACAAAGGGTAGGATGAATAACAAGTTGAACACACAATTTAACATTTCTGCAATATTGAATACTTAGTCCAATTAGGAAGGCAAACAATAGCACACAACTCATAAAAAAGAACAAACCCAGCACAAATTTTGAACTTCTATATGCATTTCTTTCTCTCTGTGTGTATCTCTATATATACATATTAATGTATATGTGCGTGTATGTTTGTGTAGATGTGTGTGTGTGTGTGTGAGAGAGAGAGAGGGATTATTTTTCAGTTTGTTCTTTGAATGGAATGTCTCATATAATTAACAAAGATTATGAACTGCAGATTTCAATACAAAACACATCTGACTTAAATAAATTACAAAGGAGAAAAAAACGTTCACCTACTACATAATGAATTTTTGAAAAGTTCATATGGCTGCAAGTAAGAATTTGGGG
The DNA here is from genome assembly GCA_015471245.1 of Laticauda colubrina. Taxonomy (NCBI): domain Eukaryota; kingdom Metazoa; phylum Chordata; class Lepidosauria; order Squamata; family Elapidae; genus Laticauda; species Laticauda colubrina. The sequence goes on from BLBF01000045.1 coordinate 8,907,253, forward strand.
GTTATGCTGAACTCAACTCAAAGGAGGTCTATCTAGCATTGCAAAAATTCCAGTGAAAGTATTGCTTCTTGCTTTTTTGAGAGGGAATGGTTGCTGTAGCAGTGAATTGTCTTGTTTCTTCGTATGAGCAAACAATGTGGGAATTGGATTGTACAAGTTCTTATGTATTTGGGGTGCAGAAGTAAAAATTAAATGGAGGAACATCTTTTTTTTAAAAAAGAAACACCTCTTATTAATCACTGCATATGCTATGGCTGCCATGGAAAAGAATCATGCTGGGGGGGGGGGGGGGAGAGACACTTTTCTTTGTGTTCTCTTTTATCCCAATAGTGTTAGTCCCCGATTTACAACAGTTCATTTATAGACCATGTGAAATTATGACTTTTTCACACTAAGGATCGTTGTAGCATTCCCACAAGCAGTCCTAAGCAAATGGGCATTGTAAACCTCCACCTACTAACTGAGTAATTGTTAACCTAAGTCTTCCCTTCCTTTAATCCAATGAGTATTTTTTCTATTTTCACAGATGGGAAAATTGAGTGATTAAGTAGCCTACTTTCAACTCTTGTCTGAATTGGGATTCCATATGTGAAGTCTAGTCTCTGGATCGTATATACAGACTACTAAGACCATAGATCCTATATGTCCCAGGTAAGAAAATGGTACTGTGCATTGTGCTAGGAATGTGTGACACATTTTAGTTGATTAGGCTCTGGATACCATATCTGTCTTGATTTTCCAATTAGAAGACAATGACGTGGGATAATACCCGAAGGAAGGTTGAAGGAAGAGAAACTTAGCCTCTGATGGTTTGAGGAGTATTTTTAATTTTACTTCTTAAGAAAAAAAAGTATAATCAAAGAGAAAAACTCTACAAGATTATTTTTTTCATATAATCTTTCCTTTTTGATTTAAAATCTATCCCTTTTTTGTGACATTTAGTCTACTAGTAAATGCTCTGAGTAAATGTAAATGTTGGCCTGGATAGCAAAACAAATAAATCCTGATTTCCAGATGGTTTTCAGATGGCATTACTTGTGTTTATGTATGTATATTAGGCATGAACTACCGTATTTTTCGGACTATAAGGCACACCTAAGAGCCTTAAATTTTCTCAAAAATTGGCCATGCACCTTATAATCCAGTGTGCCTTATGTGTGCACTGAGTTCCAAAATCTGTAAAAATGTTGCTGTGCGACTTTGGTAAGCGCTCCGCTTGATTGACTGTCAGACCATTTCTTGCTGACACTGGGACATAATACGTACACCACGTACGCTGGCAGCGATAAACCAATCAGAGAACATTAAGTAATACATGTAGTATGTACGCATTATGTAATAAGTACAGTACGTACCGGTACGCTTACTGGTACCTCCGCCACGCCTCCAGTAGGTGTACTACCGGTATACTGCAAAACAACATTTGTTTGTCTAAGGACTCCCGAAAATGGCACCAGTGAAGAGACATGCTTATTAGGCACAATTCAAACTCCAGGCTATCAGTTACACGGTTCTAAATGGGAATAGAGCAGCTGCGAAAGAATTCAACATCAATGAATCTATGGTTCGGAAGTGGAGGAAGCAAGAAAATGAACTACGCCAAGTTAAGAAGACGAAACAGAGTTTCCGCGGGAACAAAGCAAGGTGGCCACAGTAAGAAGACCAACTTGAACAATGGATTATTGAACAAAGAACAGCCAGGAGAAGCGTCTCTACAGTCACCATTCGACTGACGGCAATAACGATAGCACAAGACATGAAGATTGAACACTTTCAAGGAGATCCATCTTGGTGCTTTCATTTTATGAAAAGGCGTCATCTCTCCATCTGCGCAAGAACTACCATGGCACAGCAACTGCCAGCAGATTACAAAGAAAAGCTGGCCATCTTCTGCACCTACTGCAATAACAAGATTACCGACAAAAAGATCCAGCCCAACCACATCACCAACATGGATGAGGTCCCCCTCACTTTTGACATCCCCATGAACCATACTGTGGAGAAAAAGGGGACCAGCACGGTATCGATACGCACCACAGGGCATGAGAAGTCGGCTTTCACTGTTGTTCTTGGTTGCCACGGTAATGGAAACTACCACCTATGGTCATTTTTAAGAGGAAGATGCTGCCAAAAGAAAAGTTTCCAGCCAGAGTCATTGTTAAGGCCAATCAAAAGGGCTGGATGGACGATGACAAAATGAGAGAGTGGCTGAGAGAGGTGTATGTAAAGAGACTGGATGGTTTTTTCCACGCATCACCGTCCCTGTTGATCTGTGACTCCATGTGCACCCATCTCACTGCTACTGTGAAAAACCAAGTAAAGCAAATGAATTCGGAGCTTGCCATCATTCCAGGAGGATTAACAAAAGAACTCCAACCACTGGACAGTGGTGTAAACAGGGTGTTCAAAGTGAAGTTGCGAGCGGCGTGAGAGTGATCGATGACAGACAGCGAACACACCTTTACTAAGACTGGGAGGCAGCGCCGGGCGAGTTATGCCACCATATGTGAATGCCTGGGCTAAGGTATCTGCTTTAACTGTTGTCCGAGCTTTCGCGAAAGCCGGCATCATTGTTGAACAGCCACCTGGCACCGAGACTGACTCTGACAATGATGAGAGGGAACCTGGCATGTTTGATGGTGAAATTGCCCAGCTGTTCAATTCAGGCACAGAAGATGAGGACTTTGATGGATTTGTGGGAGAAGATTGATTAAAAAAATAATGTGAGTGTATTGTTAAATAATAGAATGAAGTACAAATAAACTTGATGTTTTGCTTCTGTTACCTTTTTTTGGTAGACCGTATGTTTTAGCATGCATCTTATAATACTGTGCGCCTTATGTATGGGTTAAGTACAGAAATAGACCTCATAATTGAGCCTGCGCCTTATAATCCGGCGCGCCTTATAGTGCAGAAAATACGGTGTATGTATATGCATTAGATGGATGGATAGATAGATTTTTTCTTTTGTCTGAAAAAGTTTGGAAACTTTAAGATATCCATAATAAAAGCACAACATTCTTACTCATCTCTACCAGACCAATTTAATGCTATAAAATATGTCCATTAAACATGAGAACCCCTCAGAAAAAAGACAGTTGGGAATTCTAATTTATCATTTATAAACATTTATTACCAGCTTTTCATTATTACCGCCTTTCAGTGCATCGAGATTGAAGCTCAGATCTTTAAGGACCCAAACAAAATATATGTCAGTTCAATTTCTCCCTTATTCAATTATATTTAGAAAAGGCTATTTTTGAGAGGAATTTTGATATTTTTAAATTGAAATAACAAACCACCCATAAGACAGATCCTTATGTGTTTAAAAAAGTGATCTGAAATTATCTGGCTTTGCTTATATGAACATTATGATTTCCTGGCAGTTTCAGAAAGAAAGAGAGGGAAAAAATGCTGTATTTCTGACTTAGTTAAAAACTAAATGAAGGATGTCCCCCACAAAATGATCCAACTGCAGCATAAATAAAAGAAGGGAGTAGGTACACAAGAAAATGATCCAACTCCTTGTTAAAATGACTTTTCATCCATTTGCACAAAGATTCTGTGCACAAGAATAATTCTAGCCATCCACCTTTTTACATGCAAAGAAACTTCTCACACAAGTATGACTATTGTGAAAGAGTGGCAAATTACAACTGAACCCATACTCACAACTGGAATTGCCATCCTGGAAAAGAGATCCTGCAAATAACACCATTAGCAAAATAATAAAGAGATAAAGCCCATGTCACACTGCCCAACGGATGCAAAAAGGACACAACGGACGAGCAAAATGTTCCATCCGTTGTTATCCACTCTCAAAAGGGGCAAAAATTTGCATAACTGGAGCGGATAACACGGACGCGGAGAGGACGCAGGGCGGATGCAAAGTGGATGCAGAACGGAAGCCCAGCGGATGGAAGCGGATGGGAGCGGATGGTACATCTACTAGGCTTCCGGGGGGCCTCAGCAAAGCGGACACGGAACGGATACAGCGGATGCACAGCGGACACGGAATGGATGAAGCGGATGCACAGCGGATGCACAGCGGAAGCCTAATGGATGCCTGGCGTTAATTGCGCATGCGGGGAGGATGCATTGCGTCAGCCCCACGGATATAACGGAAGCAGCTCGGAAGCAGGTCGTCATTCAGAGGAAAGATCTGCTGCCGGACGGATTGGCTGCCTTGCCTGCCCTGCCTGCATGTCTGCCTGCAAGCCTTGCTGCCAGCCTTGGTGCCAGCCTTGCTGCCAGCCTGCCTGCAAGCCTTGCTGCCAGCCGGTCTGCCTGCCAGCCTTGCTGCCTGCCTTCCTGCCAGCCTTGGTTCATGTCTGCCTGCCAGCCTTGGTGCCTGCCTGCCTGCAAGCCTTCCTGCCAGCCTTGGTGCCTGCCTCCCTGCCAGCCTTGGTGCCTGCCTTGGTGCCAGCCTTCCTACAAGCCTTGGTGCCTGCCTGCCTGCCAGCCTGCCTGCCAGCCTTCCTGCCAGCCTTCCTGCCAGCCTTGCTGTCTGCTTGCCTGCAAGCCTTGGTGCCTGCATGCCTGCCAGCCTTCCTGCCAGCCTTGGTGCCAGCCTCCCTGCCAGCCTTGCTGCCAGCCTTGGTTCCTGCCAGCCTCCCTGCCAGCCAGCAACCCCACAACCATGCGGAAGCACAGAAAACCTCAGCCATCTGCTGCCAGCCCTTGCAAGAGAGACAGGGCTACCATCCCGCCCCCTGGCCCTCACTCTGGTTCTGCTGGGGCTTCTGCAGCACGGGCTCGCTCTTCTGGGGCTTCTGCTGCTTCTGCTTCTGGAGGAGCTGATGAAAAGCACTCCAGCACCAGCCACCTCCACACACCTGGACCCTTCACCCCTGAGACTGAGCGACCAAGAGGAGTGCCAGAGACTCATTTTTGTCTTATAGCTTGTTGTTAATAAAGTCTATTTTTGATTCACACACTTGCTTCATTTCCTTTTTTTAATAAAGTCTTGGTGGAAACTTTTAGAAATGGTTTAAACCTTTGCATGCTTGTGGGATTGGTAAGGATAGCTGTGGGATGGGTTAGGATAGCAGTGGGATAGATAAACCTCCAGTGCAAGCATAGTGGGACTGTATGGTCCACCCTCCCAGGTGCCACACCTATGGCCCTTTATTATCAATAATAATGTAATAATTATCCACACATGTCAACACAAACACAACTCTTTATTAAACGCCCTGTTCATTGTAGGCCCACCCAACATACATGGCCCAATCTCATCCGTGTGATGAGACAGGCTGAAGGAAGCATCCATTAAGCATCTACCATCCTGTCTTGCCACTCCACTGCTCCAGCTGGGGAGTTGAACCAGTGTCTCAGGAGGTTGCGCTGCTTCTTCGCCTCATGTGAGGCTCTGTTGGGGCCTTGCACATCCTCAGTGTCTATCAGGTTTCGCCCTTGCCTCCATTCCCCAGGCTCCATGTCCCCACTGCCTTGTTGGAGGTCCACGAGCCTGTTCTGCAAGACTGGGTAGTGGGTACGCATGAGATTGTGCAGGATGCAGCAAGCTTCCATGATCCTCCTCCTCACGGTCTCTGGGCGATGCTGCATGTTGGTGAGAAGTACCTGGAACCTGCTGGCCAGGATGCCAAAGGCGTTCTCCACCACCCGCCTTGCCCTGAACAGCCTGTAGTTGAAGATCCTCTCTTCACGGGTGAGGTATTTGGAGGTGTAGGGCTTCATGAGGTAGATTGTGAGGGAGAAGGCATCATCCCCCACGATGAAGTAGGGCACATCTTGCTTGTCGTTAGGCAGCGGGTCTGGATCTGGGAAGCCCACGATGAGGTTGCCTTCCAGCCCCTCCTTGAGGTGACTGGCGTTGTATACCTGGGCATCTGAAGATGAGCCGTTGCCTGAAGTATCGATGTACATGAACTTGTAGTCTGCATCGACCATGGCGAAAAGGATGATGCTGAAGAAGCCCTTGTAGTTGTGATAAGTGGACCCCGACTTGGCTGGAGCTTTGCAGGCCACGTGCTTGCCATCTATGGCTCCAATGGTGTGGGGGAAGTTCCACTTCTGATACCACTGCTCTGCAACTTTCTTCCATCCTTCTTCAGTGGAGGGTTACTGGAGGAGCTCCTCCTTGTATTCTTCGATGATGGCCTGCACCACTTCTCTGACCACAATGCTGATGGTGTTGGGTAGCACCCTCCAGCCATACTGCATGCTCCTGTAGGTGGTCCCGGAGGCCAGGTGGCGCATAGTGAGTGCCACCTTGAGCCCAGGTTCCAGGTTGGGCCGGAAGTTGGTGTTTGTCTTGGTCAACCTGGGTGTCAGCCTCTGCACAAGTTCATCAAACATGGCTGGCGGCATCCTCATGAAGTTCTGGAACGCCCGAGTGTCTTCACTCCTGAGCTCCACCATCAGCTTGTTGTACAGTCCGTCCTCTGCTCTTCTGGTGAACCATCTTCGGATCCAGACTCTTTTTGGGTGGCTCCTTTTCTTCCCGTAGTAGAGTTCACAGAGCCTGTAGATGGTTTCGCACTGTTGCAGAAGGATGGTGGCTGCCGAAAGGACTTTGTCACAATCCACGGTGGACATGACTGGATGCTGTGGAAGAGGAAGAGTCAGATGAAGGCTGCAGAGGTCTGCACAGGTGGGCTGCTGTTCTGAAAGTGAGATGCAGGCGAGTTGCTCCCCCTTTTTATAGGCAGTATAGGTGTCTCTTTGCATCCTCTAGGCATCCTCTAGGCATCCTGCAGACATCCTTAATATCCGAGATAGGTCCCCTCTGTGAATGTTTTTTCCGTTTTAAATGCTTTGTTTCCATGCTGCATCCGTTTTGCATCCGTTCTGCATCCGTTCTGCATCTGTTCCGCTTCCTCCCTGCGTCCGGGCGGATGCGAGTTGCGCAGATGCGTAGCGGATGCCTAGCGGATATAGCGGATGCGTAACGGATGTGTAGCGGATGCAGAACGGACGAACTGGCTACATTTTCTGTGCAAAAGTTTTGGGCAGCCCAAAACTTTCGGAGCAGATGAAACGTCCATAAATGGATGCTGGACGGATAGAGAGGAAGCAAAATGGAGGCAGTGAGTACATCGCGTTTTCGAACGGATGGCAAGCTTTTTTGTCTGTTTTACATCCTCTTTGCATCCATTGGTTCAGTGTGACATGGGCTTAAGTTGATGGCCTGGGCAGAGATGGAAAACATCTGAAGAACGGAATTGGGTATATCTAATCAAAAAAGAAGGACTAGGGGTGACATAATAGCAGTGTTCCAATATCTCAGGGGCTGTCACAAAGAAGAGGGAATCAAGCTATTCTCCAAACAAGCACCAGAAAGAAAGACAAGAAACAATAGATGGAAACTAATCAAGGAGAGATACAACCTAGAATTAACAGTGAGAACAATCAACCAATGGAATGGCTTGCCTTCAGAAATTGTGGGTGCTCCATCACTGGAGGTTTTTAAGAAGAAACTTGAAGGAATGAAAAGAGATCATATCCCTTCCAAATAACATATTGATATGAACATAGAATAACAGAGTTGGAAAGGACCTTGGAGGTCATCTAGCCATGCCATCAGCTCTTCCTTTATATGGGTTTACGGGATAGGGAAAACTTGTTCCTCTGGAATTCTAAATTAATACTCCATCAAAACTTATCCAAAGACTTCCAAAAAGAGCTTCAAAGTTGTTTTCCTGTTTTCCTCCCATCTGCAATTTACTATCTATATTTAACTATGTGTGTTGGGTGAAAACAACACACTTCGATGCTGCAAACGAATCAACCATTATTACTTAAATGACATTTCTTGCAAAATATTAATCTTTGTGCAAATGGTTCCCTTTTAAACAGATTGTGCACATATATATATATATATATATATATATATATATATATATATGTGTGTGTGTGTGTGTGTGTGTGTGTGTGTGTGTGTGTGTGTGCGCGCTGTTCAGCTTCCTTCGGGTATTATCCCACGTCATTGTAGTGCTTTTAAAGTTGTAGCAACGTTTCAGCAGAATCTCATCTGCCATCATCAGGCTTCTGTATGGAGTACAAACCGTATGTATATACAAACTCAATACAGAAGCCTGATGATGGCAGATGAGATTCTGCTGAAATGTTGCTAGAACTTTAAAAGCACTACAATGACGTGGGATAATACCCGAAGGAAGCTGAACAGCACACATGTAAGTCCCCGCGAAAACTTAAAAAAACATATATATATATATATGGATCTTTGGTTATTCGGGTTTTCACATTACTCTGAGAAGCACAGAGCTGAAGAAACAAGCCTGAAGATGATGAATGAGACTTCATCGAAACGTTGCCTAGATACTTCCAATTCTACGCGGGAGAAAACCCGAATAACCAAAGATCCACATACAAATACCCGCGAAAACCTCAGAGAATATATATATATATATATATATATATATATATATATATATATATAAAGTTTTCGCGGGGACTTACATGTGTGCTGTTCAGCTTCCTTTGGGTATTATCCCATGTCATTGTGGTGCTTTTACTTCGTATATACATATGAACTCAGTACAGAAGCCTGATGATGGCAGATGAGATTCTGCTGAAATGTTGCTACAACTTTAAAGCACCACAATGACGTGGGATAATACCCGAAGGAAGCTAAACAGCACATATATATATGTATGTATGTATGTATGTATGTATGTATGTATGTATGTATGTATATGTATATGTGTATGTGTATATACATATATATATGTGTGTGCTGTTCAGCTTCCTTGGGGTATTATGTAAGTATCCGTGAAAACTTATAAAAACTTATAAAAAAACTTATAAAAACAAATATATATGTGCTGTTCAGCTTCCTTCGGGTATTATCCCACGTCATTGTAGTTCTGTTAAAGTTGTAGCAACGTTTCAGCAGA
>BLBF01000045.1:8916534-8965763 GCA_015471245.1 Laticauda colubrina
GCACACATGTAAGTACCCGCGAAAACTTAAAAAAACATATATATATGGGTTTTGCTGCAGTATTAGTTCTATTTGAGCCACATCAGACTGATGTGTGAGAAATAAAAGAGAGAAAACTAACCGTTTTAGTCTTGCTCTTTGTTTCTTTGTGACCTCGGCAATCTCTTTAGTAAGCTATGGTTCACTCAACTGGCACACAGCAGCATTTCTGCAGTGGAAAAATCATAAACCAGATGGAAGCTTTACATTTTTTGTTTAGTTTTTAAGAGCAGGGTTTTTTTTTTATAACATCGCTTAAAATCATTCTGATGCATCGTTCTGTTTACACTTAAGACTTTGTAGCTAAGATGTTTACACTACAGAGAATGTTTTAAGATATTTTATAGTTATGATATTTGGATAATTGGCAAGAAAAAAGATAGTTTGTTGAGATTACAGTGATGTTGGTAACTGTGAAGTAACTTATGAGACTCAATAAATATGTCCAGTTCAGTGGAAAGTACAAACTCGGTTAAAACAAAACAACACAAGAGGGAATGTCTTCTTAGTGAAATCATTTCCTTTTCTTAATCAAAAGATGACAACCACTGCTTTAGAATTCCCATCTGTAACACACTATCCCACATATCTGTTTATCAACTGTGAGATTTTAGGTTTTTTTTTTCTTTCAAAAAAATATAATTGTTACAGTTAAATATGTTGGTGAAGTGTTTTTGTTTTTTTTTAAAAGTCTCCTCTTGAGTTATGTGCCAAAATGGACAAAGTTAATTCTTTGTGGGATACCTAAAACGATGAAAAGCTGGCCTGCATAACTTCTGTTTAAGCACTTCATTTTCATATGAATGCCGTTTCAACGTTTTAACGAAGAATGCATTTCTTCTCAGCATCTGGTTTCGGGGCTTTTCTTAATGCATTAATCAAAAACAATAACTTCTTTTAACTTTTTGTAAAGTGCTCTGAGGAGAAGTATGAAATAATCTGTGTGTGGGCTTCCAATGTTGGGAATGCAAACATTTCACAATAAACATGAGTAAATGAAAGTACTTGGCCAGATACACTGAAAGATAGTACATGTTGGGTTAATTAATGCCTACCCCATTAAAATAAACCTTGCTTTCAAGATCTGACCAATAAAAATCATTAGTATATTTGGATCAGATGTGCTGAGGGATGATTTTTTTTTAAAAAAAATGCATATGTTAAACTCTTGCAGGGAGGATTGTCCTTGAAAAACCTAAAACCAAATTAAAGTCAAAGCATTCCATTACCTTTGTGTCCTCTTTGTGTTTTCAATATAGTGATATGATGAATTATTCCAGTTTTATCTGCTCTTCCTGGAATTGATTTAGTATTGATAGCCTTAAATTTATCATTTTAAATGTGCAAATCACAGTTATGCAGGCAGCAAGTTATGTAGTTTCAGGCATTGTTCTCCTCCAGAACGCACTATCTGATTATATCTATAATCAAATTACTCTTCTGTTGTATTTTTTAATCAAAAAAGGCTTTATCTTTCCTGATCTTGAGTATAATCATTTTAGTGGTAATCTTATGTTTTAAAAAAGTATTCTGGGCTGGCTGTGAAATTGTCCGTATAACTAAGCCTTTACTTTATTTACACATTTTTCTCTTTTTGTTGTCTAATTAATTTACTTTTAACTGATCTACATAAAAATAGAGAAATTACATTAACCTACTAAAGCCACATTAGCGAAATGATGTCAGAAGTGTTCATAACAGGTTCAAATAAAGATACTCAAGTTGAACACCCTCCTAACACAACCACTAGTCTGATTACTTTCAGAAATAGTTGACCCACAGCAATAAAAATGACAAACTTCTGGGTTATAAATGTCACATACACCTAAATTTCCCTTTAAAATGGTAAATAAGGGAATCCATTTGTAAGAAGGGACAAAGCATGGTCTGATGATATAGCTTAGATGGGGTTAAGTCTATGACCTATGGGTCCTTGTTTAGATGGTCCCTTAATCCATCATTCCTCAACCTTCCTTTCAGATATCACAAAGATGCTTTTTCAAAAGGCAACTGGACTTTTTTTTTTTTTTTTCCAGAAAAAGACATTTTGCTTCCCGTCCAGGAAGCTTCATCGGTTCTGACAGGATGGTGTGGGTAATGGAAAGATTGGTTCTGATAGAATGGGAGGATCATATTTCTTTGCAGTCATCTGGTTGTTAGCACTCTCCATGAGAGCTCTTGAAGCAACTTGGGAGTTTATCTGTGAGTTATGAACATTTTTCACACTTATGAATGTTGCAGCATGCCCATGGTCAAAACTGAGATGCTTGGCCATTGACTCATATTTATAATGGTTGCAGGGTTCTGGGGTCATGTAATCCCATTTATGACTTTCTGAGAACCAAAGTCAATGGGGAATCCAGATTCACTTAACAACTGCAGCAAAAAAGGTTGCAAAATGGGGCAAAATTCACTGAACAACTGTCTCGCTTGATAACAGAAATTTTGGGCTCAACTATGGTCATAAGTCAAGGATGACCTACATGCATATGCAGTCCAACTCTGTTCAGTATAACTTGAATTTCCAATCCAAAATTGAGTTGTCTAGTAACCATATATATTTTTTTATCTTGATTGATTTAAGCTTAAGCTGTTGACCAGCATTTCAGATATCCTTTCATTTAGCAGGGCTGCTCTCATGATGTTTTAACTCAAGTATTTCTCTTGAAACACTATATAAATATTCTAAGAATGAAAGCCACCTAAGGAGTGAGTTTATTTATTTATTAAAAGATTTGTATGGCTGCTCATCTTAAAACACAACTTTGGGCAGTTTGCAAAGATTAAAACATTTGTCAATCCCAGCAGAGAATTAGTTAAAACATGAAATATGAAATAATGTTCTGAAACAATTGTGGACCATACAAACAAGACATTATGTTTAACAACTATTCAGATGATAAAATGCTCATATGGTTGAGAAAGGAATTTGGCTAGGTATAAAATACATGATTATAGAGTAGCTAGATTTTATTGTTATGGTCATTTATGTTTTCTTTAAAATAAATAATAGGATATTTTAGAATGAGAAGAGAATAAGACTGAAGACAATGACACCTTTGTGTCCAAGAAACTGAACAATGAATTGTCTTTCTTTGGACAATCAGTCACTTGAAACTTGCACGAACGGTACTTTGCCAAAAATAAAACAGAACTTTCTCCAAGCTTATGATCAAATTTTAACCATCTTATTGCAAGCTTATTTAGAAAACCAATAAAAATGTACTTGTATTTTGTTTGAATATAATGCTTGTTTTAATAAGAATATTGTGATTATGTAAACAGCATCACTACAGATTTTAGGTTTTCTGAAATAAGTGCCTTATATCACAGGATTTGAAGGGTTTATCTATAGGTTTATATTTAAAATCAAAAGGTCACCTTTTATAATTCTTTTTTAGAGCACAGAGAGGTTTATTCCACTAACTGCTCTAAAGTAATTGGTTCATAGTTTGCAATCAGTGTCAGGTGGAGAAATAAACTGTAGAGAAGCAGTAAAGAAATATACAAATAATAGGGAGGAAACTGCAAAAGCTAATTCAGATTTCATACACTGCAGCGTTGATAAAAAAAATAGTTCAAAATTCTCCAAATGTTGAATCCTGGTGATATTTTTAGAAGAAAAAGCAACTTGCTTTTCCTTAACCAGGTTTCTTCTTTATGTACATCAGGGATGTCAAGCTAGTGGCCCAAGGGCTGGATGCATCACATGCAGGCCACACTCAACCCAGCTTCGCGAATGGGGAAAACACCACAAAACATCACATGACAACAATGTGACATGGTGAGTTTGACACTTGTGATGTAGAGGAACACACCTGCACAAGGCAATACAGTAAGGAAATAATTCCAGAATAGATGATGATCATCATCACCATAAAGGCAGTCCTTTATTATTAAAATTTATTGGCTGCCCATTTTACCATAAGGTAACTCTGGGTGGCTTACAGACCTAAAAACACATCATTAAAAGCTGAATAAATTAAAAACAAAAATTAAAATGAAAGATGTGTGGGGAGAGGGGGGCAGAATTGGGGGACATGGGATCTCTTGTTATTCAATCAACCACCTCCATTGTGTTTTTCCTCCATTGGGGCCCATGCCAACTGGCCGAGCCAGGTCTTTAGGCTCTGACTTATTACCACAATTGGACCCAGAATTTTTGTTGCTAAGGAAAGCAGTTGTTTAATGAGTTGCATCTGATTTTTTTTTGCCTTGGTTGTTAAGTGAATCACTGCACTCTTTAAGTGAATCACATGGTCGTTGAGTGAGTCATCTGGCTTTGTCATGGACTTTACTTGGGGGCACATCAATCCTTGTAAATATGTGCTGGTTGCCAAGCGTTGAAATTTTGATGGTGTGACCATGGGGATGCTACAACGATTGTAAGTGTGTCGACCAGTCATAAGTCACTTTCTTCGGTGCCATTGTAACTTTGAATTGTCATTAAACACATGGTTGTAAGTCTAGGATTACCCATACGACTTACAATAAGAAAAAAAATATGATGTGACAGAAAGGAGAAATAGAATCGAAGTGATAAACATCTTATCCCCTAGAATGACATTGACTCCAATTCTCCTGACCTTCCACAAGAGTTAAAATACCTGGCTCTGCCAGTTGGATTATGGTTCCAAGGGGGGTGGGTGGCTTTCCCATTAATATTATCTGTGAATAGCAGATTCCACCCCCCCCCCTTGCTCACCCAACTTCCTTCATCCCCAAGGTTTTGTATTTTTATCCTTTTTAACATTAAAGGAGAAGATTTGTAGCTCAGTTCTGTCTTAGGCCCAGTACTCTTCAATATCTTCATTAACGAGTTAGATGAGGGAATAGAAGGGGAACTTATCAAATTTGCAGATGATACTAAGCTGGCAGGATTAGCTAACACTCAAGAAGATAGGCTCAAGATCCAGATGGATCTTGACAGACTAGAACTCTGGGCCGTATCTAACAAAATGAAATTCAGTGTAGAGAAAATAAAGTCCTACACTTAGCCAAGAAAAACCAAAAGTACACCTATAGACTGGGTGAAACCAGGTGTGAGAGAGATCTTGGTGTCTTAGTGGACAACCAGCTAAATATGAGCCAAAAAAGTGTGCAGCAGCAGCCAAAAAAGCTAATGCCATCCTAAGTTGCATTAACAGAGGGATACAATCGAGATCAAGTGAGATACTAATACCACTTTATAAAGCCTTAGTAAGACCATACCAAGAGTACTGTGTCCAGTTTTGGTCACCGCATTATAAAAAAGATGTTGAGACTCTAGAAAGAGTGCAGAGAAGAACAACCAGGATGATTAGGGGACTGGAGGCTCAAAGATACAATGAACATTTGCAGGAACTGGGCCTGGCTAGTCTAGTGAACAGAAGGTCCTGGGGAGACATGATAGCAGCCTTCCAATATTTGAGGGGCTGCCACAGAGAGGAGGAAGGGGTCAAGCTATTTTTTAAAGCACCCAAAGGCCAGACAAGGAATAATGAATGGAAACTGAACAAGGAGAGATTTAACTTGGAAATAAGGAGAAACTTTCTGACACTGAGAACAATCAACCAGTGAAACAGCTTTTGCCTTCGGAAGTTGTGGGAGCACCATCACCTGAGACCTTCAAGAAGAGATTGGACTGCCATTTGTGTAGGGTCTCCGACTTGGGTAGGGGGTTGGACTAGTTGACCTATAAGGTCCCTTCCAACTCTGATTATCTGAACTGGTCTGATTTCAGCTCCCAGTATTCCCAATCACCCCAGTCAATGTCCAGCCTATCTCAGAATTCTGGGAGTTGACACTCAGCAAATTCTGAGGGTCCCAAATTAGGGCAGCTCTGCTTTGTCAGTCCCCATCAGCTTTGCATCTAGCGTCGAGTTTCTCAGAACATTGTTTTCAGAATGGCAGAGGTGTGAAAGGGATTTTTTTCTCAATCTCAAATTTGGCAAGTGATTAAAGTCATAAAAGTCACTAATAACCTTCCTCTGGTAACTAAACAACGGTAAAAATGGGGGTCTGAAAAAAATGTCCACTGTATATGAACAATAAGTATTGGTTGTTTCTCTTTAAAGCATTACATTCATTTTGGGTTGCATGGTTCCCACTGATTTGAACAGCGGTAAAGTAGCTAAGATTCCTCCCCTCTAATATGTACCTTTGAAATACTATTGACAAAAATAGAGGTCTTTTTGAGAGCTAAAAGTCAGAGCATGTAGAGCTAATTCTCAGCCTCTTTTTATCTAAACCATTCTCCTTTATTATGAGTGTGGTTGGTGAGTACTTTCATGGATGCAAAATTTCTGATAGCAGATGGCTCTTTAACACAATCCATTGGGTTGGAGGCAAAGCTAGATACATTTGGACTGGAAATAACTCTCTGTTGAAAAGGAAATTTTGAGGATAATCAAGCCTCAGATAATGTCTATATTTCTGCTTCTCAATAGGTCACAGAGAGGGAAGCAACACTCCCTTGATGGCTTTATTGGGCAATGCTTACTGAGATAAACCTCCTGCTCATTATTTAAAGAGAAAATGCTCATAATTGAATGAATATGGGAGATGTGACATCATTTAAGGGCAATGGGCCTCTGATCTCCTCATGATAATCCCTGTTATTTATTTATTTAATGTATGTTGAGACCATGACAGAAGAAGAGTAAACATACACACACAATCCACATAATTATATATACAAAAACATCTACGGGGCCTCGTAACTGGATGTACAATTCAGCTATTCAGGCAATCGTCTTTGGAGTTGTTTCCTGCAGATTTTCTAGGGAACTAGACTAACGTGCATCGTGGGATAGTCTTGCACAATATGTTTGCATATCAGCATCACAACCACAACAAGGGGAATCTTTCCATCCCCATTGATAAAGGGCAGAGGCACTTCTTCCACTATCACACCTAATTCTGTTTAATTTTGTCCAGACCGGGTGATGAAGATCAAAACCAGGTGGTTTGTTAGGTGGATCACTAATGGTCAGGCTACAAGAAGGTGGCTTGGATCGTTCCTCTCTCCAATATTCTCAAACTGGCTAGATCTTATGATTCTTGATGAATGTATTTTTTTTAATGTACACTAAGAGCATATGCACTGAGACAAATTCCTTGCATGTCCAATCATGACAATAAGAATTCAATTCAACTCTCCTCTCTCCTCTCCTCTCCTCTCCTCTCTATTCTGAATAGCTGTTTTCCATGCTGGGGATTTTAGTCTTGTGATGGGCTTTGCATAATTCCAGTTGGAAAAGGAAATAAAAGGAGGTTGCCTTGAGAGTGAACACCAATTAGGCAGTCCTTCAAACAGGGCCTCCCCCACCTTCAAAATAAGGGACAAAGAAGGCTATGTAGATCCAAATAGTTTCCAGATCTCCCACAACTGCCCCCCCCCCCCGCCAGTTTTCTGAAATTGATTCAGGAGTAGAACACATGTTTGGTGTTTTAGAGATTCATTTCTAGTCATTGTCAGCAATATTGTGGTAGAGTGAGACATAGAACCTGACAATGAAAGGTAACTTCCAGTGCTCCTTCTGCTAACACAGATGCACCATATGGGCATCAAAGCTTGTGCTGGAGCTTTGATATGTAGTTTTAAGGTAATTTCTTAGTGTAAAATATTAAATGGTTGGGAAAGCTTTTTTTTAAAATTTAACATCAGGTTAAAAAAAAATCAATCCAACCACTTGTCATTCTGTCAGGTCAGGATTCTGTCATCATGTAAAGCGGGAGACTTTGTATGTACAATGGTAGACATTTTATCTATGATGTCCACTTTTCATGGTTTTCCTAATTGACAGCCCCTCTATTTGTTTGTTTGTTTTGTTTGTTTATTTATTTATGTTAATCCTGACTTGTTTTAGTGTATTTGTCAATTCTCTCCTGCCGAATTGCATCTCTTGAATATAGTTGTACTAGATTCAGCAATTGATCATTTTCAGATTTCCAGGTTTTTAAGCCTGCTTTGTGGGGAGCAACTGCTTTTGTGGTTTAGTAAGCAGGTGAAATCAAAAATCTCATTTCATATCTGACATTAATAACTTTCAGGGGAATGAACATTGGCATTTATGTGTGGACCCAAAACGAGTCCAATGTCCTAGTAGCCCAAGGTCAGCAGACAATGCTACTAACCAGATAGGAAAATAAATCATGCATAATGCAGAAATTCTACCTTACATGTTAATTAATGTGTGCAATCAATTACTGATGTTACAATATGAGAAAGAAACTGGTTAGGAATGGGGTAATAAAAAATACCTATAGATTTATCTGCTGCTTCCCCCCCCTCCCACATTTAAACAAATAGTCTTCAAGCTCTGTGGATGCTGTGTTGAGACATGCTTTGAATAATAAGCATCATAAAATCTAATCAGATTTATAAGAGGAATTGATTGTTGTGGCAGGAAGAGAGGGTAGAAAATAAGCTGAAATTTAAGTGTTAATTTTTATGCTAATCCACAGTAGCTTCATATGAAGCAATTTTGTTCTGTGCCACAAATATAAAATTGTCCCTTGCAGAGAAATGTCAGCTTGGTAGACCTGAAAGCAGTAATTTATTAGGTATGTTTCTATTAGTATGTGTCACAGTTGTTAGCAGGCAATACACACACAATGAAGCTTCATACTTCTCCTCTAAGTCTCCAAATGTTTCAGCTCAGTGGTTAGAACGTGGGGGCATTAATACATTATCATATACAGGGTGGTCTGTGCCCTGTGGACAAAAGGCTATTTAATACAATTTAATGTCATTCGGAGAAGAAGAGGGGAAAAAAAAATAAAGACAGGGAATAAAATGGCATCTGTGTGTTTCACAGTGCACTCATGCAAAAAAATAAAAAATAAAAAAAAGAACCCTCAATTTAAGAGGTATGACATTTCTGGCAAAGAGAGAGAATAAAAACTGGGACAATTCTCCCCCTAACCTGTTCCCTACTGCAGTATTTTTCTAAATGCTATTAAGTGATCGATTTACACAGGCACTTGATGATGTCATCCATAAGGAGCAGAATGCAGATGACAGCAAAATACGGGTGACAATGACCTTGTTTTAGTATCCTTGGAACTCTCAGACTTACTTCCAGTGTATGGTTTCAAAGAATGTACTTTTTGGGGGGACAATATCTAGTTACTGGGTAGTGAATTAATAGAGTTAAGGGTTCTGATGCAATTCTCAATATAGGTCAATTACATGCAGCAACATCTGCTCTGTCACCATCATTTGCATAGAGCATTCATATGTTAATGATGCCTCTTTTTACTCAAGTCATATATTTAAAAAAAAACAAAATTTGCATATTGGTTTGGATCAGTATATTACAAGCAATTTATCATCTTCTCATTCTTGTTATGAGTTAAGGGGGTGGCAAATGAATATCTGTGTGTTTGTGTGTGTGTGTGTGTGTGTGTCTATGCAGAAATGCACACACACACACATGCAAACATACTACAACATGTGCATGTGCACACATGGACACTCTTCTTGAGTGATGGCTGCTATATTTGAATATGCTTCTGATTTATACAAGAAACCCCCTTAGTGGGAAAGCTTCCATTTTAAAGCCGCTTAAAGCCTTATAAATCAATAATGACACAGATGGACTGGTGATAATCTATTTAGAATGCCTGATAGCAAATATTGTTGTACAGATGATTAGAGTAGTAACTGTTTTAGCAGCAAGCCTCTCTTCTCTTTGTAAATGGTAAGTTTGAACATGCCCCCCCCCCCAAAAAAAAGTGCACTTAATGTCAGAAAATCTTCTTGCTGAGTCTAGATTGCAAAGGAGAGAAAAAACATGGAGAGAAGAACAAAGAGAGTTTCCAGCTCCTGCCAATATAATAATATCAATTCCTGTTTCTTTAACAAAACAGGTCCTCTTAATGGAATTGTGACTTCAGGTGTAAATAGCATTAAAAGTGGCTTTTTTTTTTCCTTTTTCTTCTTCTTCTACTTCTCTTTGCCCTGATCTGGCAGAAGGAGGGAAGAAAATAAAGTGTAGGTTGTCAGAAGTGGCAGCTGCTTGGAATCCTGATAAATATAAGCTTTTATTGATCTGATGAAAATGAATGATCCCAGCGCCATGAAGTATTTAGCTTCTTGTCTACCCCATGTCACCACTAGCCTTGCTTTAGGATAGATTGTCATTTCTCCTACCCCAGATCTGATTTCATCTTTAACCTCCCCCCCCCCTTGAATTTCCCTTGACCTCTGCGTATTGCTGTGATTTGGCGAATTTGCTACTTTTCATTTTACATCATTCCTTTTCTTTATTTTCTTTTGTGATAGGGAAGCGGGACGCCCCTTTGGCAATCTGTCAGTGCCAAGCTCGGCTGCATCCTTTCACTGAGTGATTGCTAACCAGACTGACAGTCCTTAAAACAAGTATGCAGTTAAGCTGCTAAGGTAAGATATGCTTGCATTCTTTGCTGAGTACCCTCCTCCTTTCCTTGTTTCCCTGGCATATCAGGACCTCTGGATCGCTCCCTGACAATGACTCTTTCTTCAGTAGGAGAAACTTCTGTCTTGGAGATGGGACTGGCAAGGGGAGGAAGTTGATTCCTGGAATTTCAGTTGTAAAGAGAGTAGGGGAGGGATTTTAACAATGGGCCCTGACTCCTTCTTTCTAATAAAAAGAAAGCATGGAGTCCAAAGGTTCGAGGCAAAAATCTTCACTTGAAATGCAACATGATGGCACACAGGCATTGCTCCATTGAATCCATATCTCTAATGTGTTGCAAGGTTCAAATTCATTGGGTATAGTTTAGCCTTTCAAAGATCTGCAAAATGACTAGTTGCAGTGTGTACACTCTTGTTCATTGTGGCCTTTAGGACTTACTGATGGAAGGAAAGTTTGTAAATATCCACAAGTCTCAGAGGAGCACCAGAGTCGAACCATTCATGGCGCTGTTGTTTATACTAGGCACCTCCCTAAACTAAATGTCTGTTGCCCAGTTTGTATGCAGGGAAACAATTAACTATGTCAAATTGTCTCTCGCTCTTGTCAATCCAAGGAAAACTTTTAAAATGTGTCCCTATCACAGGTCTTCAGTATATTCCTGGTAGTATCATTTACTAGAGTGACCCACAGCTACAACAGGTCCTTGCTGCTTTCCTCCTATTCATATACTCACCCAATGGCCTACAACCCAAAACTACAACTGTAGGTCTTACGCATGTTGAGTTAATTTATTCAACCTGCAATAGGCTTTCTTGGCAGACAGGTTAGATTTTGGAAATAGACTATGTCTAACACTCCTTGAGGTGTAGTAAAAAACCATCTACTTGTGAGTAACTCTGCTGTCAGTTTGAGTAGCCTTTGATAAACCAAATCAGAGGTGAAGATTGGAAATAGCTTTCCTGAAAACCCGGAGTCAAAGTCATAAATTATTCTGCCCCATCATTTGTTCATATAGTAAAACCATAGATCTTTGCCTGACATTACTGAAATAGAGAAAAAGGAAAGTTAAAAATAAAATGAAGCATTTAAATCTTTGCGGTGGATAACTCTCAGGTGATAATCTCGCAAAGTTGATAAAAGCTGCTATCAATTATGGCTTATTACTAATTGATTAAGGTATTATTAATAAACATTAGGGCGACAATGACTTCATGGACCTTAGATGAGTGGACTTCTAAGAAGGAAAAAAAATCGGTCTGAGAACAGGGTTCATAAGATCTTAGAATAAAACTGCTTCAATGTCCTATTGTCATCTTTATTTCCACCTCTTTCATTTGAAGCCCAAAGTCTATTCATCCTAGCTCCTGGGCTGGTGAGTTCTCAGGCAGACAAGGCACACAACCTCAAACTATTCCCGGCATGCCACTTTATGGCGTTGTTTTCTGCACTGCTGTGTGTGATACCCTCCTTCTTCTTAGGCACATTTCAGTCTTGAAGGAAACTAATCCCTCTTCATATACTTAACTTCAGGAAACTCGCTGGAATTAACACTAAATGATACTCCTGTATTAATTTACTAACTAGACATTAGTGGTAATTCATAATATTATCAGCAGTATGCTTGTAAAACAATTACAGTGGTAACAGTTTATTTAACTGCACTGTGTTTTGGAGGGCAGTCTTTTAATAAGGTAAATGTTTAGCTCCCTACAGTATGCAAAACCAATGATCTCAACTGCCAATCTGCTCGGACTGAAAAATTGTTTCCATTGCTTATAAGATTTAGAGATTATGTGCCAAGCAAGGGAATTGTTTTAGTTTTTTTCACCCTTCGGGAAAGTAAAACATAGAGTGGAAAGCAGTTCTTGAGTGGAATAAGTACTGCATGATCCCACTGCCACATGTGAAGACCTCCAGCTTACAGGAGATAACATTCAAGAAGCAGAAACAGTTC
Organism: Laticauda colubrina; assembly: GCA_015471245.1. NCBI lineage: Eukaryota > Metazoa > Chordata > Lepidosauria > Squamata > Elapidae > Laticauda > Laticauda colubrina. Next base: position 8,928,910 of record BLBF01000045.1, read on the forward strand.
CTACAAACCTGTTTGCTTTTGCTTTGCTTTTTTCCCCAAACCATGCTTTGTTATTATTTTGTCACTGATATGATGGCAGCGTACAACACGATTTTTGAGTGATCCTAACAAAATTGTGGTCCTGTGGTTTCTGAAAAGGAGAAGTACTTGGAGGAAGATAGAATTTTCTGGAGGAGCGACTGGATGACTTTATATAGAAGGGGGTTTTCTACCCTATTCAGAAATGAGCACCATGCTTGTTTGACTTCCAGTCAACCCTGTTCACAAAGCCAGACAGTTTGTGTTATTCCTAAGAAGGCAAAGTCAGAGGCTGTTCCTGGCTTACGACAGTTTCCTGGTTTATACGAGATGAGTCACAAACAGGGTCTTTTTCATTTTGACTGTGGTTGGGGAGAGCAGTAAGGTAAGTCACAATTTTGGTTTTTGGTGGATGGTCCCATTATGCTATGAAAATCACAGCCCTACAAAATAGATAGTTTGTGCTCGATTTTTTTTTAGAATTCTTATTTATTTTTTATTGCATTTTTCCCCCAATAATACAAATCCCTTTTACATTCTTTACAACACTGTGACATTGATGTTACACATACATTTATATACATATATACTTTTAATCCTTATTTCTATTATCTAACCATCTATACCATTTATCCTATACCAGGTAATATTCTGATTCTTCTCTGTCTTTCAACTCTAAAGTAAGCTTATTCATCTCTGCACAGTCCAACACTTTTTTTAATTGAAAATAAACATTAAAAATATTGAACGTGGTGGACTTTCTTTGACATACATTTCAGTCTTTACATTTTACGTTATAAAAGATAAGGAAGTATAAACATTTATATACTTATGCGCGCGCGCACACACACACACACACATTTAGACTTTGTACCATTATAGATCTTATATCTCATTTCTGTTTTGCTTTAAATTCTAATTTCGATTTTGTGAACTTCCTTTCATTTCCCCTCCGTATGTAAAAAGAGTATTCTTGCTGCTGTGATTACATATGTAGTTAAGTGTCTGCTTTACTAAGATTCTCTTTTATTATTCCTAATAAAAACGTTTCTGATATATAGCTAATTTTTAGTCCCAACATTTCCTCCAACCATCACCGTTTTTTTCCAGAACACCTGTGTTTTTTGGCAAGCCCATCACATATGATAAAAAGTACCTCATTCTTTTGAGCATTTCCAATATACAGATGATTGAGTACCATACATTTTTGCTAATCTGACCGGTGGTAGGTGCCACCTATAAAACATCTTATACAGATTTTCCTAATAAGATGTCGCTAACATAATCTTTTTGTTTTGGACCTAAATTTGTTGCCATTGGTCTCAGTTAACACTATGTCCAAGGTCTCTAGCCCAGGTTAACATCAGTTCAACACTTTCTTTATTACCATTCCATCAGAAGGGGTGCACTCCAATTTTCAACTTTGTGCCAAGGCAATTCTAGCCACTATCACTATATGTAGTATAATGTATATAGCCTTTTTACTAAATTCTCCTCTTATTATTCCTAATAAAAAAAGTTCGGGTTTAAGCCTAATTTGAAGACCTGTTATTTCTTATAACCAATTTCTTATTTCCTAGATTTGGGATATAACCACCGTGTTTGAAAGAAGGTACCTTGTTTTTGTTTTTAAGGCTTCTTCATCTCTTTACTGAGAGTCTACCTTTTCTCTTTAGAGATCTTCATGGCTAACATAGAGTCTTGATCTCTCAGATAATCCTAGAGTTGAGGTAGATTTAGCTAAAAGATTGTACCAGCTATAAGCCAACTCTGTGGTCAAGTGAGAGCTTGAATCTAGGTCTACCTGATCCAACTCAACAGACTATAATGCCTATAGTACCATGACTTCAAAAACAATCATTAAATGTTTCCAAATGATGAAAATAGCTTATCTTTTCCTATATTTTCCCCCCAAAGAAGTGCTATTTCTTACTCAATAAAGTATTGGTTCTTGCATGCATTTTTTCTCATGATAATATTGTGATGTTATTCTTATTTGGCTTCTTGGAACCATCAGAAGCATTTGCCCATCAAATGTGGAAAAACAACCTTCATCCATGAGGAGGTGAAGAAACTGGAACCTCACTTAAAACTTTGGTCAGGGCCAAGAGTTTCAGGTTGAAATGCAGATTTTATTTACTTACTTTTTAATCCCATCTTTCTACTTAAAATAACTAACAACAAGGAACATACAGACCATGTTTTTTTTAAGAAACCTAATTAAAATTAAAACTAATTAGCAATTAAAAGCATGACAAGAGAAATGCTTCTTGACAGATTTTCTAAATATAGAGAGAATAGAGCCCAAAATGCAACTCCTTAGGGACACATAGAAGAGGCCCCAAAAATATTCCTAGGGTGACAAGGAAGAAGGTCCTTCTCACATCTCAAATGGATAAACCTCTAACATTTAACATTTATAAGAATGTCTTCAGAAGGAACTCATGTGTTGATTGATCTTTGTGGTATAGACAGGTTCATGATGGGAGAACCAGTCCTTCAGATACTCCAGTCTTAAATGGTCTGAGACTTTAGGCTTAATTCCAATACATTCAGTTGGATTTTATTATCCCTATCTTTTGCACAGCTGAGCAGCTCAGTCAAACTACTTGTGGAAATATTTTTAAGGATAGAGGATGGGATGCAACCATGTATGGATAAAAACTGCCAAGTTGTATCACTGAGGGTACCAACCATCACTGAGGACATGTGTTCCCTGCCACAGTGCCCATCTGGGAAGAAAGTGACTGCTGAAGACCAAGGAGTAGTCTCTTGTAGACTTTTGGACCACACATCTTGTTCCTGTTCTGTTTAATATTCTTCAGTTCTCTTTGTCTCTGTGCCATCAGATTTGACTGACAACCATATCCAATATTCCCCAATATAAATGCTCATGCTAAAAATATTTGGATGCATCAAAGGTTTCATTCTGTGGAACAGAAAACCATCCCAGAAACAATTTCTTATAAGCCCGTCATGTATTTTTCTCCCAATCTTCACCTGACTGTCTGCTGAACATCCTTCTCAAGCTTACTAACATTTCATACTTTGCTGTTTGAAATGTGCAAACAAGTAACTACTTTGCTGTGCTTTTGGTGTGCCTTGAAATAAAATGTGATTAGCCATTTGAAAATGCAACTTTTCAATCAGAGCTTAATTCATCTGCAGAATCATCTTCTTACAGGCTTGAAACAAAATTGACCTTGTTGATGTAGTCTGAACATAAGATAAATGTTTTATCTACTAACAAGCAGCAGAACAATGCAGATGTCCCAGCCAATAGCATATGGGGAAGAGGGGCTGGAAAGTTTTTTCTTATGTGCTGATAAAGTTTCAAAGCCTGTATAATCAAGAAACTGAGCAAAAGTAACAGCAGTGGAGATTGTCATATCTTTCATATTGAATTTGATCCCTGCTTTACTTTCTGGTGTGATGAACTAGAATGAAAAAGCAAACACACCTCTTCCTAACTAGATATTTGGAGATCTTACAGAAGGCCATGAGATAGGTGACTTCCACAGCTTTGGCCTCAAGCAATCGTCTTGTTTTTGCCATAGTCTGAACTGCTTGCTTGCAGAAGCCTTGGGGAATTAGGCTGAGAGACACATGTTTCAGAGCCTTGCTTTTCAACACTAAATCAGAGATGATAGAAACAAGCAGGAGCAAATTGAGTGGGCAGACCAGATTGCTTCATTCTTCTCCAGATTGTCTTCTCCATAGCCACCCTTGCTATTCTAACCTCTCCTACGTTAGACAGTTTCCTTGACCTGAAGTGAGCTGAATATTTTCCTTTTGAAGGAAGGGAGGATATAGCTTTCTCTCTTCTGTTCTCTTTCTGCTGTAAACTCTCTGATAAAAAGTAAAAGTTCCCCTCACCCTTCCTAATCTTCCTCAACATACATTCTCATGACCTCAGTAAATTAATTGTTTGCTCAGAGGGAACCTACTGTTTTGCTGAGAGATCTTGGAAGCATCTGCCGTACTTGATATCAGAGGAAGTTTGTCTACATTTTCTGCTTTATTTTGGTCGTCCCCTCTCTACCTTCTGTTCTCCCTCTGAAATTCTCTTTTTTTGAGTCTTCCTTAAACAAATTACTACAGTAGGGAACTGAATACGATTCTGTCTTTCCTGAATATATCATGGAATGTAATGCTACTCTAGTTTTCACTCAACAGGAGCACATCAGGTTAATGAAAATGCTTTTAAACTGACTATTTTTCTATCTTATATTTATGGCATGATAGTGAGTGATATGTCCTTAATAAAAGATACCAGCCTTTGTGCACCTGCTTTCTTGAAGTTCTGTAGATGGAAGAAGGAAAGAATTGGAGATTGGCACCTTTAGAGCAATGCTGTAAGCCACTACTAGATCCTTGCATCTTTATCCAGACCCTGACAGACTTGGAAGTTACAGCACCAGAAAATTTGTAAATATTCTTTCTCTTAATACCTATTAATAAGTTATTAAATTGATAATTCCAGGAAAGAAATGCCACATTTAATACTGATGACTGAACATAGAACATAGAATAATAGAGTTGGAAGATACCTTTGAGGTCATCTAGTCCAACTCCCTGCACAAGCAGGAGAGTCTATAACATGGCTGTCAAATTCATGTGTCACACTCTGGCCATGCCCCTGCCAGTTTAGGGAAGGGGAAAAAGTCCCAATATGTCACGTGACACTGCCATGATGATGCAAGTTTGACGCCCCTGGTCTACACCATTTCAGACAAGTAGTGGTCCAGTCTCTCCTTGAAAACCTCTGGTGATGGGGCACCCAGAACTTCCGAGGGCAAGCCATTCGACTGGTTACAGATAATTTTTCCTTTTTTAAAGCTTCTTTTAGTTTGCAATTTAAAAAAAAAAACTTTTTAATTGTAATGTTCAATAAAATTACCATAAAAATTGATGAGATGTTAAATTAAATGATATAAAATAAAAGTGGGATATAAACAAATTTTCATAGAAAGGTTAATGGCAAAGTCCAGAAGATTTAAAAGCCTAGTCAAATTATATACAATATGAATTTAGGGCAAATTAAGAAAATCCTAACAATTGTTTCAATAAAGAGGAAGGCATCTTTTAGCTTCTTGGAGACATTGGCTATAGGTTCACATATTCCTCAAGCTACATATGTGCAGCTTTATTCCAACAGGAAACTTTTACATTGTTTTGGGTCTCTGAAGACCATGAAGAGGAATCATCCCAGTCTCTGACAGATTGGGAAAGTCTCATATGTTCCATGCCAGAAAATATCCAAGAATTCCCAAGAAAGAAGCTTAATGTTTAAATTAAGAAAATAACAGAGATGGGAGGGAACTTGGAGGTCTTCTAGTCCAACCCCCTGCTCAGGCAGAAAACCCTATATCAATAATGGTGAGCCTTTTTGTTGTGGTGTGCCGGCACCCACAATGCAATGCTCCCGACCCCCTTGTGCATGTGCACACAATACCCCCCTGCCCCGGCCCCTTACCTGCGCTGCACATGTGCTTGCCTCCTAGCTGATTTTCAGCCTGTTTGAGGCCATTTTCACCCTCCTGGAGGCTTGAGGGAAGCCTCTGCAGCCTCAGAAAAATGGGCCTTCCAGAAATACCAGAAGTGCCCATGTTCAGGCTCTGGAAGGCCTCTGGAGCCCGGGGGAGGCTATTTTCACTCTCCCAGAGGTTCGAGGGAAGTCTCTGGAGCCTCGGGAGGCTGAAAACGGGCCTTCCGGAAATACTGAAGGTGCCCGTTTTCAACCTCCTGAGTGCCTCTGTAGCCTGGGGGAGGCCATCTTTGCCCTCCCAGAGGCTCGAGGGAAGCCTCTGCAGCCTTGGAAGGCTAAAAACAAGCCCGTTTCGGCACTTTCGGTATTTCTGGAAGGCCCATTTTTCAGCCTCCCGAGGCTGCAGAGGCTTCCCTTGAGCCTCCAGGAAGGCGAAAACAGCCTCAAACAGGCCGAAAATCAGCTGGGAGGCGCGCACATGCACAGTGCGGGTAAGCTTGGCTGGGGCTCGTGTGCTGGCACAAATGGCTCTGCATGCCACCTGTGGCAGGTGCGCCATAGGTATGGCATCACAGCCCTATACCATTTCAGACAAATGGTTGTCCAATCTCTTCTTTAAAAACTTCCTGATTGATAGATCTTGGTCTGTCTGGAAGTTACCCATTCTTGTTCTTCTTTCCAGATCTAACCATGTGGCTTCTTTACAGCGAACCATTCTAAACATGCCAGAGAACATTTTTTCTTCCATTACTACAACATAGTTTTATGGTCTGCGAGCCCTAACAGATTTGATAATAATCATAGAACTCAATAAACATTAGTGATGGAATAAGATCATTTAATATTTTACCTAGGTCCCTGTAGGATCTCCTATAGAAGGAGAAAGCCATTGCTTCTTTCATCAGACTGACAATCTCCACTGATGCAAACAGAAAGTTTTCTCTTGATGCATGAAGCAAGAAGATGTCTGTCTCCAATTTATGTGTGTGCACAATTACCACTTGTAAGATTGTATGTTGCATGGGAAGGGGATTTGCATTGACATCCTGATCAGATTAACTCCTATGGGGAGAGGACACTAATGGATGGTCAGATGTTAAATTCATAGCTGGCTATGAAAGTCTCCAGGATCAAATCCATGGAGATCATATGTTTCAGGTTTGTACATCTGTGAGAATTGGTCAGATAATAGAAACACACAGACAGATGTTTTTAGACTGTCTTAGTCAGTTTAATTAAAGGCAGGGAATTAAAATGTAATGATATATTATCACCTTCCTTTATCTCACCAGCATACAGTATAAGAAAACATAGAGAAAAATTAAGAATTACATAGATTACATAGCTCTGGCTATCTGTAGAGAACGTGGTCATTCTATTTATCCTTCCTGGAGATTCATGAGTATTTAAATTTTTCTATGTTGGCATATTTCCAATTTCTAGTGATAAATTAAGAATCCATATTGATGCCTGCAAATGAAAAAACATAGAACATAAGTTGCATGTGTCTGCACAGAAGCTCAGGTATTCTAAATGACGAGGAAGACCATTAATTTAACCTTGGTCACTGGGTTTGCACCTCATGCTCAATCATAATATGGTTCTTTGCTTTGATTAGAGCAGGGGGTGTGAATCTGATCTGTTGTGGCCTTCTCAGCAAACTGTAGTTAAAATAAATTATGGCTTAGAATGAGGTCTGAAGCTAGCTGATGATTGATCCATAGTTCTCAGTGAAAGGGTCATGAGAATTGGGATTTCACTGGGTTTTAGCCTGTCACAGAGGATGGGAATATGGACCTTTTAGAAACTGCTAAACTACAGTTTCCAGCATTCCTCACCTTTACTCATACCATTGGGGCTCTTGGGAGTTGTAATCCTCTGCCATCTGGAGATTTCTCATCTTTGCTATTCATCTACCTCTATGCATGACCAGAAGCATTGTGCCGAATCTTTATTTATTCCACAGTCCACCTTGAGTCTTAAACCATCTTTTGCAAAATGCATGCTTGTAATACTTTGATTTCCCATCACACTCCTTCTAAAATCAAGCCCAATCTGCAAAATTAAGTCTCCCTGCCACAGGAATGATCTTCCTTATGTTTAGTTGTTTTTCAATGATTCACCTAAGAAAAGGGTGAGAAAAAAAAAACACATAGCAATTCAGCAGTGGAACAATGATGCAGTGATGATTATATGGTTGTTGTTGTTGTTGTTGTTGTTGTTGTTGTTGTTCTTGTTGTTGTTATTATTATTATTATTATTATTATTACATTGTGGTTGGTTGCACAGTCATGTTTATTCTTATGACTATTAGTGGTGTGCACAGTTCTTGCTTGGGAGCCATTGTGAAGAAAGCTGCGACCTTTCCCACCCCCCACTCCTGCCATCTAGACATTCTCCAATCACGATACCCTAATTAATAATATGAGCTGAGACATTGTGCTGCTGGGTTGATGGAGAGGCCCCGGTTACTAAGCGTCCTCCCAACCACACATTCCTTTCTACCAGATTTCTGTGATATTAATGGTGTATGGTAGGGAAAAGCAATGTGTTTTATTCTCGATGCTAACCCTGCTGTTATCAAAGTAACTTCCAGCTTATTAGCGACAAAAGACTTTTATCCTTTGTGCTGCCCTATTCGCCAGTGCTTCCTGAATTAAACTCCTGTTTCCTGTTCTTTATATGCATGACCACATCTGGGTAGCTTGCTCACAGCCCCACTGCTTAATAACAATCACCTTCCCTTTCAGTCTCTGTTGATTGTTTCTAATTCACTCTGACAGATAGTGCCTGACAACTTGCCTGCGTTTCCCTCCCTCCGTGACCTGAAGTTACTCACGGCACTTATAGAGTCTGTCATTTTTAATATTTGATTTCACTTTAAGTTATGTATTTTACAGAGAAGATGAAACCAAAAGGAAGAAAGGGAGGGGAAAGAAAGAGGGAAGAAGGGGGAGATATTTAATAGAATATAAATTTAACCCTTCTGGTGAGATGTTGCCAAGATGTCTGGGGTTTGCCTTGGGTAATTGACAACTTATTTTATTCAAAGGTGTTGGACTTCCTTCCATCCTTCCTTCCTTCCTTCCTTCCTTCCTTCCTTCCTTCCTTCCTTCCTTCCTTCCTTCCTTCCAAGAAGCAACTGGGAGTTGGTTGAGAAGAAAACAAGCCAAACTCTAGCACCTTTCCTGCTACCTTCTAGCTTACATTTCAGATATAAATTTAGATATATAGAGATAGGTAGGTAGGTAGATGAAATAGAGATGAGATAGAGATAAGATAGAGATAGATGATAAATAAGATAGAGATGAGATAAAGATAAAGATAAGATAGATGATAGTTAGGTAGATGATAGATAGATAGAAAGATAGAAAGATCGATAGAAAGATAGAAAGAAAGAAAGAAAAAGAAAGATAGATTGATTAGGGAGAGAGAGAGAGAGAGAGAGGTGGGTGGGTTGGAGGATAGACATAGATATAGTTATAAATGGGAGGTAGGATCATCAAAAATATTTCAAATGTAAATTAGAAGGTGGCAAAAAAAAAGTGTCCCAGGGTCATACAATCGCCATTTGCGACCCTCCCAGTTAGCTTCAGACAAGTAAAACCAATGGAAGAATTTGCTGAATGAGCGCATGATTCATGTAACAACTGCAGGAATTTGCTTAAACAACCATGGCAACCAGGCATGACTCACTTAACAATAGTTTTGCTTAGTAATAGGAATTCAGGTCCAGTTGTGGTTGTAAGTTGAGGACTACCTGTATTACAGTGTTAGCAAAAGTATGTTTGGGATGGAGTTCTTCCATGTCTGTTTGGTTACTTAAGCTCCTTTCTGAGGTCCTCATGCCTAAACAACCCAGACAGAAAGGTGAAGAAGATGAATATAGGATGGAAAAATTGCATTAGAAAAACAATTTCATTTTTCCTTTTCTCTCGCAAGTTCTAGGTACAGTCTGAGTCTACAAAAGAATAGTTGAGGTGGGACTGAGTTAGTGAAGGGAAGAATAGAATAGAACAGAACAGAACAGAATAAGAGTGGAAAACTAGAGTAGAGTAAAGCAGAATAGAGTAGGGTAAGGTAGGGTAGGGTGGGGTAGTATTAGAATAGAATAAGAATAAGAATAGACTAGACTAGACTAGACTAGACTAGAATAGAATAGAATAGAATAGACTAGACTAGAATAGAATAGAATAGAATAGAATAGAATAGAATAGAATAGAATAGAATTATTTATTGGCCAAGTGTGATTCAACACACAAGGAATTTGTCTCGGGTGCAGAAGCTCTTGGTGTTTAGAATGTTTAGAAGATGCAGGGATGTTTCAAAATATTGACGAGCATAAGATTTGGCATTCTTACCAATGTTTAAAACAAACCCCAAAAAGGGCCTCTCTCCAAAGTCCTGGGAGTAATGTTATTCAGAGGAAGAGATAAAATAGAAATTTGTTATCTAGGAAACCTCATCCTGGGCTGTCTATTGTCTGTAGGACTATGGGGAACTTGAGTTACCCTGTCTCCTTCATTTCTGCAGTTTGCTCCATTAATTCAACATTCCATGCAGTCATGATTCACTGGATCAATAAACATGTCTGTTTGTGGTCGGAATTTACTAGGCACATATTGCCCATTACCTGTGGCAATCTTGTATCCCAACCCTGTTATCTGTAAAGAGCAGGGGTACTTAGTCCTAGGTTTTGGATGCAATTCCCAAAGCTTCTCTGAATGCCATCGCCAAATTTCTATGCTTAGCCCTTGAGAAAAAGAAAAATATTATTGCACACATGGGCAATCGTTAGAGTCACTGCATTTAAACCATTTCATTTCAATGATCTTTAAAGGTAAATTAAATCATGTGTCACTTTTTGTTTGGTTTTACCTTTTCCTTTCTGTTTGCCCTGTTTAATTTTTTTTTGGAGTGCAGCCCTTGGCACAATGTTTGGGCAAGTGTGCCTCAACCCACCAAATAGTTGGCATGAAGGCATCATGACATGTCTAAGTAGGGATGGAAAAGACATCAGCTTGAAACTCTGGGAAAACCATGACCAAAAGTTCTGAATTGGTAGACTTGGTAGAAAACAGCTTCCAATATTTGTGTATTATTTACCCTATTATTTTATGCTTATTTATTTATTTACTAAACTTTTATGCCATCCAACTTGCCTATAGGTGACTCTAGTAACTGACAATTGATATTTATATCAGTATAACAACAGCAATAGCACTTAGACTTATTTACCACCCCATAATGTTTTACAACACTATCTTGAGTGGTTTACAACATAAGCATTATTTCATATTGCCCCCCAACAATCTGGGTCCTCATTTTAGCAACCTCAGAAGGATGGAAGGCTGAGTTGAGCTCTGTCAAGGACTGAACTCCAGGCTGTTGGCAGAGTTTGCCTGCAATACTGCCCTTTAACCACTGCACCACATGACTCTTTATAGAGTTTGAAATAACACACAATAAATTTAAATTTAGTTAACTAAAATTATTTTTTTAGGAAAAAGGAAAATGGTAAAACATGAATGTAGCATGTCTTCTCTTCTTGATCTATTTTATTTATTAATGATATGGTTTTTTGCTACCCATTTCCCCTGTATATGACTCTGACTATTCTTTGAGAGATTATCACATAAAAGTTGCTGGATGTAAAAATAACTAAAATTGTAGAAATGTGTGTTCTGGTTATACTTGCGAATGGCAGGTAACTCCTTTTGTTTTTTTTTCTCCCATCTGGTAAATTAGATGAATCTTGGTAAATTATATGTCTCTTACTTGTACTGTTGTGTGAATACTAATTGTTTAATGTTTGCTCTTCAGAACTTCCATCCCACAAATCACTATCCCACTAATACTAAGTCATTGTTGCTGTAATTATTGCAATTTCTTTGTCTTCCTCACTTTGATAAATATAGGATATTGAAAATAGAACAAGAAGGGTGCCTCCAGGGAAACACCAGGACAGATAATATATCTTATCAACTTTCTCCAAAGCTATTTTTTCCCCCAATAGATGTGAGGACTTCAGCTTCCAGAATTCTCAGCCAATGTAAACCCCAATAAAATCTGCAGAAGGTCATGTTGAGAAGGTTGGGTTGCACTGTAGAATCTGCTGAACTCTTTCATTTTTTTTCTTTTTCTTTTTTGGTTTTGGTTTTGTTTTGTATTGGATTTTTTTTGGATTGTATTGGATACAGATGACCCTTGTACATATAGAACCACTCATTGTTGAGAATGCCAGTAGCTGAGGATGCCATGCATGTAGCTGTTGATTTTGGCTTCTCCAATCTTCTGAAGCATCTTATATTGTGCGACCAATGTCTTCAACAAAACTCTTTTTCATGCATAGAGTTCTCTGTGAACTGATTAGTGCTCCCTTTATTTGGCTAATAAGTAGGAATAACAGCAGCAGCAACAACAACAATAATGATAATAATGATAATAATAATGATAATGATGATAATAATAATGATAATAATAATGTGGCAGTGCCTAGAGACAGCAGAATAGAAAGAAAGAACTGGAGAAGATAACAAAAAACAAAGACCTACAAATAGAAATGGAACGACGATGGCAAAGGCAAGCACGGGTAGTACCAATAGTAATAGGCACCTTGGGTGCAGTTCCAAAACAACTGGAGCACCACTAGAACACCAAAGACATTGACAAATTTGCTATCAGTCAATTGCAGAAGGCAGCTTTGCTTGCAACAGCTTCTGGTTGTTGGATGAATCCAACAGAGGCTCAAGACTATTGTGTTATTGTTATCACATTTGTCCTGTTAGGTATAGTGTGTATTAAGACATTATAATTGAATAGATTGCATTTTAAAATTGATTGCTTCTAGTCTAGACCTGGAATGAGATGGGTGTTTTATTTAACAAAATAATTACATGTTTTTTGAAGACCACTAGGGAACAGTTGGATATTCTCAGAAGTCTAGCCAGGAAAAAAAAAGTCCCTACTCCTTGCTTACATTATATGACGTACGCATTCAATTCTTAATTCATCTCTGAACATTTCTTCATTTACTGTTTACATTAGACTCTTTAACGGTGCCTTATTCTGAAGTGAGTCTGAATTCTGTTTCTCTCATTGCACGCAGGCAAGCTGAAATAAACACTTGACTTGTGATTAACACATGGACTCATTTATGCCTTATGTCTGGCATTTATACAAATATCCATTGATTACAGGCTTAATCAGTTTATTACTATGCATTTTTGTTGTCCAATTTCATGGGCTAAAAGCAAAAGGTTGTAATTTTCCCAAATGGGCACATCCCATATTTTTTTTGAGATAACGATAGCCTTTCTGTAGCCATATAATTGTTGTGATAAATAAGTTGACTATACAGTTATGACACTTTCACCTCCATTCTTCTAATAAATGTTCTAAAGTAGAAACTTTATTTTTTCGGCCACCGAGTACAAATCCAAGGAAAGAGTTTTTTATCTGCATGAAGATTTTGTTCCCACCAGACACTCTTCTACCAGTGTACTAAAGGTTCTAGACACTGAGTTTGTTAGCTGGAAAGCTGACATCTTGGGCTTAAGACCTGGGTGCTGCACAATGGGGTGATTTTCCATTATTTGCCCCAGCTCCCACCAACCTAGCAGTTTGAAAGCATGCAAATTCAAGAAGATAAATAGGAACTACTTTGGAGAGAAGGTAACAGTATCCTGTGCACCTTTGATGTATGACCACGGAAGTGTCTTCAGACAATGCTGGTTCCCTCTGCTAAGAAACAGAGATGAGCACTGAGTCCTGGAGTCAAACAGGCTAGATCAGGGGAAACCTTCACCTTTACAATACTCTTGGAACATTGCCTTCCTATAGAACAGGGGTCTTCAAACTTGAGAGCTTTAAAACTTGTGGACTTCAACTCCCAGAATTCTTCCTCCAGTTATTGTTAGCTTAGGAATTCTGGGAGTTGACGTCTGCAGGTCTTAAACTTGTCAAGTTTGAAGACCCTTGATATAGAACATGAAGTTCTTCTGGGCATGAAAATCTGTTCAGCATATGTCTTGAGATGACGTGTGCCAGCTCTACTAGGACTATATATATATATATGAATATGGAGAGTTAAAATGGTATTAGTATGACTGCCATATTGTGAATTTTGTATCTGTGTATAAAAGAACAATAGATTGATTATGAACTAGGAAGTAAACTGAGCCGTGTCCAGCATCTGATTCAAAGAAGACACCTGTGCTTTGAAGGCTACATAAAAGAGGCAGGGTGCCTTTTCCTCTCATAAACCTAGTGTGACACAAGAGGCTCCAGTTACTTACATTTCTATTTGCTGTATGAGTAGAGCTTCTCTCGCCTCTCTTCAAGGCAAGATGCTGCCAATTCTGGAAGTAGGCTGAGGCTGTAACTAGGAAACAAAATTAAACATAATTTTAAACTAAGTAAAGCTGTAGCATCCTGGATTTTCTCAGAATTCAGCTGGCCAATCCAGTCTGCAATGCAAGAATAAATAACGCTTTGATCTGGTGATTAAAAATATACTCTCCAATTGTGTTCAGATAGATGAATTATGAATACTTAAATTGGCTTCGGAGGCATGAGGCTGCTATGAAATTTAACAGAGTGAAATCCTGAAGAGGCAGAGTCAACATTAAAGTTTTTAAATTTTCATATTCAAGACTTTTTCAACAGTGCAAGAAAAGTCTTTAGTGACCAACTAAAGCACACTTGTGGTGGGAATGGAATTTCATGGGTGCTTCATGTATCTTTGTTGCAGGACAGTAGTGGTAGGCAAGTGGACACATTTTCATTCAAAAATCTCTCAAGAGTCCCATGATGTGATGACTATCTGGTAACTCAATTGTGCACAAAGATCCCTTAGATTATATATCTGAGTTCTTGGGATACTAATGGACAAACCACAGGAAGATTTAGAGTATTATGGACCCAGAGTTGCAAGAAAACAAATAAAAAGAATGGCTAAATAATTCTTCTGAGTATTTGAGCTATAAATTCACTCACTACAATCATTGGTCCACTGGTCTCTAAACTACAGTTCATATATAATACAAAGTAGGTATCTCTGATAGAAGTCAGAAAACTAGCAGTTTTGTTCTGCCATTAGATAAAACTGTTTGCACTACAAATGTGTGTAATGAATTGTAGTTTAAGAGGAGAAAGCCATTGTAAAATGTTGTGTTACTAAAATTAATTTTCTTATTATTGGCATACTAGGCAATGCCTGCCTCATTGGGTCAACATTTCAGAGATATTTCCTTCCCTAGACAGAGAAATAAGGTAGGTAAGCAATAAGAGCAGGAGTCATTTTTGATATCTAGCCTGCTTCCATATTGAGCTTCTTTGTGGGAATTTGGTAGAGAGTGTGAAAAAGCAACTTTACTTTCCCCCCCTTCCCTTCCCTCCCCCCTTCCAGCGGGGACTACTGGGTGGTGAAGGGAGCAAGGGATTGTGAGATTGGCTGGGAAACTGTCACAGAATGTTGAAAATGAAGACCACATGACAATAGCAGCAGTTACAACTGACACAAAATTTGGATTGTTGGAACATGAAATCAATTCATTACTCTTTTTCAAAAGACCTAGACATGTATACACATGTGTATGTAATTTACTGATTAGTTCATGTTTAAAAGATATATTACTGCTCCGTCCCATTGGATATGTTCAATGTGCTTTATCAATTTAGCACATATCTCTGATTAGTGAATTGTGCAGGAAATAGTAGCGAAGAATACCTACCTATTAATATTCCAAACTAATTCATCAATGCACACTAAAATTATTGTTCAGAATTATTACAATTATTAAATTATAATGCAATTTAAAAGTATATCTCTATATATCATAGACAATTGTATCCATTCCTCTTTTAAGACGATTTCATGAATTGACTTCTTCAAGCTCTCTAATGATGTATAGATGAGTTCCCCCACCTGGTGCTCTTTACAATTCTCATAACCTTACCTATAATTCCTGAACATACATTATTCCCCATCCTGGCTGGTCCACTGTATACAGCTGTAACTTCTAATGATAATTTTCAGCATATAACAGAATAACAGAACAGAATTATAGGGTTAGAATGGACCTTGGGGGGTCTTTTAGTTGAGCTCCCTGATCAATCAGGAGACCCTATACCATTCTGCAAATAGAATAACAGAGTTGGAAGGGATCTTGGAGGTCTTCTAGTCCAACCCCATGCCTAGGCAGGAAACCCTATACCACTTCAGACAAATGGTTATCCATCATCTTTTAAAAAACTTCCAGTGTTGGAGCAGTCACAACTTCTGGAGGCAAGTTGTTCCACTGATTAATTGTTCTCACTGTCAAAAATTTCTCCTTCGTTCTAAGTTGCTTTTCTCATTGATTAGTTTCCACTCGCTGCTTCTTGTCTTGCCCTCAGGTGCTTTGGAGAATAGCTTGACTCCTTCTTCTTTGTGGCAGCCCCTGAGATATTGGAAGGCTGCTATCATGTCTCCCCTAGTCCTTCTTTTCATTAAACTAGACATACCCAGTTCCTGCAACCATTCTTCATATGTTTTAGCTTCCAGTCCCCTAATTCTAGACAAGTGACTGTCCAATGTCTTCTTAAAAGCCTTCAGTGAGAGAGTACCCACCATTTCTGGAAGAAAGTTGTTCCACTTGTTAATTGTTCTCATTGACAGGAAATTTCTCCTTGATTCTGTATTGGATCTCTTTCTGATTAATTTTCATCCATTGCTTCTTATTCTCCCTTCAGGTGCTTTGGAGAATAGCTTGACCCCTCTCCCTCTTCTTTGTGGCAGCCCCTTAGATAGTGGAACACTACTAACATATTACCCCTCATCTTTCTTTTCATTAAATTAGCTATACCCTATTCCTGCAACTGTTTTTCATGAACAGTAATATGAAGTTGTTGGTGTATTTCTGTATAAATTCAATCAGGTACAGAAAGATGTAGGACCACATTTTTATGCCATTAATTTATTGTGCTGAAATATGCATGTCGGATGTGTAAAAGAGAACCCATTGTATAAACAAATGGCAAGCATTCTTGGCATGACTTTTCAGCTCAAAGAGAGATATTACAAAAAGTTCCCAAAACTATTTGAAAAATATAAGGGTTTCTCTTAACTCTTGTCCTTCTCTTAGCTCAACTAAGTTTAGCTTAGTTGGTTTGAAGAATGGCATTTCCCTGAAATGGTCAGACACTTTTGGGAATGTATGACAACTCCTTTACTTCTAAATCTCTTGAGCTGACTTGTGGATTAAAAAAGAGCAACAACTGTGTGAGTTGTGTTTATATTTTTTTGGAGAAGGAAAAGTCATAACGAAGGGTGATCTTTGGATAATGCTTTCAATGCGGATGGTAGTATTAGAAGTGGCACATTCCAAAATTACACCGCAATATTCTAGATTTCCTGTTGAAATTCTAGAGAGCCTTCAAGTTAAAAACTTCCTGTTTGAAAAAAATAAGAGAATAAGATGAAGTTTCAGTGGACTGAACTGAAACAGACACAGAATTGCTTCTTATGTAATTTGATGCCAAAAAATATTTTTGTTAGTTCTCATTCACCCCTGCCTCCAATTTAGCAAAATAATTATGTGACATCAGCTGGAAAGTCTTCCTTTATTTCTACAATATTTTACCACCCCAATTCTTCAAATCTTACTTATTTCCTACCTAGGTGAGTTCGTCAAGTCCAACATTTTTTCCCAGTCCAAGAAAAGACATAGATGGATTTTGTGGTCCATTAATATTCTGTGTTGCTCATTTTGTAAGTGTTTATCTTTAATAAGCAACCAAATCTGACTCTGCCAAAGAAAAAGGGGTGGGGGGAAATGAGGATCCCTAAAAGCTGTATAATTGCTTTTTAATTTCAAAATCCAATCCCTTTGTGTTTATTTAAAGATAGTATATTTCGGTGCTTATTGTTCCTAGTGCTCTACGTAAAAAAAAAAATCATTAATTTCAAGAAGCTGTTACGGTATTGATTTTGGTAAAGACTTCCATTAACTGACCAATCTAAATCTCATAAGTGATGTCAGGATAGTTATACATTTGCTTCCTTCGCATACTCAGCCATTATGTGAGAATGCAGGCAGTGTCAGAATACGGCTGTTAAATTATTTCTAAATACTGCACCCCAAACAGCTTCAAACAGCTTAACAGTTCTGCAGTTTGAGACTGACACAGAAATGACAATCTGCCACCTCTTTGTTTTTTAAATATTAACATTGTATTGGGATAGTATTTTTGGAGTGAAAACCTGTGGCACGAGAGGATAAGTGAAATAAACAAAGGCAGCTGGGCTGCATGAAATAATGGAACAATAAGGGCCTTACAGCCGTTCTCATCACTCCAGTATGTTAATTAGCATTCTGTTGTGGCCGCAACCCTGAAAACATGTAATCTGTATTGGTGTACTGTACAGCTGTGAACACACATTCTTTTTTGTTAGTCCCTTGAGTTTGTCTTGCCATTGGCATATGTGTCCAGGCCAAAAGTCAAACCATTCCTACTAAAGTATCTGCTTGAGAAATAGAATCTTGCCTGTATCTTTTGAGTCTTTTTTTATTAGCCTGTGATGCAACTGTGGGATAACCAACACTTTTATACTTTCTTTGTAAAAAGATGTTAAAACTCTAGAAAGAGTCCAGAGAAGAGCAACAAAGATGATTAGGGACTGGAGTCTAAACATATAAAGAACGGTTGCTAGAAGTGGGTATGTCTAGTCTGAAGGAAAGGGGGTGACATGATAGCAGTCTTCCAATATCTCAGGGGCTGCCCCAAAGAAGAGGGAGTCAAGCAATTCTTCAAAGCACCTGAGGGCAGGACAAGAAGCAATGGGTGGAAACTAATCAAGAAGGGAAACAATTAAGGAGAAATTTCCTGACAGAACAATTAATCAGTGGAACAACTTGCCTCCAGAAGTGGTAAACGCTCCAACACTGTTTATCTCCTATTCTATTCTATTCTATTCTATTCTATTCTATTCTATTCTATTCTATTCTATTCTATTCTATTCTATTTTATTCTATTCTATTCTGTTTTCTATGCTATGTTTTGCTATACTATGGTGTGCTATGCTTTGCTTTAATCTTGCTTTGATTTTATGGGTGACAGGTTTGGGGCAGGGCGGGGATGAATGATGAGTCCAAATTGAATTATGGAGTTTGCACCAGAACCTTGAGATCTCAACCGTTGAGTTAAAATGGACATTCTGTTGTCAGCTGTGGATTGTGTTGATGTTGTTGATGGAAGTGAGGAATGGAAAATTGGGTATAGGATGCAAAGTAAGAAGAGGTCAGCAGGACAAATGTTATTTATTTCTTTTCCCAATGTTTGGAGTAAGTTTGGGGATTTGCTACAGTTTCCAAGTATTTTATACCTCAAAAAGGTAGAATATTTTTCAACCATCCCATCATTAAATTAGGACCACATAAAAGGGGGATCAGGCCTGATCATACCTGCCACCTCTATAGTGTATCTGATTTATAATCCTAGCAAGTCATCGTGTGTCAAAATTTGTCTTCAGCAAACACAGCTTTTTTCCTGATACATTTTCTTCTCCAGGTGATGTTTTTGAGCTTAGTTGTATATTTTCTATTACAAAACACTTCCTGGTTTCATAGCTGCATATGCAATGCTTTAAAGGGTTGCTTTGCTTTTAAAAAGTTCTGAATGAAGCATTCTTCCCAGTTACTTTATGAAGTGACACTTCCCCCCACCCCCCTTTTAAAAGTGAATGAGATGGAAACATAGCTTTATGCTCCTTTAAGATCCTCCATTCTAGTAACTGAAATGGGCTTATACACAGGTAGGCACATATTCCTCTTTCAACTTTTCTGATCAGCTTCTAGAAGAGGTTTCAAGGAGACATAAAGTGGCAGATTCAAGGAGATCCCACTGAGCTGGCTATTTGGTTTAATTCCATATCTTCCGATCTGGTCTCCATTATTGTTCATGAGTTCTGATCCAAAAGAAGTCAATTCCTATAGGAATTGATCTGGATATCTGGCCTTTTTTTAATCTGGGGAACAAATGTCTTGATGGGATAAGGATTCCCATGTGTTTGTCACCAAAACAGTCATCTTTTACTTTTGTTTATAGTATCATAGCAATTAATACAAAGCAGACATAATTCAGGCACCCCTTTTGTTCCTTCCATTTGAAGGACCGTGTTCCCCCAATGGATCTACTTCTTCTAACACAATGATTGGGAAAGGCAACTCCCCATGTATGCTCCAGCTCTTGAAACAACAATAAATCACCGCATGATTGGAATAATTTAAGTCAGAACCTATGATTGGAAAAGTTAAGAACATTGTTGTTACATAGCCTTCTCCAGGATATATTTGTAATATGCAATGCCTAAAATTTCCAGCCAGCATATCCAATAGTCATTTGGGATTTGAGATGCAACTTTTTCAAAAACTACAAGGATGGGGTCTATAGACTTTTGCCATCAAATACATTGCATATTTACCAAGTAGAAGAGAATTATTGCAACTCAGGTTGAACTTCTGGGTTCTGGGTGTTCTCTTGTTTTCTTGCAGATATTTCATTAAACTGATGATGGTACCTTGTTGGATAATGAAATGTCTGCAAGAAAAAAAAACAAGCTCAGAGTCTGTGGAATCTCAGCCATCCAGGTCATGGTTGTCCCAAAGCGGCTTTTTCAAAAGGCAACTGGACTTTATTTTTCTTTGAAGATGTTTTGCTTTTTATCCAAGAAGCTTCTTCAGTTCTTCACTTCTTAAAACCCTCCACAGTCATTAGGTATTTGCAGTACAACACTCCTCAACTGATTTATTCTTAGGGAATCGTTTCCATAGAAATCAGGATGAAACATTGCACAATAAAATGGCAATATTGTGGGAAATAAGTGGAAACCATCTATAAATGTGGGCCACTTGTCAGATAAGAATTTATTCATCTTTTAAAACAGCGGTTGGATTTAAGAAATAATTGGAACAAGTAGCTACTTCTAAAGAGTTACTCCTTTTTTTTTCTCTTGCCCTATGATGAATTTTTGAATGAAGTAATATTATTTTCCTCATTCAAAATGCCTTTTCACAATAGATAGGCAGTTGTCAACACCATTCGTTGGGGCCCATTTATCATCTCCTAGTGATGATTCTCATGTATTCAGGGAGATGGATGTTTTTTTTTCCCTCTCTCTCTCTCTTTGAGAAAATAACTTGGTAGTGCTCTTGGCTGAATACATCCTTTATCCATACTCAAATGATAACAGCAATGACTTAGTTTGTATATCTGGGCTAATCTACTTCAAACTTGATCTTGAAAAATACTATTATTGTGCGCAACACACACACACACAAACATAGCATTGTGTTTAAGACATTATGTTGATCTAAAGTCAATCTCCTCCCTCCTCAATCCATCTCTTAAAAATAATGAATAAATTGTTTGGTGATTGTGATGGGAGTACATGTCCACTTGAAAATAAAATGAGAATACAGTTGGGGAGGATTCTTAGCTCTTTTATTTAGGATACAGCTTTTTATTCTGATAATTAGATTTATTACACCTTTTTTCTCTTTTACTTTTACTGAACTAACATAAGGAATGACCCAAGACTTTCCTATTTGACTTATTATAATATTACATATGATTGTAAGTAAGTAAGTAGCAAGATAGCAAAGCATGCACGTGCAGGCTGATTTTAGGGTCAATTATTGACGTTCAAATCAAACCAACACATTTTTTTTTGTGTAAATGGAAAGAACATTAGCAATTGTGATAAACATTTCTCTCTCCTTCCTTCCTTCCTTCCTTCCTTCCTTCCTTCCTTCCTTCCTTCCTTCCTTCCTTCCTTCCTTCCTTCCTTCCTTCCCTCCCTCTTTCTCTCTCTGAATTTGCCTTCATAGTTTTAAAAGTAAGCAATTAATGGGAGGATTTTGCACTCCAGATGTGGCTATACTATAATAGTGTTATAAATGCTGAGAAAGAGAAGGGGAGGGTGGAAAAGAACCGCCCCCCCCCCCCAAAAAAAAAAAACCTAGCTTGGAACGAAGGAGAATGAAATCAAGAGCACACCTGGGTTTGACAAAGATTGCATTTACTGACTGCTGCGCTATCGCATTACAGAGACAGACCAAATCTTTGGGAGCAGCTGTAGAGAAAGGCTTGGCAAATCGGTATGCAAAAAAGCAGGGCATTGTTAACTTAATCAGATGCCTAGGAAAAAGATGGGCCAGACCAAGAGGGGGATCTATAAACAAGCAGGGAGTTCAGAGATCCATGGGGAGAGAAGGGTGGATGCCAACCCCTTCCCCCTGCCTTTTCTTAAGGCTCCATCCTGAATCAAATTATTCCTGATTTTTTAAAAATCATCCCTCTTCCTCCTTCCTTTTCAGGGGAAAAAAAGAAAGATGTTGCCCTTCATTCTACATTTCATTCTGAAATTGTATCACGGTCTGAATTTGAGCTCCTGCGTAAAACATGCATAACATAGAGAGAAAGAGAACTTTGCTTGAGACACTCAATATTTGCTTTTATGTCATACCCTGATTTTTTTTTTTAATCTGAGGTTCTGTTTTGAAAGAAGATTTTAAAACAAACAAACAAGGCTATGTTCGTTGGCGTGTGTCCTTGGATATTCATCTTAGCTGGAAATATCCTCTTTAAAATACTTAATCCCTGGATTTTTTATTTTTTTTTAAATGCATGCATGCAACTTCCCTTGCAATGCAATGAATAAAACAAACAATTATCAGAATACCAAATATACCGAAACACAGAAATCTGATTTAGTAGCAATTTTGTTTTGATACTGACAGAGCTAAGATTTTTTTATTTTAAAAAAAGACAAATCATATGCCCCATCAGTTCAAATGATATCACCATTAAAATATTCAGATTTATTGGGGGAAGTAAGATACTGTTGTTTATTATTATTTTCTTTTTACAAATGTATTTCCTATTATCTCATTGAGAGGAAGGAAGGAAGGAAGGAAGTTTTAGATGGAGGAATAAAAGGATTGCATTTTATAAACCGAAGGCGCCTAGAATTAATTCTGTCTTCAAGAGAAGTTTCAGTCACCTGTTATTCATGTTCCCTATTAATGTTAATGGGGATATATGGCAAAATTGACTTCATCTTTAAATCTAATATCATAAAAAATAAAAGAGTAATGCTATTTAATCACCCACAGCTTAATAGTGCCTCTGTTGTTTACTGCCTTTTCACTAATTGCTCTGTACTAATGTGTTTTTGTGTGATTTCCAGTAGTGCTAAAAGAACAGAGATCCATAACCAATTAAATATAGTATTTTATGTTAAAAATATATCTGTTGCCGGCCACAAATGAACTGAAGAGAGTGCCAGTGTTGTTGTTGTTGTTGTTTTGGTGTGTTTTGTAGGAGCAAGGAGAAGGTTGGCGTGAACATAATCTCTCCGTTTACATGACAGCATGATGATATTTACAAACAAGGGGGCAAACTCAAGGAAGCCGAAGCATTCCACATTCTTCTCTTTTTAATTAGCATTTGCATCTCTCTCTCTCTTCTATAATAGTTTTAGTCATCCAGCAATATCTGGAAGGAAGGAATGCAGCTCTGCCTTAGGGAGTATGGTTTTAAGACTTTGGGTTGGCATTGAAGGAAATGGTTAGAATTTTTGGTCTTAATTCTGATTATATTTTTGTTTCAGGGTGAGCCCCAAAGATACTTTTTCCAAAAGGCAACTGGCCTTGGTTCTTTCTTTCTTTCTTTCTTTCCTTCTTTCTTTCTTTCTTTCTTTCTTTCTTTCTTTCTTTCTTTCTTTCTTTCTTTCTTTCTTTCTTTCTTTCTTTCTTTCCTTCCTTCCTTCCTTCCTTCCTTCCTTCCTCCTTCCTTCCTTCTTCCTTCTTTCCTTCCTTCCTTCCAAAATGTTTCACTTCTCATCCAAGAAGCTTCCTAGATAAGAAGTGAAATGTTTTCAAGGGAGGGGAAAAACTCCCCAAATGTGACTTTCAGAAAAAGCACCTTTGGGATAACCATGATCCAGATGATTGAGAATCTCTGTGGTTGCCTCTATTCCTCTGCATGGTAGCTGTGCCATCATTGCATGAAAATGCATCAATGCATAAAAAGCCCTGGTGGTACAGAGTTTAGAATGCAGCATTGCAGGCTATTTCTGCCCACTGCCAGAAGATCGATCCTGACTGGGTCAAGGTTGACTCAGGTTTCCATCTTTCTGAGGTCGATAAAATGAGGAGCCAGATTGTTGGGGGGGTGCAATAGATTGACTCTGTAAACCTTAGAGAGGGCTGTGAAGCCCTGTGAAACAGTCCATAAGTCTAAGTGCTGTTGCTATAAATTGAATGGATGAGATGCTAAATGGATGTGACAGTGTTATACTCTTTTGTTGCCTACTTAGCCCCAACATGTATTTTCTTGGGACCAAATGGCTATAAACTGTGCAAACATGGATAAAGATATGGCATTTTCAGCAGATGGGTTTATGTGCCTTGTTGTCCCCTTCAAAATACCTGCTCTGCTGTACAAAAAAATAGCTTCCTATCCTAATTAGAAAGCAGTTTTCAGTGGGTGTTTACTAAGAATCCATGCACTAACCAAGAAGTAGGGCCAAACATCCAGACTCATGCAATATAACATGATGTAGGTAGTTGGCTGCTGGTGATGGTGCCCTGCAAGTTGAAAGGTATGAGAGTGCATACATCAAGAATGAAAATTGAACACCAAATCAGGTTAATGTTAAAGAAGTTGGATTATTTATTTATTATTCACATTTCTAAGTTGTGTTCAGAATCTGGAGAACATACAGAATTAAACACCAAAAAAAAAATATCAAAGAAAACAGAAAGAAAATGGCAATTCCCATGGAACATCTATCCACTAAAATCTCTACAAAACATCTCCCACAGGGAGCCTGCATCTTGGAGAAAGAGCCTTCAATACATGTTTAAAAGACAGCAGGATTGGGACAAAATAACATTTACCAAATTAACAGTGATCTGCACATCTCTAGCCAGACAGATGACTGGTGACATGGTTGTAGGGAAATCTGGTAGGCATGATGAAATATCAAGGTTCATGTATTAAGGTAAACATAAAGGTTCCCCTTGCACATATGTGCTAGTCATTTCCAGCTCTAGGGGGGCGGTGCTCATCTCCGTTTCAAAGCCAAAGAGCCAGTGCTGTCCGAAGACATCTCCGTAGTCATATGGTTGGCATGACTGAACACCAATGGCGCACAGAATGCTGTTACATTCCCACCAAAGTGGTCCCTATTTTTCTACTTACATTTTTACATGCTAGGTTGGCAGAAGCTGGGACAAGTAATGGGAGCTCACTCCATTACATGGAGCTAGGGATTCGAACCACTGAACTGCTGACTTTCTGATCGACAAGCTCAGTATCTTAGCCACTGAGCCACTGCATCCCTTGTTATGTATTATGCATCAATAAAAATTGCAGTGAATACTCTCATGGATCCTAAGTTAAAAGGACACTGATTAGCTGCTCATGAATGCCTGCAGTTGCTTGCATCTGACGCTGTTGCAATTGAATTCTTCCTTTATTTCAGCATGTGATGGTGTCTAATAGGTGTGACTTTTTTATGCTTCATCTTGTTCTTTGTTGTGTTGTTATTATTTGCTGTAGTCAAACGTTTGCTTATGTGCCAGGTAGTATATGTTTTCAACATCAGTCGTAATAACAATAATTGCTAGAATATTAAAAACATACACACCTAAAACACAGTTCTTATTTAAACTTCTAAAATGAGCAGAGGATTCCTTGATGATATTCCTTGCTCCATGAAGAAATCAAAAGCCACCTTGTGCAAAGTTATGTGTGCTTTTATGCAAGACAACTTCTCTTATGAGTCTGTATCAAGTAAAAAAGCAAACAGCTAACAACAAGATTGAATTGTTTCCTGCTGGACAAATCTGAAAGGACTGGGAACTGGAGGTCCATTGAACAAGACATATCTCTTAACTTCTTGAGAGAAAAAATGAGATCAGTTAGGACTGTGGTTATTCAGCAATAGACAGTTGTCGGTGCATTATAAACATATTTAGAGGTGAGTGACCATAGGTTGTTTGGTTTGTTAAGCAACCTGAAGGTATTTTACAATGATGGAACTTCAGTCTTGTACTTCTGGTGTAAGGCCAGTAGTTGATGCATCACAATTCTTCCAGTGTTTTGGTTTTTTTAACTTAAACCTGCCTGACATTAAGATGATGTAAAACAGAGGTTTGACTTTTTGTGAAGATATATAGCAATTAAAGTGGATGCAGTGAAAGATCATCGAGAAGGATAAAGAAACACTTTTCATAGTTATGTTTAATTGCCCACAAAGACAGGGTCATTGTTGCTAACTATAGCAGTCAAAAGAGATGTACCTTTGAGTGGAAGATAGTAATAAATAACAGGAGAGTGATGATGTTGGAAAAGAGCCATCAGAGCCTGGGGTGGAGTCAAGTGAGTAATTGGTGTGGAATCCTTATGTCCCCATAAACGACCTATGTCTAAGCCTTCTTGAATTCCATTGACTCTTTATATAGCACCAATTTAGCGCTGACTAGATTTTTGTGAATGAGCATGATAAATACATCATCTTAACTGGAACATAATGTGTGGCTCCACTTATTCAAACCTCATACATCTCCTTCCTTGCTTCTGATATGTTTAGACTAATGCAGTTGGACTGGATACATCAAGAAAATTACTGTGTATCTTTAAATCAAATTCAGCATCAAGGGATAAAAACAATACCTTTTATGACAGATCATATCATAAGCTTTAATACATTTTGAGTTATAGTATCTTCATAATCAGCAAGGGATGGATAATGTTTCTTTTTATACATCCCCACTTATATTTGGGGAGGTGTGATCTTGAATGCCACCAGTGGGTAATACCACAAATAACAAAGTGGAGCCATCTTTCTATCTTTTCCTTCTTTTGTCTCTGCTTTCTCTTCATCCCATCTGGCAAGGTGCTAGGAGATGGACAAGTCCCTTATGGAGGATTTTGAGTTAGCAAGAACCCAAATGAGTTGGTCCCTGGGATCAGAGGTTTAGTCTTCTGATCTTTTGGACTCGTGCTGAAGCCCATTCTCAGAGAACTTTTCTCTCACCATTCCAAAAGCTTGGAAGACTAAACCTCTGGTCCAGATTGGATCCTGCAACATTATCCTGGGACATGTATATCTGCCATCTTCATTCATGATTTTGAATTGGCACCTGGAATTAGATAGGGGCTGCTAGTTGCCTACTTCCACTTTATAAATTACATAAAGAACAAGGTATATTCAGTTCCCACAGAACTGTTCCTTTCATGACACCTATTGGTAAAGAAAATTAATGCTTAGGATGGATGTAGAAGCCACCATTACAAGAACAACTAACCTTCTGATTTAAAGGATCTTTTGGCTGTGGATTCATAAGTCCAATTTCTTGCTTTATTTGATTGTCAATAACATCCTTTTTTAAAATGGATCACGTGCAAAATTTTGAAAGGCACATGTGTTTACCACATCATCTCACATATTCAATGAATCTCCATGCTATATTTTTATGTTCATTGATTGAGCATGGCAAAAACAATGCCATGGGTTGTGGTATTTGTAAGGGTAAGATCAGGAAGCCAACATTGAGAAATGTTGAGAGATCTGTTAGGCATCCATAAATTGTCCATGGTAATCAATCACTCTGAGACAAGCATAATCTCCAATTGATTTATTAGGAACAGCTCTGGTACGTCTATGGAAACACATACATCAATAGCAGATAACATTTTGTTTGCTGAAGATGCCATGGTCCATCCAGGCTGAAGTTTTGGAAATTAGACCTAAACTAGATTAGATGGATTATAACCAATGAACTGACTCAATGTAAGACAGCTTTGTATATTTATAATATATCAGGGACTGTAACTCAGAGGAGGATTACATGATGTATAGTCGATGATCTCAGGTTCAATCTCAACCATTCCATGTTTAAGTTTCAGGTAGCTGGTGCTCAGAAAAATCAAACAAGCAAACTTAGAAGAAAATCCAGTATTTGAAAATGTATTTGTTAAAGAAAGGCTGCTAGAACCAAAAGAATTTCAACCACTACAGTGATTCAAAATGGCAGAGTTCCTTATAAAAACATAGTTCAAACCCTCTTGCATTCTTCCTGCTTTCCATTTTTCTTCCTGCCTTGTGTGACAGAGTACTGGTCAGGGATGGGCTGCTGAGGGTTCGTAGGGATTCGGGAGAGTCCATGGCTAGGATTCTGTGCAATTCAGAGAACCGCCAAATCCCACTCCCACTCCTGGCTGGCCCTGCTCACCCCATCCTGCCCCTCACAGGAGTCCCCATTTTGGATGCAGGTAAGTGCAGGGTGTGCATGGAGACTCAGGGAGGGTGAAAAATGGGCCTCCCAAAAGTTCTGGAAGGCCGGAAATGGGCCCATTTCAAGCTTTCAGAGAGCCTCCAGAGTCCAGGGAGGCTGTTTTTGCCCTCCTGGAGGCTTGAGGAAAGTCTCCAGAGCCCAAGGAGGGCAAAAATGCCCCCCTTGTGGTGCAGGAGGCCAACTTGGCCATGCCCATCATGGCCATGCCCACCAGCAACCAGGCAGAGAACCTGTTACTAAATTTTTTGAAGCCCATCCCTGCTACTGGTCTCTGTTTTTCAGCAGGCTGGCCCGTTTTCATCCATCCTTCACTTCTAGACTTCTCATATTTGTTTTTTAATATACAGTGTGAGAACTAACACACTGTAGGTTGATCCATTTGGCATTCCCATTAAGTTTCCTCTCTTGCAATTTGGCCCTTGTTCATAAACAGAAGCAACCTGGTGTATTTTGTTTTCATAATTGGGATAGAAGAGACTATGTGTAGTTCAGGGTTGAACTGTGGGGGTCCTTGGTACTCTCTGAGCTTGGCTGTTTTTTGTTTTTTTTTCAGATGTTTTATTACCAAACTAGTTAACATAACCAGTGCTAGTAATTGCACTGCAGAGTAGGTTTTGTAAACCCTACTTCATTACTAGCACTGGTGTTGTTACCTAGTTTGGTAATGAAATGTCTGAAAGAAAATAACCAAACTCAGAGAGCACCAAGGACCCCATGATTCTGAAATACAATGCTATGGGCATAGGAGTAGCACGGTAGCCTAACAGTGAAGATGTTCAGCTCCCATTAGGAAGGTTGAGAGTTCAACCGTAGGTAGTTGCATATTTTCTCTTTCCTAGGCACAAAAACAAATCTGCTGCAAACCCAGCATGGAATCAAGAAGGGCATTCAACCCGTAAATGCTCAGCTCCATCTAGTCACCCTGACTCTACCTGAATTAAGGGGTTCCCATTGTCATAAAAAAGGGAGTTTTTTAATGCTATGGGAATACACATGTGTAAGTCAATGGGTAGATTCCAGGTGGGAAACTGGCTTACCCCAATCATGAGAATAAATATTGCTTTCCTTTCTAGATGTAGTGTGAAGACTCCCAGAATTCTGAACTGTAATCTCATGGCATTTTTGAACCCTTGCTCACTTCTACTTTCAAAGTCCAGAGCAAACTTCTGATGACAATAGAAAAAAATCTGCTGAACTCAGTAGAGTTTCCATGTACATGAGCAATAGAATATACTTATGTTCTTTGGAGGTTGTTACAAGGATTAATTAATTAATGTTTGTACAGCACTCTGGATGCATAAAGTGCAGTAGAAGTGCTTAGCAATATTATTATTAAGTCCCCGCACATCACTTATTTACTCTTAATATCTGAACAGAGTGTGGCTTTTGATTTTGTGAACTAATAGATCTAAGGAAGGGAGAGAGGCATTGCTATGGCTGTGGATCCAGGCAAATGTTGAATGGCTCTTATAACTCGGAACAATAACAATCGGAACAAAGTACGGGTTGGCAAAAAGAAAAAAGTGCCTCCTTGGAACTTTTTGCAAGTTTGCAGTTTACAGTTCTACTGAGAAGAATGTTTCTCACTTAGACCAGGAGGCCTTTGCATGGCCAAGCAGTCAGTATCACTACAGTCACAGTTGTGAGAATACAAGACACTACTCAGGGGATTGATGATAGGAGGTAAAACATGCCATAAAACCATGGAACAAATTCAAGTACAAAAATGTAAGTTAAGGTTTAAGAATTAGGGGCATAAAAACTTATGTAGCAAAGTATGATACAATTTATATAAGCCTACTAGTATTGTTTTATAGAATGTATGATTGAATAACAGAATAATATGGTTAATCGGATGAATTGGGGGAAAGCCACAGGTCAGAAAAAAGCATCACAGCCAACTCTCCTTCAGGTTCCACAGCAACTGTTTTTCTCTGTCTCAAAACCAAAACCTCCACAACTCATTTTTAGAGATCAACTCTTAATGATTTAAAATCTGGGCTCCACCCACTGAATTTAGGACAGCCTTAAAACTGGTGTCTGCCACAAAGGATTTTTTTCCATAGGTATCACCACTTATTCTCTTACTATGGATCCTTCAAGGTTACATTTGAATCAATGTTCTGGGAACCCTTTGCTTGACCAGTGCTTGACCTGTAATGGTTTCTTCACAGGACAATCCTGAACTGATTTTTTTCTGTTTTTTTGTTTTAGTTTCAGGAGTGATGCCTTGAATTCACTGGGAAGGAAGGTGCCAAATTCTGCCTACAAAATTGAGGAAAAATAGACCTTTAGGGCTCAGAGAGATAGCTTCCTTTGCTATAATGAAGCAAAGTTTTATCATTCCAGGTTATCAACATTTCAAAGGGTGATATTTTAATCTTTTGCCTTTTTGTACAGTCTTTTTCTTCTTCCTGGACATGCCTCTTGAGTTTTATCTTAAAGATGACTTTATTGTAAACAAATGCTTAGAGACTCTTTCTGTTAAAAAGCCATTTATGGTCCATGTTAGGTTTTGGCATCTATCTAGATGCTTCCCCCTGCTTGCTGCCCCCAAATTCCTTCATTTCTTCCTTGCTTTAATGCTCCAGCCTACTGTTGTGAAAATACTCTGGCTGTGGCAATTAGGATTAAGCTGCCCATTCAGAAACGACCAACTTCTCCATCACTGCAGGTTCTGTCCGTTTCCAAATGTTTTTATTTTTTACTTTTCCCTAGACTTCTGAGGCATGTACAGATTGATTGCCCACAGCAGTAAAGAGAAGAAGCAGGTCAGGCCATTGTAGCTCACCTGAATGCTAGCTGAGCTCATGAAAGGATGCTCTTTACATTTTTTTCTTATTCCCACCAACT
Source organism: Laticauda colubrina (assembly GCA_015471245.1). NCBI lineage: Eukaryota > Metazoa > Chordata > Lepidosauria > Squamata > Elapidae > Laticauda > Laticauda colubrina. The sequence continues at coordinate 8,959,618 of BLBF01000045.1, forward strand.
CTTAAGCATGTGCTTAGAAAGCAGCTGGGGTCTAGCCCTAGGTAACACGTTGGAGTGTTGTGGCTGCCAAATGGTGCCCAGACACAGTGAGAATGTAAGCAATTAGCAGAGGCTACCCTCCTGTAGTTTGATTCACTCGGTGTGTGCCCTGCACATTTTTTGCAGCTGTGACTCGAAACTGGGAGTCTCCTTGTGGCCCATAGACAGCTGCTTCACTGGGAAGCCAAGAGGAAGCTCTTTTACTACAGAGCCAGATGCAGCTGGGCTAAGCTTTTCTCAGCTGGATTTTTTTTTTTTAACATATCTTGCTCCAGCTTTTTTTTTTTTTTTTTGCAAAAAAGCAGAAGAAACAAAGAACAATGCATCTGAAACCCAACTGCACTTTCTGCTAATACCTCAGCAGCACACCCAGAGCTTCAGACACAAAGACCTCTTTAACTCGTGTCCCTTTACGTCGATGATATTAGCAACTGATGCAGCTTTTGCTTCTCGTATTCTTCAGTAAATTCCAAGATATTCAAAGGGGCCCAATCGAATATACATTATAGATTTTCTCCTTTGAACTGTATTTGACATTTCAGAAAGCCATTAGGCTGAATTGAAGTTCCAAGGCTGCCAAACAAATATTTGCAAATAGGAATTGAAATATAAATATCAGATTCGCAGGTCAAGATTTGATTCTGTCTTTGACATTTGAGTTTCTTTATTTAAGGTCAAACCGGGGCTTACTGTCTACTTGGGAGTAAGCCCCACTGCAGTAAGAGTTCAAACCCCTAGTAAACATGCAGAAGATTGCAGCCTACTCTGTCTTCAAACAACAAACAGTGGTACACTTTCAATCAAAAGCTGCCTACAGGTAGTCCTTGACTTAACAACCATTAGTTTAGTGACTGAAGTTACAATGGCATTAAACAAAGTACATACAACCAGTCATCATACTTATGAACCTTGCAGCATCACCTTGATCACATGGTCAAAGTTTGGGTGCTTGAAAGCTGCCATGTATTCCTGACAGCATCCTAAGGTCATATGATCACCATTTGTGACTTCCCAGCCAACTTCTGACAAGCATAGTCAATGGGGGAAGCTGGATTTACTTACTAAGCATGTGATTCACTTACAAATGCAGTAATTTGCTTAACAATGTTGCCCCAAAAAAGTCACAAAATTAGGTGTGACTCATCCAGTATTCTTGTTTAGCAACATAAATTTTCATCCCAATTGTGTCAAGGATTACCTGTAATCTTTAGTTTGGGTTCATTCTATACTTTGGAGTTTCATAGACATAATAGATCAGTAAGAAATATTGGATAATATTTGCTCTTCTCCTTTATTGTCCCCAAAGTAGCTAGAAATGTGATTCGTTTTTGCAGCTTATGGATGGGTGGGGGTTTAGGGGGAATTTATGGTCCCAGTGGACATCATAAACTATTTGAAGAACATGTAAATATAACTATTTAATTTGGGAAGTAAGAATGTAAACCCTGCAAATTAACATGAAAGTTATTCCTGCCATGTTCATTGGAATGATACATATGTAAGTGTGTGTGTCTCATAGCTTGAGATATATCCATCCTGGTTGTGGAGTGAATCAAGAAATGAACACAAAAGGGATTGAAGATAAAATACATCAGCAAGGAGAACAGATGAGTTTAAGAGGGCCAGATGCAACCAAAATGTAGGAAGTCATCCAGAAGATTGGTGGTCATCTAACCAATGGAATAGACAGTTAAAAAATACTTTTATCCTCTGTACAGAGGGCAACACAACTCTGCTGTTTTCTTTTATCTTCTTTTGCTCAAAATCCCCCTCCTGCACAATTTCAGATTGTGATTTAAATTCATATTACCCCAAATCAGTTTCCTTAACTTAACAAATGTTTACTTGCATGCAGAATCTTCTTAGTTTACATGCATATACCAGATTATGTTGGACTTTTGAACAGGGAGTGGCATTTCTTACCTCTTATTTCTTTCTTCCTTTTTCTAATGGGTTCAGAAATTCCATGGAGAGGCTGTCCTCTGGAGATAGTTATTTGTCATAACTAATGGGTTTCAGCTTGTTTTACAATAGGGATCTCCCATGGCACAACAGAAAGAGTCTGCCTCTAGGGGAGATTACTTAGTGTTGATCCTCTGTTTTTACTTTGCTGTTTGTATCTCATGATTCCCTTCACACATTTCCCCCTCATTTGTAGGTATGTAATATTAGAATGAGTCAAACAAAATTGTGGACTTAATGGTGTGGTTGTATGGCAAATGAAAGATGCAAACTAGCACAATAGCACTTAGACTTATATACTACTTCACAGTGGTTTACAGCACTTTCTAAACAGTTTACAGAGTCAGCCTATTGCCCCCAAAAATCTGGGTCCTCAATTTGTTGATCTCGGAAAGATGGAAGGCTGAGTCAACCTTGAGCTGGCCAAAAACAGAGCCTCAATTAGTGACGTCAAGCTGGCCCTGCCCACTTTAGCCACACACACCCAGCCCTCCCAAGGTGAAACACAACCCTGATGCAGCCTCAATGAAATCGAACAAGCTCTACTTGTTCCCCAACACCTTCTTCAAGGTTATGTTCACATTCTGTAAAATGCCATTGAGCTTGATGCATTTAATCTTGTGGAGCTATGGGTTTAAGTATACACATCCACCAGTGTAAAGTATCTCAATTCTTTGGATGTCCAACTTGAGATCTCTTTAGATACCCATAACTGCACATCAAGGCTCTATTTACTGCCCTGCTTTTGTAAGGTTGTAAACCGAAAATATATTAATATAGTTTTTATACTTGAAAAGATAGGGGCATTATGAGGATAAATTTGTTAGTACTTGGAGTTCAATAGACAGAAGTGCAAATCATTGTTATTATCTCTCTCTTTATGCATTTTTAAATAGAACATGATAATCATCTTTATGAATGCTACATTATTTATAAGGGTCATTGATGTTTGAGACATTTTTGAGCCAACACCCTCGTTGGTAAATAGACTTTTAGTATCAAATATAAGAAACCCAAACACTTCTCTTTTCAAAAGGCAGTAGGGGATGCCATTTATTCCAAAATGTAATGAGTCACTGTGCAAGAAAGGGTGTATAGTCATAAAATTGTATCCCAGCTTGATCTTACAGTCTGGATTGGCAAGGTAAGCAGGCATTTAACAGTCCCAGATCAATCCTGCACAAAATGTAAAAAAACAAAGCAGTAAATGTTGAGAGAGAAAAAATGCAGGCATGCCAGTAAGAACTTGAATTGGTGTGATCCTTCCAAAGTTACCAGCAGCCAGTCTGTGGAATTTTGTAAATGCTTTTGTTTTTAATAAGAATCTACATTTAGAGATAAAATGGCTTGGATGTGAATCAGCACTTAACAAATGGAGCCTGAACAGGAGAATGCCTGAGTATTAGGAAGCTTAATGTTTGATGTCATATGAGGTTCTAGATAACTATTATGCCTCCAATCCTTGAATTAGACTCTGGTGTCCTAGGCTGCATTAACAGAGGGATAGAATCAATTTTAGGACTGGAAAGGAAATCACAACATCACCAAAGAAGTCCATCGTCAAGTCAAGAAGTTATACATAATTATTACATGTGAAGTATTAGTACTACTTTATAATGCCTTGGTAAGACCACACTTGGAATACTGCATCCAGTTTTGATCACCACGATGTAAAAAAGGTGTTGAGACTCCAGAAAGAGTACAGAGAAGAGCAGCCAGGATGATTAGGGCCCAGAAGGTAGAACATTTGGAGAACAGTTGCAGGAATTGGTTATGTCTAGTCTAGTGAAAAGAAGGACCAGGGGTGACATGATAGCAGTGTTCCAATATTTGAGAGGCTGCCACAAAGAAGAGGGGAGCCAACCTATTCTCCAAAACACTAGAAGGGAGGAGAGGAAGCAGTGGATAGAAACTAATCAAGGATAGAAGCAACCTGAAATTAAGAAGAAATGTCCTGGCAATGAGAACAATTAATCAGTGGAACAGCATCCCTTCAGAAGTTGTGGGTGCACCATCATTGGAAGCTTTTAAGAAGAGATTGGGTTTGTCTGAAATAATATACCTAGGGTCTTTTGCTTATACAGGGGGTTGGACTACAAGACCTCAAAGGTCCCTTCTGTTATTCTGTTCTATTCTGTCTCAAGACCTAAGAGCAAATTGTGAAAGAATACTTCTTTTGTTGTCTTGTTTTGCATTCCATTTATTCTTTGAAATTCTGTCACTGAAACGTTAGCGAATGCCTGTCAATTTTTCTGGAGGCAAAGTCAAGGATATGCTTTGTTCACATATCATATTTACAGATCTCATAGCCTTTTCTGGAGATGAGTATTCATTTATGGATGTTGCTCCTAGGACATCTGTTTCAGAAACGGAGCACCTAAAAAATATCTGGAAATTTCAAAAACAAACAAACACTATTTTGTACATTTTCATTTGAGTGATGGAAGGCCAGCAGCTTTAGCTTCCTGCTTGAATCTGATATCAATACATACTTCTTATGTTTCAGTTCAGAGTCTGGGTAAACTTTTTGTAGCTCAGCAACTTTGCTTAGCTCCTGTGAAGTTAGCTAACATCCTGGCACGTTTCTGCTTAATGACTGGGGTGAGGATCAAACTGTTTATCAGTTACAGGAGTGTTCACAGTTGAACTTCAAATTAGCTATTTTCTTTCACACATGTTCAACATGGCAGCTTTTAGCATTCCCCCTCTCCTTTTCAGAAGTTCCCTTTATGTCCACCGGTTGCCTTTTGAAATAAAAGTAGGATTAAAAAAAAACAATAAGAGGAGAAAATGTAAGTGAACAAACAATGCTATCATAGCACTTTAAAATAATCAAATACGTCTTTTCCCTCCTCCTCTCTCTGTTTGCATTCTAAGGTGTATAGAAGGCAGTTTGAGATGATGAAAGAGAAAAAAAAACCTATATTGGTGTTTTCCCATCAACAGGTATAGATGATGTTAAAGGTGCAAGAGAAGGAACAAATACTCTTAGAAACATTGTGCTGCTATTTTTGTCCTTCAGTTCTTTATGACAACTTATTTGTACTTAAAGGAATATTTCTAAAGAGCGAAGAAGCATCATTAAATAAAGACTGTGAAATGTGCAATATGGCTTATTTATTTAAATGTTAATTGGTCCAACGAACACTTCTAATTAGCTCTATATTTGCTTAGCAAAAAGTTTTACAAATTCCAATTGTGAAAAAAGCAGCTATTTTGAGCTGGTAAGCATGTTGCAGCATCAGCTATGATTTTTCTATAGTTCTCAGCCCTTGAAGGCACAATTTAATTTTTCATGTATGCATACTAGCAACGGTAAACACTTGCGAGTGTAAAGAACCTTCTTTAATTAGCTGCACAACAATTAAAGGATTCACAAACTAAATTGAACCCTGTCTCTGTGCTTACTAGCTGAATTCTACCACCTGTCACAACAGCACTTTGTTCAATCTGTTATGCAAAATCATTATAGCAATATAGCTGAGGAAAAAAAAAGAGAGAAAACAGCAATTATTTCTTACTTTTCTCTTGAATGGGTTATTTTGGGTTAGATTCATGTCAGGTTCATTGAAGCTAACCTTTTGAAATCTGTAACAGCATAATTCTTCTATGGCAGGCTTAGAATTTCTAGATAAAACTATTTCATTTTACCCTTTCAAGAGAAGGGAAGGCACCCATTTGATATAAGATACGTTTCTCTGATTATTTGGGAAAAGTGTGTGTGTGTATCTGGAGTTGGGGAATAATCCAAATCCTTTAATTTTTGCAGCAGACTGTTATTTTCTTTGTCAGACCAGGAAACCCAGAAATCTAATGATATAACTACTTCTTTTATTATTAAACTCATTAAATGATGTTGCAAAACAGCACTTGCAGGATTTTGGATTTATGTTTTCTTGATTTCCTGAAACCTCTCTCTTTCTCTTTCCCTATTCCTTTCTTGTCCTTTCTCTCTTTTCCTTTTCCTCTTTCCCTCTTTCTCACTTTCCTTCTTTTTCTCTTTCTCTTTCTTTCTCTATTTCTCTCTTTCCTTTTCCCTTTCCCATTCCCCTCACTCTTAATTCTTTCTTTCTTTCTTTCTTTCTTTCTTTCTTTCTTTCTTTCTTTCTTTCTTTCTTTCTTTCTTTCTTTCTTTCTTTCTTTCT
>BLBF01000045.1:8965773-8997730 GCA_015471245.1 Laticauda colubrina
TCTTTCTTTCTTTCTTTCTTTCTTTCTTTCTTTCTTTCTTTCTTTCTCTTTCTGTCTTTTGGAAACAGTATAGATTAAACTCCCACAGCTTAGGTAAAGCATCAACCTTGAGAAAACATGTTCCTGTAGTTTACATTGTGGTATCATCTGTTCTAGTCCAGCTACTGTGGCTGATAGGGAGAAGATGTCAGGGAAGCATGGTCCAATTGCATTTGAAGAACATAGGTTCTGCAACCCTAAATAACTTTATAGAAGCTTTTTTTTTTAAAAAAAACTATGCTTTTGTAGTATCTGAAATTAGTATCTACACCAGAGGGGTGTCAAACTCACAGCTTGTGGGCCAAATGTGTCATGTGCTGGCCCTGCCCCAACCTGGTTTAGCAAAGAGGAAAAAAGTCCCGATACATCATGTGACACTGCCGTGACAACGCGAGTTTGACACCCCTGATCTACACTATACCTTTTACATGTGAGAATTATATGTAATTCTACATGTCCATTGAGAGAAGTGTGTGTATTGTAAGTAGGATACCATGTCTTTAGTCTTCTGTTTTCTGTTCCGTATATGGCTAGTCCTCAATTTTATAACTATCATTGAAACTGGAGCTTGTGTTGCTAAGTGATGTGAGTTGCACATTATTTTACAACTAATTTTGGGGTGCACGGCTGTTAAGTGAATCAAGTTTCATGCATTGACTTTGCTTGTTGGAAGGCTTCTACTGGGAAAATTGCAAATGGCAATCCTGTGAACCCAGGACACTGCAAAAATTGTAAATGCATGCCAGTTGCCAAGCATCCCACAGGCCCAATGCGTCACTTGCTGGCCACGCCCATGCCCAGTTTAAAAAAAGGGGGGGGAAGGTGCAATACGTCAAGTGACGATGCCATGGCAACATGAGTTTGACACCCCTGCCATAGAGCATAGTGTAATAATAGTAAAGAGGAAATGTAATAGTATTAGCAGAATAGTTATACTATGTATAAGCCGTGGTGGCACAGTAGTTAGAGTGCAGTACTGCAGGCTATTTCTGCTGTCTGCCGGCTGCCTGCGATTGGCAGTTCAAATCCCACCAGGCTCAAGGTTGACTCAGCTTTCCATCCTTCCAAGGTGGGCAAAATGAGGACCCAGATTGTTGGGGGCAATAGGCTGACTCGGTAAACCACTTAGAGAAGGCTGTGAAGCACTGTAAAGTGGTATATAAGTCTAAGTGCTATTGCTAGTGGTATGTAGCATAAGGAAATATTGTGATAGTAATAGTAATTATCACAGTAGCAAGAATACAGGATTTATAAAGGCATTTTTCCTTTAAAAATTGAACCAAAAACCAATCTGCTTAAGGATAACACGCGAAGCCCACTGGTGTCATAAGAATAGCTTCTGTGACCGGAGTTAAAGAATTTGTTCTTGAGTGAGGAACACACAATAGAGATGTTTCATAATCAGGGGGATGGGGGTGGGGTGGGGTGTTATAAATGAATAGGTCTGATTATTCCATGCTGTCATTTTAAGTTGCCCAATATTTTTAGATACTTGTCCCTTTGCATCATTTTGCGAAAATGTGTGGGCACAACGAGGCCCTTTGAAAGCCTGACATATTCTCTTGCAAAAAAAATAAAATAAAAGCCAAAGGGCTGAAGTTGTGGAAGAATGTATGTTTTATGCTCTCCCTAGCTGAAAGCTGGAAGGGAAGCTGCCACCGATAGCACTGACTTGTAAAATTCTTAGATAATTTGGCACTGCAGAACAAGAAACAGAGACATGCCAAATGTTTCTTGAATGCACTTTTTCAGTCCTCCGTCAAAATATCGTTGAGTTCTATAGCAACTATGGATGGTTTCCACAGAACAGATTCGTTTAAAGATAGCTTAAGATAATATAGCTCGGTGCACTTCCATATGTGTTTAACAGGCTTGGAGGCAATGAAACTGTTTTCAACATGACTGCACAAAACAAACTGAGGAATGATTCGTGGATAATGGGGCTGGCTTTTGTGCTTGCACCTTTGTACCTAACCCTGGATGAGAATACTGTAACATGTTACAGTATTTGAATAAAAAACTCTTGATATCTAAGCAATGCAATCAGTATCCTGTTCTTTCCCACTTAATAGCATATCTATTTTTCTTGGAGTCATTCTATGGGGAAAATGGGGGTTATGTATTGCTCTATATGTTAGGAATGCAGAAAGCCAGTGCAGGCTGGCACTGGAAGTTTTAGTCCAAACACGTCTAAAGGGATAGGATATGGCTTTGATAACGAATTGTCCAATGGTATAAGTAATCCTACCTGTAGCAATGTTACCAAAAGCAGTTGAAGTTTGTGTAGAACCTGGGAGCTACTTTCTGCCTTGACCTACAGAGTTATCCCTCTTTGGACTGCTGAATATGAATTTGATGGAAGAGAATATCTGTAGCTCAGGTTGAGATGTTGGGTCCTTAGGCTCTCTGAGCTTGGCTGTTTTCTTGCAGATGTTTCATTACTAAACCAGGTACCATCATCAGTGCTAGAAAGGAATATGGTTTGTGGAATGGAGGAGTAGGAGAGGGAGGGGTATCCTTGGTACTCTCTGAGCTTGGTTGTTTTCTTGCAGACATCTCATTACCAAACTAGATAACATCAACAGTGCCAAAAAGGAGTGGGATTTGTTCTCTTTTTATGTATTAATGGCTTGTCCTCTCAGCGTTGGTGTGAGTATGATATAAATATGAATCCTTCAGTTACTCAAACATGAGGATCATTTTTGAGCAACCAAAGGATTCATATTCATATCACATCCTTGAACCTAGAACCACTCAAGCCTTTTTCACTCAGACTCAAGCTGTTTTTATGGAAAGAGGAAGAAAAATATGTGGGAATCAAGGTTGTTGTCTTAAGGTCATGTCAGACCAGTTGTCCACTAGTTCAAGATTATCAATGTTTGTTGAAAAAGTCTCTTTGGCATTCTTCTCCCATCCCCTTTGCAGACTGATTGGCTTGCTCTTGGGGCTTTAGCATACAAAGCAAAGGTGGTATTCAGCCAGTTCTGACCAGTTCTGGAGAAACGGTAGCGGACATTTTGAGTAGTTCAGAGAACCAGCAAATCCCACCTCTGACTGGAGTTTTACACAGTATCCTTCCCCTGTCATGCCCACCAAGCCATGCCTACAGAACTGGTAGTAAAAAAAAATTGAATCCCACCACTACTGACACGAAGCATGGACTGTGCATGCAAATAATATATCAATATATATTTTAAACATTTTCTGATTTAGTCATAAGCAAACAGTACAAGTCAAAGATCTTACAAGCATTTCTGAGATTGTTCTTCTGAATCCTGATCTCACCTGTCCTAGCTTCTTCTCACTATAACATAGCTCTGCATGTTGAACTGGCCTTTGATTTTGCCCTTGTTCTTTTTCTCTTTGAATGTGCCATCAGCTGGAAATGAAGCCACCTTCTTGATTTTTCTCAGAGACTTTTCTGCCTTCGTGCCTCTGGTACTGACAAAGCAGCTTCAAAGCAGTGAAAATCTTCATAAACATTATTACCTTGGAACAAATAGTGTCAAAATCTCTATTCCAATTTCCCAGAATTCTTCTTCTCTTGTGAAAGAATGCCTGGTTTCTACTTTACTTTCAGGGAGTAAATTTCAAGATTTACTCTTGGTAGGAATTGTGTTTGGTGTGAAACTAGCATTAGCTCATTTTATCATTCTTAGGTTAGCACAGGGATATTTGTGCTTCCCCATTGACAAAAAGTTGTTGAACCTTCTGCTATCTTTTTCCTTCATTTTGTGGTCTCCCTGACTGCCAATCCAGTCATCTTTTGAAAGAGATGATTATACAATGAAAGACTGGGTGCTTGTCTGCATACCATTGCCAATTCACAATGAAAAAGTCTTCCCCCACTCCCCAGTTTCATTGAAATAGTTCCTTGGGGAGGGGAGGAACTTATTTTCCATTAAACTGAATGAGAATGGTAACAACAAAAATATAAATTAGATTTTAAGCCTCCTAAGCTTTCATTTCTTGCTTTAGAACAATTTTCAGAATGACAATTAAACACCAGTTATCCTTTCTCCCTGTTTTTTTTTTTTTTTAAACCATGTTATCACTTCGGACAAATGGGCAAGAATTTTTGTCTTCATTTTGATGAAGCTGCAGATTGGGTCTTTTGATTTGCTGTCTCCATTGTTTTTCTGATGCCTGTCCTATTAATCAATTTGGGCCCAGAGTTTTAGAAAAAGGGTGTAGTTTCACAATATAGGAAAGCTTAGCAGGATTAGTTCTTAGAACTTAAGTTTTGTTTTCCTGAATATACTTAACTGATAACCACCCAGTGGTGTCAAGAATGGTAATTTAACAGTATTGGAGAAAGTTTGCTTGGGCCATCATTATATTGAAACAGGAGAGATTGGTATATGTAATTATTATAATTATACTGTAGTTGGTTGCACAGTTAGCCAGATATTTAGACTGGATTTGACATTTTTGTCTACCTGTGAAATCTTTCCCAAGGATCTATGTAGACAGATGTTTAATACAACCTGTCACATAACAGTCCAGATTTAACAATTATCAATAAGAAAGACAAAAAAAGGCTGACTAAAGGATAAGGCAATACCTGGAGACAGCCGAATAGAAGAAAAATACCTGCATGTAGAATGACTGTGACAAAAGAAAGCAAAGACAGTACAATGGGCATCAATGGGTCTTGGGCACCTATCATCTGGATCACCACTTCACCACCATCAGCATTGACAAAATCCCTATCAGTCAACTGCAAAAGGCAGCTGTACGTGAAACAGTTTTCATCTTGCAAGGGTATCCTGAATACCATCCAATAAGAACATCTCCCTATCCTTCATGTTGTGGATATAGTTATTATTTTATTTGCAAACCTCTACTATTATCTATTATTATTATCTGTCAATAAGCTTTCTCCCTTTGGTGAAATTTTCAGGAAGGAAATAGATGCCTAAGGGTTTTTTTTTCCTTAGAAGTTAGGTCTGGATGGATGGATGGACAGACAGACACATACTCTTTGCTGTTTGTGCCTACATTTTTCCACCTTCTCCCTTGATCCATCCTCATCCTGACAACAACATTATCTCTTACAACATCCCTTTTTCATTCCTGCTTTTGAAAGCTTCTGTTTCCTCAGTGGGGTTTCTGTTTGAACCTCGGAATTCTGAACCAATTCATTTCTGAAAAGGATATTTATACACAACTACAGAGCATCTGCAAGGAAGGTACAAATGAAGAATGATTTTGGAGGTAAGGAAAGCTGTTTGTCCTTTGATCTCATGCTGAAACTGAAGGCCTCCCAAAAATCCTTCCTTCCTAATGAAGAGACATGTCCCTCCCACCTTTACGTCAAAACATATGTGCTATTCTACATTTGCCAGCTTATCTCCTTGATAATAAAACAGTTGTGAAGTGGGAGATCCATGAGCAGACCTCCTGGCTTAAATCGATAAAAAATAAAGCCATGGTAGAGCATTGCAAATTGGATTGATGGTGATGGCCCTGGGAAAAGAAGCTTTAATCTTTGTGTCCATGCTTATCTCACTTGGTTGCTCTTAGTCCTATTGTATGGAAAAGATCATCACAATACTGTTCCTTGTCCTTTTCTTGGAACACATGGCTGCACAGTCTTTTTTAAGTCAGATGCTACATGTAGAACTTAAGGAACGTGTAAAGAGATACACAAGAATGGAACAATTGGGCAGAAAGATCTGGTCAAAGCAGAATTGTCACATTACAAGGAAATCTTAATTCAACCTTTGCAATGGACTAAACATGTCCTCTGCTGCCAAAGGTAACAAATTGGTTTAAGACAGGGCTGTCAAACTTGCGGCCCATGGTCTGAATGCGTCATACGCTGGCCACGCCCATGACTGGTTTAGTAAAGGGGAAAAAGGTCCCAATATGTCACATGACACCACTGTGATGATGTGAGTTTGACACCCTGGTTTAAGAGGTTCGGGATAAGTTGCTCCAATATAACAAGAACTGAATGGTAGGAGGGCTCAGGAGGAATAACAGGGGTGTAAACTAATGGTGGGAATCTTATGTAAATCCCACCACTGACATCTGCCCTCTGCTCCAGAGGTGGATATTCAGCAGGTTCTGACCAGTTCTGGAGAACTGGTAGTGGAAATTTTTAGTAGTTCGGAGAACCAGCAAATCCCACTTCTGACTGGAGATTTTACAGTATCCTTCCCCTGCCAGGCCCACCAAGCCACACCCACAGAACTGGTAGTAAAAACTTTTGAATCCCACCATTGCTCTGCTCAGCTCCCCTTGTTTAAAAAAAGCACTATGGTAACTGCAATATTACATCAAAAGTGTCCTGGACAGATGCTAACTAAGGGGAGTTAGTTTGGTTAGTTATGCATCAGGCTAGAAACTCAGAGACTGTGAGTTCTAGTCCTGTCTTAGGCACAAAGCAAGCTGGGTGACCTTGGACTAATTATTCTCTCTCAGCTATAGGAAGAAGTTAAGACCTAAAAATCTGCCGAGAAAACTGTAGGGGCTCATCCAGGCAGTTGGCAGGAGTCAACACACCCATCTGAAATTGCTATCTTCCTAGAACCACTGTCAAACGTTTAGTTCTCTTTTGAAATATGCAGTGTTTTTCAGAAAACAAAGAAGTTCTTTTTTAAATCTAATTATGAATGTACAGTAAATATACTTCTTACATTTAATACATTTCATTAAGATTTAGCCCTCATCATTATAACATACCTACAAGGATCCCAAATTAGATATGCCACCTTAGTTTTTGCCATCGTTTCCCCCCACCCCCAGCATTTTGTAGAGTATCACCTTCAGATTTGTTTATTAAACCATTGCTTTGCCCTTTGAAACACAGTTATTTATTCCATCGACACCTACTACCGAGAGAGATAATCCACAACAGGCATTGTTGCTGTCAAACTTGGCCAACAAGCAGCTTGTGACTCAACCCAACAGATGTTTCAACAGTTGAGGTCAAAGGGAATTTATGGACTTTTGTGAGCTCTTTTTGTTATGGGATAAGTGCCAAAATTCTCAACATTAGGTACAAGCATTTGACCTAAGCAGTAGTAGGAGCAAGGAAACTAAGACCCTGAGGAGATGAAAGAGTAAAAATGCTATTTTGTTGAACTGGCAAACTGGCAAAAATCCAACTCACCTGATCTGACTGTATGCTTGCAGTTTAGGAATGTTTGTATACCTATTTGATGGTTTATATCGGAGCTGATTTTCCTGAGAGGTAACACTGCAAACAAAATCTCATAGGTTTCAGTATCCAATCAGCTTTTGATCTTTGTTGCATTTGTGAATTTTACATTATACCTAACAGTAGACGATAATGCTTGTAGATCAGGGTTGAACAGTGGGGTCCTTGGTGCTTTCTGAGTTTGTTTATTTTCTTGGAGATGTTTCTTTACCTAACTAGGGAACATCTGTTAGAATGTCTTCAATGTCTTAAAAAAGATGAGCAAGGTGGAACCATCCTAATTTCTGGAAGAATTCTGTCCATAGGACAGGTGCCACCACAGAGAAGGCATGGGTCTAGGATTCAGCAATATGGAATTATTTAGTGAATGGGATTAACTATACGAGAGACATATCATTCCACAATGATTCCACAAAATCAAATATTTTCAATTAAAGCAAATGGTTTTCCTAGGAATAGATTGTGGACTTTAACATTTTGAGTTACTCAAAAGTAAAAGGTTAACCTTGAGTTTTGCTGATTAATACGTTTGTGGTTATAGAAATAGCTGTGCATGCTAGTGTGTAAAAATTGAGATGAATGTTTGAACAGAGTGTGTGTTAATTACAGCTTTAATTCAATGATTGCTTCAAATCACTCCTAAGTTAGATTTTGGTGATGCTAGTGCAATCATAACTGTGATTAGTATTTTTCACTGATCAAAGTTTTTTTTTTTTTTTAAAGCAACCTTAAGATGAGTTTGCTATTCAAATGTAATGTTTCTTTTCTGGTGGCCTAAACTTTTCTAGCACTTATCTATTACTTTCAACCATGTATGCAGTACCATGTTGCTGGTAATTGAGATATTTTTATGAGATCCTGAATAGCTAAGAATGTTGTCAGCTTTTAAAATATTTTTTTTAAATTTTCAAGTATGATTACTTGATACCCTATGGTATGGATGGCTGACTATCATCTGCAATATGCAGTGTTGGAGAATATAGTAAATTTGTATGTGAGATGCCATGGAAATAAACCAGTTTGTCACATAAAATTTAGGAATAATTTTATCGTGCTGAGTTTTGTCAGCAATTAGCTAATTGTTGATTAGCTCAGGTAAACTTTTCTGGAAAGTTTAATGTTGGTCCCAAAAACTTGATTCCACTCTTAAATCTTGAAATCCCTTGTCTCAAGTGCTATATTATAACAATGGCTTTACATAACTTTCCGATTTAGTAATATCCATCTCTGTCATTATCCTAATCATTAATATTGCCATCATTATTAAAGAATATGACCAGTTTGCCATTTATTCTTACTTGTAGCAATGCTGAAGATAAAACTTATGCAGCAACACTCAGCTTTAACTTCTCATTTGAGGTTCAAATAAGGATTGGTTTAAGAATTTCACAGAAAGGCAGCTTTTGAAATGAACATATAATAATATGGTATCAAATTAGCTGGGATTATTGGCTAAAATAAGCCATTAAAGATAAATAGGGCCTTTTTCTGATTCTAAATCTGCCAAATTTTAACTCTTTCCACTTTGTTGTAAATTCCTTGCATTATCTATACATGTATTAACAAAAAATAAGGTAGCCATACTACCACACATTTTATTTATGAATAATCTGGCAAATAAACCACTCTGTACCCTGCCCAGTATGATAATATTTCTGATGTAATATGTTTGGATGCCCAAATGTTGCCTGCATTGATTGTTAGAGGGTTTTTTTTCTTAAAACAAAAAACCAAACACTAGCTCAGCACACCCAGCTCTGGGCTAAAATGTAAGCATGAAATCTCTGGTTTATTTTTGTAATAATGTTTACAGCTGTTTAATGACCCTGAATAGGTTTAGAAATCTGGTGCCTTGTATTTCTTAACAGGAGTAACAGAATAACAGAGTTGGAAGAGACCTTGGAGGTCTTCTAGTCCACCCCCCTGCTCAGGCTGGAAACCTTATACCATTTTAAACAAATGTGTCAGAACATCCACAACTTCTGGTGACAAGTTGTTTCACTGATTAATTGTTCTAACTATCTGGAAATTTCTCCTCAGTTCTAGATTGGTTGTCTTATTGGCTAGTTCCCCATCCATTGCTTCTTGTCCTGCCTTCAGCTGCTTTGGAGAATAGACTGACTCCCTCTTCTTTGTGGCAACCCCTGAAATATTGGAACACTGCTGTCATGTCATCCCTAGTCCTTCTTTTCATTAAACTAGACATATACAATTTCAGCAACCGTTCCTCATATGTTTTAGCCTCCAGTCCCCTAATCATCCTTGTTGTTCTTCGTATAACAACCTTAGCTAGACAGTGTCTGGGCTCAACCATAGGAATCTGATTTAACCAAATTTTGCCATCCATTCCACCATCCTGCCACAGTCAGACCCACCGCAGAGTTGCTCAAGACTAAAACAGCTTTGAATAGCTATCAACAGGGGAGAAAGATGTGCTCTTTTGAACATCCATGCAGGCTGACTGACCGGAACAGTGCAAAACATGGGATTTGCTTCTTACTGAATTCAGAATATTCAGAAATCCAATCTAGTTGAACACTTTTATTTGCTTGGAAGTCAAAATATTTTATAGATGATGCAAGGCAAGGTCAGTCAACTTTTGCTGTGGGCCACACTGACTTTTAAGCCCATGTCACACTGCACCAACGGATGGAAAGAGGATGTAAAACGGAGAGAAACACTTGCCATCCGTTGGTTAACGCGATTCATCCATTGTGTACTCACTGTGTCCGTTTTTCATCCTCTCTATCCGTCCAGCATCCGTTGACTGAGGTTCCATCCGCTCAAAACGTTTTGAGCTGCTCAAAACTTTTTGAGTGGAAAATGTATCCAATGCATCCGTTCTGCATCCGCAATGCATATGGGGAACATCCATTCTGCATCCATCGGCATCCGTTACGTGTCTGCTACATCCGCTAGGCATCCTCTGCGCATCCGCGCAACTCACATCCGCTCCAGCGGAAAGTGGACACAGGGAGGAAGCGAAACGGACGCAGAACGGATGTGCAGCGCAAGTAGCACGGACTGAGAAAGGATGAAAGAGGATGCAGCTCGCATACAAAGCATTTAAAACAGAAAAAAGGTTCGCAGAGGGGACCTATCTCGGATATTAAGGATGTCTAGAGGATGCCTAGAAGATGCAGAAGGACACATAGGGGAAAACCTATATTGCCTATAAAAAGGGGGTGCAACTCACCTGGATCTCACTTTCAGACCAGCAGCCCTGCTGTGCAGACCTCTGTAGCCTTCATCTGGCTCTTGCTCTTCCACAGCATCCAGTCATGTCCACCATGGATCATAATATACTCTTTTTGGTAGCCACCATCGTTCTGCAACAGTGTGAAGCCATCTACAGGCTCTTTCAACTGTTCTACGGGAAGAAAAGGAGGCGACCAAGAAGCGTCTGGGTCCAAAGATGGATCGGGAGAGGAGCAGAGGACGGACTGTACAACAAGCTGATGGTGGAGCTGAGGAACGAAGACCCTCGTGCATTCCAGAACTTCATGAGGATGCCTCCAGCCATCTTTGATGAAGTTGTGGAGCGGCTGACACCCAGGTTGACCAAGGCAAACACCAACTTCCGGCCCAGCCTGGACCCTGGGCTCAAGGTGGCACTGACTCTGCACCACCTGGCCTCAGGGACCACATACAGGAGCATGCAGTATGGCTGGAGGGTGCCACACAACACCCTCAGCATTGTGGTCAAAGAAGTGGTGCAGGCCATCATCGAAGAATACCTGGAGGAGCTCCTCCAGTGTCTCACCACTGAAGAAGGCTGGAAGAAAGTTGCAGAGCAGTGGTATCAGAAGTGGAACTTCCCCCACACCGTTGGAGCCATAGATGGAAAGCACGTGGCCTGCAAAGCTCCAGCCAAGTCGGGGTCCACTTATTTCAACGACAAGGGCTTCTTCAGCATAATCCTCTTCGCCGTGGTCGATGCTGACCACAAGTTCATGTACATCGATGCTTCAGGCAACGGGTCAGCTTCAGATGCCCAGGTATACAATGCCAGTCACCTCAAGGAGGAGCTGGAACGCAACCTCATCGTGGGCTTCCCAGATCCAGAACCCCTGCCCAACGACACATAAGATGTGCCCTACTTCATTGTGGGGGATGACGCCTTCTCCCTCAGAGCCTACCTCATGAAGCCCTACACTTCCAGACTCCTCACCTGTGAAGAGAGGATCTTCAACTACAGGCTGTCCAGGGCAAGGCGGGTGGTGGAGAACGCCTTTGGTATCCTGGCCAACAGGTTCCAGGTACTTCTCACCACCATGCAGCATCGCCCAGAGACCGTGAGGAGGATCATGGAAGCTTGCTGCATCCTGCACAATCTCATGTGCACCCGCTACCCAATCTTGCAGAACAGGTTCATGGACCTCCAACAAGGCAATAGGGACATGGAGCCTGGGGAATGGAGGCAGGGGTGAAACCTGATAGACACTGAGGATGTGCAAGGCCCCGATAGAGCTTCACGTGAAGGGAAGAAGCAGCGCAATCTCCTGAGACACTGGTTCAACTCCCCAGCTGTAGCAGTGGAGTGAACAAGACAGGATGATAGATGATTAATGGATGCGTCCTTCAGCCTGTCTCATCACACTGATGAGATTGGGCCATGAATGTTGGGTGGGCCTACAATGAACAGGGCATTTAATAAAGAGTTGTGTTTATGTTCAAATGTGTGGATCAATGCTTACATTGTTATTGATAATAAAAGGCCATAGGTGTGGCACCTGGGAGGGTGGACCATACAGTCCCACTATGCTTGCACTGGAGGTTTATCTATCCCACAGCTATTACCCATACCAAAGGTATCCCTGCCCATCCTACAGGTATATTAACCCATCCCAAAGGTATCCCTGCCCATCCCACTGCTATCCTTACCCATTCCAAAGGTATCCCTGCCCATCCCACAGGTATCTTAACCCATCCCAAAGGTATCCCTGCCCATCCCACAGGTATCTTAACCCATCCCAAAGGTATCTCTGCCCATCCCATAGGTATCTTAACCCATCCCAAAGGTATCCCTGCCCATCCCACTGCTATCCTTACCCATCCCAAAGGTATCCCTGCCCATCCCACTGCTATTACCCATCCCAAAGGTATCCCTGCCCATCCCACTGCTATCTTAACCCATCCCACAAGCATGCAAAGGCTTAAACCATTTCTAAAAGTTTCCACCAAGACTTTATTTAATAAAATAAATGAAGCAAGTATGTGAAGCAAAGATAATCTTTATTAATAACAAGCTGTAAAAGAAAAATGACCCAAGTCAAGTGTCCAAATAAACTCAACAGGTAGCCACCCAGTCTCTGGCACTCCTCTTGGTCACTCAGAGGTGTGCCCAGTCTCAGGGGTGAAGGGTCCAGGTACTGTGGAGGTGGCTGCTGCTGGAGTGCTGATCTGAAGCGCCACTGGGGTGCCTGGCCCCGAGAGGACAACAGGGGACGGTGTGTTGAGGAAGCTCTGAGACAGCTGGCTCAGCCCCGTGATGTTGAGAGCCCCTTCCTCCAAGCCATGGTGTGTCAGCCCCAGTACCGACAACAGATGTACTGAGGCCGGGCTTGGCTGTGAGGTGGAGGAAGGAACAATGTAGTGGGGCTGTCTGGTCTACAGCTGGGTGAGGACTGGCGTGGGTGGCATCGGTGGCATCGGCGTGGGTGGCATCGGTGGCATCGGTGGCATCAGTGGCGTGGGTGGCATCGGTGGCATCAGTGGAATCGGTGGCAATGGTGGCGTCCGATGAACCTGTGCCTGGACTGGGAAGGGCTGCTGCCTGTGCTGCTGGACCTCCTGGTCGCCGTAGCCTTGGTAGGTGAGGGCCTGTGGAAAGCCTTGGAATGGGAGTGACATCACCTGGGGTGGAGGAGCAGACCTGGACTGGGTGGGAGCAGGTTCATCTGGGTCTGGAGGGTTGTGAAGCAGATCGGTGATCCTGTCCTTCACCACCTGTACTGGGGTTCCCAGTGTCCATGAGGGTCTGGTTCACATAGGTGAGGAAGGGCTTGCAGTTGGAGGATGAGGAGTCGGTGTGGACCAGCTGAGAGAGGATATCTATGCTGCTCCTGATGGTGTCTCTTATCTCCAGCAGTACAGTGTGGCTCTGCCCCTCCTGTCTGGCTTTCTGCCTTTCTGTGGAGGTGGAGCTGAGGGTGGATGCGGGTTGAACTGTGGTGGAAGTGCCGTCTCCTTTCTCCCACTGCGCCAGGGAGTCCTCCAGGCACTCCCCCACGGGTACTACAGCTGTTGGGGGAGTCTGCATCGTGTCACGCTCCACAGATACCTGCCTGGAGACAGGAGCTGACTCTCTGCTGGAAGAGGACTGGCTCTCAGCAGGCTGCCTGAGAGAGAGGGTTGTGAGAGGGGCTGCTCCTTGGTGACGGATCTCACCCTCCAGGAAGCTGCACTTGGCCATGATGTAGGTCTCTCTGTCAGCTTGACCGCGGCCTGGCCAGATTTCTTGAGGTGCAGCTTCCCGTACCAGGTGTGCATGTGCTTCCACCATTTGAGGAGCACCTCTGAAGTGTAGCCCAGGCTCTCCGCCTTCTCTCTCCAAGCAGCCTGCTTCCTTTTGGTGTCCCTATAGAGCCTGTGTCCCTTCCGCCATAGATACTCATTCTCTCTCAGCCACTCCAGCACCTCATCCTCATGTTTCTCTTCTATGGTGTATTGCCTCCTCTCCCGTTCTTGCGTCTGCCTCTTCCTCCCTTTGGCAGGACCACATGGACCCTCATCAGAGGGGCTTCCAGGTTGTAGGGGCTGCTCCTCCACACCACCACCACCACCAGCACCAGCACCAGCAGGACCAGCAGCACCAGCAGGACCAGGATCAGCAGCAGCAGAGTAAGCACCAGCAGTGCCAGCAGCACCAGCAGGACCAGGAGCACCAGCAGGACCAGCAGCACCAGCAGGATCAGGAGCACAAGCAGGACCAGCAGCACCAGCAGGACAAGCAGGACGAGGAGCAGCGCCAGCAGAGTAAGCACCAGCAGAAGCACCAGCACCAGGAGCAGCGCCAGCAGAGTAAGCACCAGCAGAAGCACCAGCACCAGGAGCAGTGCCAGCAGAGTAAGCACCAGCAGAAGCACCACCGCCAGAAGCAGCATCAGCAGAGTAAGCACCAGCAGAAGCACCACCAGCAGAAGCAGCTTCAGCAGAGTAAGCACCAGCAGAAGCACCACCGCCAGAAGCAGCAGCATCAGCTCCTCCAGAAGCAGAAGCAGCAGAAGCACCAGCCACAGAAGAGGAGCCCGTGCTGCAGAAGCCCCAGCAGAAGCAGAGTGAGGGCCAGGGGGTGGGAGGGTGGACCTGTCCCTCTTGCCGGGGCTGGCAGCAGATGGCTGAGGCTTTCTCTTCTTCCCCATGGGGTTGCTGGCTGGCAGCAAGGCAGGCAGGCTGGCAGGCTGGCAGCAGGTCTTTCTGGAAGCAGGTGTCTGGAAGCAGGTCTTTCCTCTGAATGGTGACCTGCTTGGGAGCTGCTTCCCTTTATATCCACGGGGCTGACGCAATGCATCCTCCCGCATGTGCATTGAATGCTAGGCATCCGCTAGGCATCCGCTAGGCTTCCTCTGTGCATCCGCTAGGCTTCTGCTGTGCATCCGCTTCATCTGCTCGGCATCCGCTGTGCATCCGCTTCATCCGCTCAGCATCCACTCTGCACCTGCTCTTTCCGTTCCTTTGCTTTGCTGCGCTCCCCCGGAAGCCTTGCGGATGTGCCATCCACTCCCATCCGCTTCCATCCGCTAGGCTTCCGTGGAGCATCCACTTTCCATCCGCCCTACGTCCTCCCCCCATCCGTTCCTTTCCGTGTTGTCCGCTCTGGTTATGCAAATTCAGGGCACTTTTGAGAGCAGATAACAACGGATGGAACATTTTTCTTGTCCGCTGTGTCCTTTTTACAAACGTTTTGCATCCATCGGCCAGTGTGACAGGGCCTTTAGGTCATAGAACATTCCCTTCTGGTTTATTCCACTTTTCTTCATTTTTTTCCTTTCCTTTTTTTTTTTCTTTTGTTCAGATATGTTCAATTCTCAGAGACTGCCTGGATGAGTCCTTATGATTTTCTTTCTTCTTCAGAAGTGGCTTGCCATTGCATCCTTTCTAGGGCTGAGAGAAAGTGACTGGCCCAAGGTTACACTGTGGCTTTTTGCCTAAGATGGAACTAGAACTCATAGTCCCCTGGTTTCTGTCTTGAATATCTTAACCACTACACCAAACTGGCTCTCTTGCATTTGTTTTTATTAATCTTATTTATATGAGCTAGTCCTTAATTTATTATACCTTTTCCCCAGTTAATTTCTAGTGTTTTCCCTCTTTTGGCAGATATTAACATTATGAAGTTGAGTTTTGACTATTTTGTACTTTAGTACTCAGTTACTTTTCCATTAACTTAGAGCGGAAAAGGGAATCTCTGATTATCTTGCAACATCCCACTCCACATGTCTCCATAACAGAGCTGAGAATAGCTATCTCTCAACAATTCCTAAGTCACAAATTCTCCATTTTCCCCCTCTGAAATTTAAATTGCAAAATGGGAAGGGCGCCATCCCAAATGCATTAATTTCTGGATGCATGCAGGAAAATATAAATTCAGGTTACCGTTTCATTTCTTGGGGTATATATTTTCGATGATACAGAATAACCCATTGCAGGGCAAATAATTCTTTCTTGCCCAAATTTCTGTAATCCACTGGTTTCAGATTGGCAAAAAATATATATGGAAAACCTTCAGAAGAGAGTCTTCTGTGATTTGAAATGGGACTCAGAGATTCACAGGCTATTCCATATAGTTTCTGCCTATGAAATGTTGGAAGATGTAACAGAATAAACAATAAATAAGTCTATGGCACAAATATTGTATATGTAGCCAGTTTTATAGCTCAAATCTTTTAAGCATCCAAGGCTGCATTTTTAAATCCATTTATTGAGAAGAAATCTAGTAAATTTACTTGGAAATAGAGTAGGCTAAAATTTAATTATTTTAAGAGTGCTTAAATTACAGACCTTTTATAAACCTTTCTTCCCCAAATCTTAACAATAGCTTGTAATGAGGCATTAGAGTTGCTGGATTCTAAACAGGCAGATATTTCTGTTGGAGATTTCCTTCCATTCCTCCCTGGCAGTGGGAATTTTAAAAAATATCTTAGTTCCTACTTAAAAAATAAATTATGTAAAAAAAAGCATCAGTCAGATTTACCAGATTTCTAATAAAACGCCTTTAAAAAAAGATTCACAAATAGTATCTTTTAATTGTATTTTTTTGGAATCTATTTTCAAGCATAATGGCTTATATTTGGAGGTCACAATAAACCCATTTCCCCAAGCTGTCTGGGATGACATTCCTAAAAAAAAATCTTCAGTGGCTGGAAAAAAATGGGAGCCAAAGTCTAAATTTAATTTTCATGGCTTATTATAACCTAAATGAGTCAAAGGGAGCTTTAGCTTTGAAAACCCTCCCTTCCTGTGACTGGGTAAAGAATTTAGAAAATTTTGCCTCTGCTATTGGTTGACCACAGCTTCCTCTGTTGGCCAGATTAATTATGATTAGTATAACCAGGTTCATTTTTTTTTTGTTTGACGTTGCATTCTTCATTAATCGAAGACTGCTGCTAAAGACACGATATAACTCATTTAACTAAATACTGAAGCAGAGCCTTTTTTCTCAGTGGCACAGTTCAACCAGTGTAAAAAAGCCCATGTCACACTGCACCAACGGATGCAAAGAGGATGTAAAACGGACAAAAAAGCTTGCCATCCGTTGGTTAACGCGATGTACTCACTGCCTCCGTTTTGCTTCCTCTCTATCCGTCCAGCATCCGTTTACTGACGTTTCATCCGCTCAGAAAGTTTTGGGCTGCCTAAAACTTTTGCGCGGAAAATGTATCCAATGCATCCGTTCTGCATCCTCTAGGCATACAGGGGACACCCGTTCTACATCCATTACGCATCTGCTATATCCACTAGGCATCCGCTGTGCATCCGCACAACTAACATCCGTTCCAGCGGTAAACGGACGCAGGGAGGAAGCAGAACAGACGCGCAGCGTTAGTAGCACGGATGGAGAAAGGATGAAAGCGGATGCAGCTCATCCGCTCTGCATCCGCTCTGCATCCACTCTGCATCCTCTACGCATCCGCTCTGCATCCTCTACGCATCCGCTCTGCATCCTCTACGCATCCTCTACGCATCCTCTATACATCCGCTCGGCATCCTCTATACATCTGCTCTGCGTCCTCCCCACGTCCGTTCCTTTCCGTGTTATCCGCTCTGCTTATGCAAATTTTTGCCCCTTTTGAGAGCGGATAACAACGGATGGAACATTTTGCTCGTCCGTTGTGTCCTTTTTGCATCCGTTGGGCAGTGTGACATGGGCTTTAAGACCAGTTTGGTGAGTACGCACTTTCTGTGTGCGCATTTTTCATGTGGGTGTTTTACATTTAAAAAAGCCCATTTTCAACTCAATTACTTACCTTCTACTGTAGCTCCTAGGCAGTGGTGGGATTCAAAAACTTTTACTACCAGTTCTGTGGGCATGGCTTGGTAGGCATGGCCATGTGACTGGTTGGGTGTGGCTTTATTTCTTTTGCAGCCCCTACCTGTTTTGAGAGATTCCTAGCCTCAGAGGAGCCTCTGGGGGATGTTTTTGCTCCCCTAAAGCTCCTCTAAGGCTTAGGAAGAAAAGGAACAGAGCATGGGAAGGGCACGCAACACCCCTCCAAGCTCTGTTTTGGGAGCTTCCTAGCCTCAGAGGAGCCTCGGGGCGGGGAGGGGGGGTTGCTTCCTTCTGAAGCTCAGGAAGGCAAATAAATGGGGGGGGGTTGAGCTTCTTCCTCCATTTTTTGCCTTCCTGGGCCTCAGCAAGGGGAATCCCGGCACAGCTGACTGTATTCTACAGCTGGTTGTTGGGAGGGGAAAAAAAGAAAGAAATACCTAAGGCAGGCATGAGGGTGACCGGGTAGGGGTGTGTGGCCAGCCAGAACTTACTACCAGTTTGGTGACCCATGCCAAATTCTTGCTACCGGTTCGAACCGGATAAATACCACCACTGCCCCTAGGGCTAAAACAGTGGAGGCATGGCAAACCACTCCACCATGTGAATCAACTGTGCTAAAAAAATAAATAAAGCAGGAAATAAAGCACAGGAAAGAACAGGGGTGGGTGGATGAGGCCAAATGATCACTGGAACTACCTGTTCGCCCGAACCAGTCCGAACCAGTAGAATCCCACCCCTGCTTTTCCTCCCTCATCATGTATATGCAACCTGGAAGCTTGCTGGGGTCCATTCCATATCACAAAAAGTCAAGCGTGATCACTCTCAAAACATGAATTTCAAGCTGAACCACTGTTATGAAGGGAGCTCCTCATTCTAAATTGGCGTTATGGGGTTAGAAATAAGAAGAACCATTGATATTTTGGTGAGAAAAGGGCTTTAAATTGTCAATAGATTTAAAACAAGTATGGAGTACCTTTGTGGTTGAAATATAGCTCCTGACACCTCTTACCATTGACCAAACTTCCAGAATATCTTGATACTGTAGTCTGGGGAACCACGCCTTTTCTAAAACCTCCTCCTTAAGTTGGCAAAGTTGCACCCCATCCCTCTAGGCCCCATAAAAAAATGTATTTTGAAAAATCATAGAATATAGAATAACAGAGTTGGAAGGGACCTTTGAGGTCTTCTAGTCCAGCCTCCTGCCAAAGCAGAAGATCCTATACTATTTCAGATAAGTGACTGTTCAGTCTCTTCTTAAAAGCTTCCAATGATGGAGCACCCATTACTTCTGAAGGCAAGCTGTTCCGCTGATGAATTATTCTCACTGTTAGGAAATTTCTCCTTAGTTTTAAGTTGCTTCTCTCCTTGGTTAGTTTCCATCCATTGCTTCTTGTCTTGCCTTCTGGTGCTTTGAAAAATAGGTAGATCCCCTTCTTCTTTGTGGTAACCCCCTAATATCATGTGTTCTTTTCACTGGACTAGATTAACCCAATTCCTGCAACTGTACTTCATACATTTTAGCCCCCTAATCATCTTTGTCGCTCTTCTCTGCACTCTTTCCAGAAATTCAACATCTTTTTTATTTTGTAGTGACCAAAACTTAGTTTAGTTGACTTTATTGTCATTGCACCTCGTACAATGAAATTAAATACCATCTTCAGTGCACATTATGACTATGAAAATAAACAGAAACTCAGATCCTTCTCATTTACATTGAATTGAAAACCCTTGATATTGCATTAATATTGCACTATACAGTAGAATTCAATAGAGTTATTGCCCTGGGATAGAAGCTGTTTTTCATCCTATTTGTCCTTGTTTTTATTATCCTGTACTGTCTGCCAGAAGATAATAGTTCAAAAACAGGGCTGAAACCCTCTGGAGTGCTTTCCTATCTGCCACTGTGCAATTGGCAAACCATACAGAGGTACAGTGAGTTAAAATGCTCTCTATGGTGCAGTGGTAGAAGGTCACCAGCAGTTTTTCATTCAGTTGTTGTTTTCTGAGAAGTCTCAGGTAGTATAATCCCTGCTGGGCCCTTTTGACCAGGGCTGCAATGGGAGCCCCCCAGGACAGGTCCTCTTTTAAGATAACACCCAGAAACTTAAAACTGGCCACTTGCTCCATTCGGTCTCCATTGATAAGCAAGGGCTGGATGTCTGATCTGTTCCTCTATAGTCCACTATAAGCATCTTATTGGTGTTGAGGACCAAGTTATTGTCTTGTAAAACTGGATGCAGTATTCCAAGTGTGGTCTTACTTTATAAAAATGGTACTAATACTTGATTCTATCTTCATGTGATCTTGATTCTATTTTCATATGATCTTGATTCTTGATTACTTAGGGCAAAGGTTCAAAACTTTTTTTCTGTACTGAAATGGGATCTGTTTGTCAGTCTTCATGAATGGGTTGAACACCTGAACTGTTTGCAAAGGATCAAGCACTTTGTGAAGGAATGCTGGCATTTTTATAGTGTGAAAGACTGAAGGAAGCTGAGAGGGTCAACCCTCCATATGCTTCACTTGATCGCTTCTCATCCTTTTCTGTGAGTATATTAGAAGCAACACTAGTGACTGAGTTTTTGCAAATGCCTTTTTGCCTTCTCTGAATATATAGCAAGGAGGGATATTATTACTAGGGACAATTATGCTGACCGGTACTGTGTGCCGCTGTTTAACAAACAGCTTGGAGTTCTAATTTTCTGCAGTGCCAACTTTGTAGGTACCATTTATACTCATTACTGTATATTGAGAAAGTTATTAAAAATTCTTAAACTTGTTGAAGCTTTCTGTGACACCTTCCCTGGCTTTTAATTGGGTTTTATCGGGCCTTCGAAGAGAGCTCTTTTAAAATAATCAGTGTCCTTTTGTCTCTTTTTTTTGCCCAGTTGCAAAACAAATTTAGCAACAGAACTAAAAACTAAGCAGGTTTTGCCTAAATATTGAATGAATTCACTCGACAAGTAAAGAAGATAATTGATGGTCTCTTTAGATGGATGCCCTGTTTAAATGACGGAGGAACAATTGCTTTGGAACAGAAGGGTTAAATTTTAATCTCTGAGGTTTGCGAAGCTGCTAGTCTCCTTAAAATTTAATATACCTCGTTAATGCTTACTTGCAAACACTGAAGGATTTTTATGATTATAATCATGTGTTACAGCACCTAGTACTGTTTCTAAGTCGCATACTAATCAGCTTAATGAGATATTACCACACTTTTTGTTGACTAAAGCAAAATCCTTTTTATTGTTCGAAAGCATGTCCTTTACTTTATTTTTCCCCCAAACATTATCTTGTTTTATTGTGTACCAGTAAATATCATGCCATCTCTCCACCTAACCCCCCTCCCCATAACACCAATCAAATCATAAAAACATATTTCTCATTGGAGAATGTGGAATTTATTGAATATACTTAATGGGACTGAAAGTTTTATAAATGGATTTCTATTTTTGTTTCTTTAAAAGGGGCAGTGGGCAAGAGGCATTGCCGTTTTCTTTTATATTGATCAGCAAATGTAAACAGGTATGGCATCCCAAGAAGGGGCCTGGTGATGTGGAAAGCTTAATGTGACTTATTTAAGAACTAGATATTCAATCAATCAGAATAGAGCTGGCAGGGATCTTAGAGGTCTTCTAGTCCAACCCCCTGTCAAGCAGGAGACCCTATTCCATTTCAGACAAGTAGCTGTCCAGTCTCTTCTTAAAAACCTCCAATAATGAAGCAACCACAACTTCGAAGGCAAGCTGTTCCACTGGTAAATAGTCCTCACTGTTAAGAAGTTTTTCCTCAATTCCAGGTTGCTTTTCTCCTTGATTAGTTTCCATCCATTGTTTCTTGTCCCGCCCTGTGGCGCTCCGGAAAATAAATTGACCTCCCTCTTCTTTGTGGCAGCCCCTCAAATACTGGAACACTGCTATTTTGTCCCCTCTAGTCCTTTTTTTCTCTGGACTATCCAAACCCGAATCCTGCAACTGTTCTCATATGTTTCAGTCTCCAGGCCTTCATCATGTTAGTTGCTCTTCTTTGCACTTTTTCCACAGTCTCAACATCTTTTTTGTAATGTGGTGACCAAAACTTGATGCCGTATTCTAACTGGTCGTATTAAGGCTTTATAAAGCAGTATTATTTTGATTTTGATTCTATGCCTTTGTTTATACAACCGAGAATTGTATTAGCTTTTTTGGCTGCTGCTGCACATTGCTGACTCCTGTTTAAGTGATTGTCCACTAGGATTCCAAGGTCCCTCTCACAGTTAATGTATTTGAGCCAAGTTTCACGTAATCCGTACTTGTACCTTTGGTTTTCCTGCCCAGGTGTAAAATCTTACTTTTCTCCACATTAAATTTCATTTTGTTGGAAGAGGCCCATTGTTCAAGTCTGTCAAGATCTTTTTGGATCCTGAGCTTGTCTCCTGTCATCTAAGTGTCGTCTGCAAATTTGATGAGTTCCCCTTCTATTCCCACATCTAAATCATTTATGAAGATATTGAAGAGTACTGGGCCTAAGACAGAACCTTGTGGTGCTCCCCTGCTCACTTCCCTCAATGTAGAGGTAGAACTACATATTGAGTACAGTTTGTCAGCCAGTTACAAATCCATCTGGTGTTGATGCTTTCTATCCCACATTTTTTTTAGCTTACCAAGAAGTAGGTTGCTGTCTACTTTCTCAAATGCCTTGCTAAAGTCTAAATATATTATATCCACAGCATTTCACTGGTCTACTAATTTAGTCCCTTTGTCAAAGAATGAAATAAGTTTGGTTTGGCATGATCTGTTTATAACAAACCCATGCTGGCTACTAGTTATAACTTTATTTGGGAATAACTTTATAAAGGGTAATGTGTTTGTTTTAAAAGCCTAATTAATCTAAGCAATAAAAAAATATGCAGGGTGATGAAAGCCTTGTATAATTAAGACAAAACAATCACAATAATACACCATGCGCTTGACATTTAATATACATTCATTGAATATTGACTGCAGGAACATTGCATATGATTTTTGTGCTTTTGTAGCTCTGCTGATGAAATTGCTCGACTTGAAAATCTAAATTTTCCCTTCTTTTTTTTGGCAGGAATGGAGGAAGCTAGTCTGTGCCTTGGTGTTTCTTCAGCAGGACCGGAAGCCGAGGTCCACCTCAACAGCTCCCTGCTCAATGGCCAGTATTCAATGAGTCAGAAGTTGCACCAGATCACTTCCCAGCTCACTCATGCCTTTCCCGAGCTTCAGACCAGACAGAACCCTGAGGAAAAGGCAGTGGCCCTTCTAGAAGACAAGAGCCACGTTTCATTAGCCAACCAGCCTATCAGCAGTCAGATGGCCCTCTTGGCCAATCAACTCAACCGGGAAGTCGATACCAGTTTAAACGGGAGGGTAGATCTACAGCAGTTCTTAAATGGACAAAACCTAGGCATTATGTCTCAGATGAGTGACATAGAGGACGATGCTAGGAAGAACAGGAAATACCCATGTCCCCTGTGTGGGAAGCGCTTTCGGTTTAACAGCATCCTGTCACTACACATGCGCACCCATACTGGGGAGAAACCATTTAAGTGCCCCTATTGTGACCACAGAGCAGCTCAGAAGGGAAACTTGAAGATACACCTGCGTACTCACAAGCTTGGAAACCTGGGTAAAGGCCGTGGGAGGGTCCGAGAAGAGAACCGGCTCCTTCATGAGCTGGAAGAACGTGCCATTCTGAGGGACAAGCAGATGAAAAGCAGCCTTCTGCAACCCAGGCCTGATGTCAAAGCCCACCCTCATACTCAGCCCATCCCTCTGACTAATTGCAACTTACCCATGTCCACAAACCACCACACCCCTGATATCTCTAATCCAGTTCCTTCTCCGAAATCTGCCAGCATCCAGGAAGAAGTGGTTGCCACAGCTGCTGGGTTTAGATGTACTTTTTGCAAAGGGAAGTTCAAGAAGCGGGAGGAGCTGGACCGGCACATCCGGATCCTCCACAAGCCTTACAAGTGTACGTTGTGTGACTTTGCGGCATCCCAGGAGGAGGAGCTGATCAGCCACGTGGAAAAAGCCCACATCACTGCCGAGTCCGCTCAGGGCCAGGGTTCCAATGGAAACGGGGAGCAGGCGGCCAATGAATTCCGGTGCGAAGTGTGTGGCCAGGTCTTCAGCCAAGCCTGGTTCCTGAAAGGCCACATGAGGAAGCACAAGGACTCCTTTGAGCACTGTTGCCAAATCTGTGGGAGGCGCTTCAAGGAGCCATGGTTCCTCAAGAATCACATGAAGGTCCATCTGAATAAGTTGTCAGTGAAGAACAAACCCCCCAGTGACTCTGAAGTCCCCATGCCTGTGGGGAGCATGTCCCAGGAAGCTCACGCCAACCTGTACTCCAGATATTTGTCCTGTTTGCAGAGTGGTTTCCTGCCCCCAGACAAAGCTGGCCTCAGTGAGCAGAACCAGGCCTATGGTAAAGGAGATTTGCCCATGAAAGAGCGTGAAGTCCTGGGCAAACTCCTGTCTCCTATTGCTAGCATCGGGCATACTCTTGCTGAAGGGGACAAACATTCCTTATTGGGTTGTCTTAACCTTGTGCCTCCACTCAAATCGAGCTGCATAGAGAGGCTGCAGGCTGCCGCCAAAGCTGCTGAGATGGACCCTGTAAACAGCTATCAAGCTTGGCAGCTCATGGCAAGGGGAATGGCCATGGAACATGGTTTTCTGACGAAAGAGCACCAGATTCAGTGGAGCCACGAAGACCCTTTGGCAAACGCTGGAGTTCTGTTTGATAAGGAGAAGCGGGAGTATGTGTTAGTAGGAGCAGATGGTTCCAAGCAGAAAATGCCTGCTGATTTGGTTCACAGCACTAAAATGGGCAGTCAGAAAGACTTGTCAAACAAACTGGACCGTTTGGAAGGAGGCAGAGATTTCCTGCCTCACGGGATGAATCCGGGGCTCGACTACAACATGCAGAGTCACAGCGGTGCCAAGGAGAAGCCCACCGAGTGTCCCGACTGCGGGCGAGTTTTCAGAACCTACCACCAAGTGGTGGTTCATTCCAGGGTCCACAAGAGGGACAGGAAGGTGGAAGATGAGATCCTCCAGGGGAGCATCGATGAACGGCGTGGGTCTGGAAGCGATCAGGAATCCCAGTCCGTCAGCCGATCGACCACTCCCGGCTCCTCCAACATCACTGAGGAAAGTGGGATGGGAGGAGGCCTCTCACAGACCGGAAGCGCTCAGGAAGACAGTCCCCATCCATCTTCACCTTCTTCCTCAGGTATGTCCACTTTCCATGTTCTATCTTCCCTCTTTGAAGGGCTCCCAAACTACACCCATTGCAGACAATTGATTTGTTTAACAATCCCCATGTTCACTTAACAACCACATGATTTGCTTACCGACTGCTGCCAAAAGGTTATAAAATCATGCGGAGCAATGTGGTGACCCACTTAATGACTAGGACAACCTAAGACTGTGATTCTTGATTCATTTATGGCCCTAAGCTGAGGATTTTCTGTATTATATTGCATTTATCTTATGGTACTAATTTGGACAAATGCAAAGCTATCCATCTGGTCTGTCTGTACAGAATAATTTCTCCTCCTCTAGCCTCACCAGCCACATCATCACTCTTGTTTTGGGTTTGATAAATCCTTACATCGTGAGATACAGTTCATTTATATGGACAAACATGGGGTACATTTAAGGCCGTGAGCCCCCAATTCTGAATATGCAAAGACTGGGAATCATCCAAAGGATTCATTAGAAAAAAAGTGACTTCCCATTGACGTTTTTTGTTTCCTACAATCATTTAAAACCTTCTAAAATCATGTTTTAAAAATATCCCATTGATTTTAGCGTGAAGCCGCTGTGCGTGAAAGAGCAAAGCAAAGTAATATTTCATTTCAGCCTTATTGGCAAATGTGTGTGAGTGTGCGTGTGTTATTGTATGTTTTCACAGGTATTTATATGTATGGTATTTAGCTTTATATATATATATATATATATGTTTGTATATTTTTTAAAAGAGAAAGGTAAGATTTCTGGCCTCATCTCTCATTTCTAGGCTCTTGAACTAATGGATAGTAAATTGAAAGTTATATATCCAGCCCTTTTTATAACAAAAGCACCTCGCTAATATTGTAATCATTCTGCAGACCTAACAACGGAGGAAATCATGCCATAACAAATACTCTGTTACTAATGGCAACATTGATTTCTGCAATCAGCCATTAAGTCTAGAAAATGAAAGACAGTTCGAGAGGCCTTTAGGCATTACATTGCCCACTGTTAAAGATCTGATAGCAGGCTGTTCTTTTTTTGGTGCCTACCCCCACCCTGGTTTTCAATAAATATTTAAGCATTGGAGGCAATCCACTGTTACAGTTATAAAGTAGATGCCAGTTTATTTTTGCCGCTCTTGTCATGCTCCAGTATTCTCCATTTCTGAGACCAGATTTATATAAAAGAGTTAGTTTGGGGAGGTGGCTTATAATAAATCTGTAAGCCCCCTCCCCCACTTCTTAAGACCTATAAATCTGCCCCCTGCATTCCACAAATTCCTATAGTGATTAACACGGTTGTTTAAATACCCAGGAAACCCTCCGACAGGTCTCAGCATCCTGGCCTCCTGTACAATATATCTGTCATCAGAGACATGCAGAAATCCTATTCAGGAATGAGAGGACTGGTTTTTATACAATCTAGTCGCTTGGATTGCTTTGTTGTTGTTGTTAGTTGTGAAGTCATGTTTGACCCATTGTGACCCCATGAACAACGTTCCTTCAGGCCTTCCTGTCCTCTACCATCCCCAGAGTCCATTTAAGCTCACGCTGACTGCTTCAGTGACTCCATCCAGCCTCCTCATTCTCTGCCGTCCCCTTCTTCTTCTATTGCCCTCAATCTTTCCCAGCATTAGGCTCTTCTCCAGGGAGTCCTTCCTTCTCATGAGGTGGCCAAAGTCTTTGAGTTTCATCTTCAGGATCTGGCCTTCTAAAGAGCAGTCAGGGTTCATCTCTTCTAGCACCGACCGGTTTGATCGCCTTGCGGTCCAAGGGACTCACTGGAGTTTTCTCCAGCACCAGAGTTCAAAGTCCTCAATTCTTTGGCACTCAGCCTTTCTTATGGTCCAACTTTCACAGCCATACATTGCAACTGGGAAAACCATAGACTTGACTGTACAACTTTTGTTAGCAAGGTGATGTCTCTGCTTTTTAGTATGCTGTCTAGATTGCTCTAAAGGTTTTCTAAATCCAGTAGGAAAAGATTGCTCTGCCATCCAAGGAGTTTGCTCATGTTTTGAACATATGAGTCGAGTGGATGCAGACACATGATTTTGTTGTCCCAGCATTGGTGTCCCAGAAGTTGCCCAAAGAATTAGAATCAGAATAGAGCTGGAAGGGACCTTTGAAGTCTTCTAGTCCAGCCCTTGACTCAAGCAGGAGATCCTATACCATTTCAGACAAGTGATTGTAAGTCTTTTCTTGAAAGCATCCAGTGATGGAGTACCCACAAAATCTGAAAGCAATCTGTTCCACTGGTTAACTGCACTCATGGTTAGGAAGTTTCTCCTTAATTCCAGGTTGCTTCCTTCCTTCCTTGATTAGTTTCTCTCCATTGTTTCTTGTCTTGTCTTCTGGTGCATTGGAAAATATGTTGCCCCTCCTCTTCATAGCAGCCTCTCAAATACTGAGATACTGATAATGTCAACTCGTAAAGCATTTCTATGCCTGTTTCCCAGTTGCCATAAGCAGGAAGCAGGGGAATTCATATTGGTCAATGTCAACATGTTGCTCTTAATAAATCTTTTGGATTCTTTTGAAGCTTGGCTTGAAGCTTTGATAAAGGCAATTGCTGGAACCCTGACAAGCTATCATGTCTTCCCCTAGTCTTTCTTGTCCCTATGCTAGCCAAACCCAAATCCTGCAACAATTCTTCATATGTTTTAGTTTCCAGGCCTTTAATCCTTTTAGTTGCTCTTCTTTGCTCTTCTTTTGATCAGGATATGCTTTCGAATAGTGTTTCTCCACCTGAGCAACTTTAAGATGTGTGGACTGCAACTCCCATTCTGAATTTATTTATTTATTTTTTATTTGATTTGTCAATCGCTTACAAGATAATAGGTATACATAGTTATGAATACATGAAATGGATACATATAAGAATAATAAAAGAAACACTAGGACAGGGATGGTAGGTACGTTGGTGCGCTTATGCACGCCCCCTACAGACCTCTTAGGAAAGGGGAGAGGTAATAGTAGACAGTGTAAGGTTAAAGTTTTTGGGGTTTGGGGAAGAAACCACAGAGTCAGGTAGAGTATTCCAGACTTTGACCACTCTGTGGCTGAAGTCGTATTTCCTGCAATCAAGTTTGGTGCAGTTTACCTTGAGTTTGTATCTATTGTTTGCTCTTGTATTGTTATGGTTGAAGCTGAAGTATTCATTGATTGGTAGGACATTGCAATGTATGATTTTTTATATATATGATTTTATATGAATGGAGAATTCTGGGAGTTGCAGTCCAGACTTTAACAGAATAACAGAGTTGGAAGGGACCTTATAGATCTTCTAGTCCAGGGGTGTCAAACTCACTTCATCCCGGTGGCATCACATGATGTATCGGGATTTTTTTTTCCCTTTGCTAAACTGGGTGTGGGCGTAGCCAGCATGTGACGCATCCAACCCATTGGCTAGGAGTTTGACAGCCCTGTTCTAGTCCAACCCCCTGATCAGGCAGGAGATCCTATAACATCCCAGAGAAGTGGTCACCTGATTTCTTCTAAAAAAAACCCCAAAACAACCCAGTGTAGGAGCAATGGAGCTGTTTAAATTGCCAAGGTTGAGAAACACTCCTTTAGAAAAAGTAAGAAAAACAAACAAACAGAGCCTTTGTCTATTTTTATTTGATTTTCTTATGAAGAAAATACAAATGCCCTCTCAGCATCTCATTGGGCTCTTTTTTTGACTCTGTTCAAAGAGATCCTTGAAATCTGTCTAATTTGATTAAGGCTTGGTGGGTAAACCCCCAAAATGGCCTTTGGGGGAGGAAACTCATTTTTCGGGTGGAAACTCATGCTTCTTCTGTTCCTTTCTGGTTTAATCTGGACCAGAACAATATTCAGTTTTGAGCATCAAAAATACCAATCAAATATATTGTTTCCCTCCCTGTAACTATCAAACTTTTGTGATAGTCCAAATAAGAAGCACCAACCATGAGTACTAGCACTACCTCCATTGTAAGGTTTCTCCAACCTTCCCTCTTTTGGACACAACTATAATTTATCAGAGCAGTGTCTAGGATGGATTCTTCCTCCTGTCTCCCAAGGTCATTCTCTCACGCCATTACAGTAGTTCAGGGATGGGCAGCTGTGCTTGACAGATGTTTTCAATCTCCAATTTCCATCATTCTTTGCCAGTGGTGAGAGGTGCCACAGCAGCTGCCTTTAGATGTTGTCTACCGCTGGGTAAAACCATAGATACCTGGGCCACAGCACTCTCCTGGCCAAATTAATGGTCTGTCCATCTGTGAAATTACCTGCTTGCTACACAAGCCAAACACAGTCTTTAGATACAGAGAGAAGAAAACAATGGCAGGAATTTTCCTGACTGAACGTTTCAACTTCCTTTGCCTTTTTTCAAAACTGGTCAAGTCCACAACTTTCTGAGCCTGTGGTCCAGTGTCCATCAATGATTAGGAATGATTCTATGTTGCAAAGTTCCTAACCATACATGAAAACAATTCATGCATCTTTAATCTTCTTTTGTCTTGGGGAAATTAGAGAATATTTTGCCCTTTAAGTTTCCTCTATTAAAAAAAAAATACCAGCTGCATTTCTGGACCTTAATCAATTTATGAAATTTACTATTTGTAAAGATGGAAGACCAGAAAATTTAGCAACATTTATCTCATATTTGTAAACTTACATACTGAATTTAGTTTCCACTCATGTCAATTGGATGATTAATTTCTGACTGTTTTTCTTGTAGCCTCCGAATAGAAATGTAGTATTTGTATGATAAGTCATGTCTTAGATGCAGAATATCAGAGTTTTTATTCCAACCTTTTTACTGCGCTCAGTAACATGCTTTTACATTTTAACCTGGCTGACTACCTAATATTTCTTGGTCAAAATTCTAAAGAAACAGTTTTAAATTGTTGCAAAATGATTGCTACCTGTGGAAGATAAATCAGCAGAACACAAAAGAAGTCTTTATTCTCACAGTTAAAGAGAAATAGCCATTGAGACAGACATTAAAACATTACTACAAAAATAGTATTTAGCCAATGTCTCTAAGCCCACAACAGGTTTCAGAGCTTAATTTGCATCACTTGATTCCTTTTTTGT
Organism: Laticauda colubrina; assembly: GCA_015471245.1. Classification (NCBI taxonomy): domain Eukaryota; kingdom Metazoa; phylum Chordata; class Lepidosauria; order Squamata; family Elapidae; genus Laticauda; species Laticauda colubrina. The sequence goes on from BLBF01000045.1 coordinate 8,995,789, forward strand.
ATGGTTGTTGTTGCAAACTGGGTCAGAGGGCCTGAGAAACTATTCTTTTTCAGATCTTAACCAAGGGATTCTTTTTTGTAAATTGGTGCTCTTAACATGATAGTACTTTCTGAATTCATCATATTAAAAATAAAACCTTTTATACACAGTGCCTCTTAGAACAGGTCTCTAGAAGAAAGCTTACAATGAGTGGCAGAGAACGCTTTGTTATCTGATGTAATTCTTCAAAAGGGAGGATTGGGAATAGAGTGGCTACTTTTTTTTCTTTTTTGAAAAAAAAATGTCTAGTTCAGGCTGAGAAGAAGAAAGGGTCAAGTTTGCAATCAAACAGTTATTGCAGAGATGTGTGACTGTCACTGGCTGCGCTAATGTGGTATGCAGCTGTTTGTTATGTGAGTAAAAGAATGTTTGAATCAGTGAACATGTGAAAACGGCTCCAGTGGACCAGAAAATGTGTTTGTTCTTTGACTCTGTAAATTGCCACGAACTAAACTGAAGAGCCACTGCTAAAACTCGGACCTTTCAACAAACGAAGAGGTCATATTTTCTCTGAGAAAAATGGACAAAATTGGTCATATGGATCATTTCCTTCTCTTGCAGCCTTTGCTTGTTGCTGTTGCTTGTACAAATTGCACTTGCTGTTGCTCTTTGCTCACGAGGTAGAGAGAAGCTCACACAAAATGTGAGCAACTTGTTGACTTACCCTTGTCTCTCTGACCAAAATCTCATCACTGAGGAGTAAATCCTATTGATTTCAATAAATCAGCATTGAACTAGTTGCCTGTTGAAGCTAGACAAGTTTTGAAAAGGGGTTCCTTGGGAGTAAATTTCTACAGATTATCCAGGTTTCCAGGACATGAACTGGGAATGTCTGAGATAATATAACTGCCTTTCCAGATCAGTCTTGAAGAGATAATCTCAAGATTATTTGCACCATCCATCTCTCAGTCAAAATAAGTTAATGTTATGAACTTTGAAAGCTGTGCATGCTGGGTTGGATGCTTGTGGTGAAGGGGGAAGAAATGGAGACTGCCATTGTGCTCATGTGCAGGAAAAGGCAGCTACTGTTTCTGGAATCTGTGGCAGGAACTCTCAGCCGACAGAGAACCACGTCCCCAAATAGAGGGCAATTTCTCCAGGATTCTTTGCATAGGCTATTTTTTTTTTGCTCAGGAATTGGCAAACAGAATAATTAAAACTTAATGTTGTAAGAAATGATACTGTTCATTGTTAACTAGTCGAGTAGCTATACCTTCCACATTTGCTTATAATTTTGGTGTGGAGATAATTGAAGTCTTGATAGTATGAAAGGGGTAATTGAATTCACTGACCCTCCAGTTCATTAAATAAAGTAGGCTAAGTTGCATGATCAATGGAAAGCACAAAGATGGTGGGTTTTTTTGTTTTTTAAAAAAGAGAGAATAAAAAGAAAAGGTGGGGGGAGAGAAGGAAAATAAAATACCATGATCTATAATAATTTATTCTTGCCCATAGTACTTCATGTTGACTTTGGCACAAAATGTTTGATCAGCTGGTTTGGATCCTTTCAAGTGTTTTTCTCCCTCCGCCCAATCCTTTCCTATGGCAGCAAACTCTTTCTCCAACAATGCAATTCAGCCTATATTTATGCCATTGACAGAGGATATAAAAAAAGCCTTTTGTATTGGACAGTGCTGCAAAGATGCTGGACAGAAAATGTTATGTTGCCAGTTTCTCTTCTCTTCTCTTCTCTTCTCTTCTCTTCTCTTCTCTTCTCTTCTCTTCTCTTCTCTTCTCTTCTCTTCTCTTCTCTTCTCTTCTCTTCTCTTCTCTCCTCTCCTCTCCTCTCCTCTCCTCTCCTTTCTCTTCCCCTCCTCTCCCTTCCCCTCTCTCTTCCCCTGTCCCTTCCTTCCTTTCTCTTTCTTTCTTTCTTTCTTTCTTTCTTTCTTTCTTTCTTTCTTTC
>BLBF01000045.1:8997830-9026251 GCA_015471245.1 Laticauda colubrina
AAAAAAAAGAAAAAACAGGCAGAAAATTTAAAGCTGAGGATTAAGATCTTCATTTTTTTTCTCCTTTCTTTTTCTTTTTTTGCTTGTGCATTCCAATTGTTCTTAAAATATTTGGCAATGTCAATTAGTAACTGAGCAGAGTTAGCTGATGAACACAATTTTCCACTAGACTGAGCACCCTATTGTAGTCAAGCTAACAGCAGCTTTCTGAGGTCATTATCATTCTCGGCTAGTTTTGCCCAGCTGCTTCATGCTGCAAAAGCCAAACTTTATACTGGAGCTTTGGGATGGCACGCAGCAACAGGGGGCTGGAAAAAGGAGGAGTGAGAAGTTGGCAAAGCAGCTTAAAAAGCACACACACAAATAAAAATAAAATACACTCGGAGGAAAGAGAATGCCAATGCTTCTAGGTATTTTTGAGGAGCTCTTGTTTCTGAGCTGAGATTCTCTCTCAGCTAGTGCCTTTCCTTCAGTGAATCTTGTTTGATCTTGGACAAGTTGAAGCTACATTCAATTTTTGGTTGCTTCATGAACGTGAATGAATAAAGGTAAAGGTTTCCTCTGCTTGGTTGTGTTCCATGGTCATGTGGATAGTATAATTATTTGTTGAGGCACATGGAATGCTCTTACCTTCCCACTGAAGTGGTACCTATTTATCTACTCACATTTGCATGCTTTGGAACTGCTAGATTGGCAGGAGCTGAGGCAAGGAATGGTAGCTAATCCCATTGTACAGCTCTTGGGTCTCAAATCCAGGCTGCCAGCTTTCCAAGCTCAGCATCTTTAGTTTATGGCAAAAAGAGAACTGTCCCACTTGAAATAACCCACCTTCATCAGAACAGGGTCTTTTTTTTACAGTCTTCTTCAATGAGGGTTGGGCATCTACAATAATGACTCATATGTGTTGGCTTCTGTTGCAGTGCTTCTCAACAACACTGTATGTAAGATGTATGGAGTTCAACTCTCAGAATTCCCCAGCCAAAATTCTGGGATTCCACACACATCTTAAAATTGACGAGGTTGACAAATATTGCTTTACAGACGAGCAGACCCATAGAACCATCTAGAGGGACAGATGATATATGGTTTTGTGGATACATAGATCTAAAATACAGCTAAATGCTGTATTTACTGTATTTATATTTACTATAAATACTTCATGGAAAGTCATCTAAGAACAATTCTAGGTATTTGCCATTTTATCCGATTCCTTGATATAAGAACTAGAATTGTTCTTAGATGACTTACCATGACTTCTATGACTAACAGAAGGAAGAGTTTTTCTAAAGCTATAACAAGAAAACCAAAACTGCAAGCAAGATTTGTTGGTGAGTATGACCTTTTGAAGTTCATCTAAAACACAGAACATAGCAAGAATGTATTCTTATTCATTTATTAGATTTCTAGACTATCTCAAGGAACTCTCCATAGTGTTTACATGAATATAAAATAGCTGCAATATTATACAACAATGTGTTTGTGTGTGTACCTTCAAAACAATATTCCCTTCCCTTCCTTTCCTTTCCCTTCCCTATCCTTCCTTCCCTATCCTTCCTTCCCTATCTTTCCTTTCCTTTCCTTTCCTTTCCTTTCCTTTCCTTTCCTTTCCTTTCCTTTCCTTTCCTTTCCTTTCCTTTCCTTTCCTTTCCTTTTCCTTCCTTTCCTTTCCTTTCCTTTCCTCCCCTCCCCTCCCCTCCCCTCCCCTCTCCTCCCCTTCTCTTCCCCCAGGGAGAGAGAAAAAGAGAGAGATAAAAAAAGAGAATGAATTTACGCCAGGAAATAATTAAGAGTGTTAAAATTTAAAAGCAGCATGCAGTGATCCCTAGGTTGCTTTGATTGGCAAAATATTCTCAGGAAGAGGTGACAAACAATTTGGGGGAAATTAAAAAGATTCACTTGCTGTACAATGGTCCTTCAGATTATTTGAGTTGTGGCTGTTATGGGGACCATCGTTGCTGATTATTTGTTTTTCTCCTTTGGTGTCAGGTTGACTGGGAGGCAAAGCTGCACTTCTTTTAAAGCTCAGCTGTTATAACTGAACACCATATGTAGCATTTCTGGTGCCCGATATGGAACAACGTACATGCTGCTCCATGTTTGCAAGAGATTTAGAGAAGCTTGGAAGCTGGGTATGAAAGCTGCGCGCATCTAGGCATCGGGGAGAGCACTTCCTGGCTGAGGTTCAGCTTTTTGTTTCTTACATAACGTCCATCAATGGCAGAAGCCGAGGAGAAATGGCTTAACTGGGGAAGGCAAAAGGTCTGTTCTAGCCTAGTGCTCTGTTTCCAAGGGTGACCAGCCAGATATTGCTGGGAAAGTCACCGTCAGGATGTCATGTCAGATGCCAACCCTTCTCATTAGTTTCTGAAACCCAATCATTTGGCAGATTGTTATGGGGTACTGCAGAGGTGGCTTCCAAGTGGATAGGGGCGAGAATCTTTGGAAATCTCTCTTTCTCAAGGCACAAGAGGCAGGGACAATGATCAAGCTGCTTATTGGATTTAGCAATAGTGCAACATCCAATGAAACCACTCATCGAATTTCCAGCAATTCATTTGCATTACTGATGTTGTTGTTGTTAGTTGTGAAGTCATGTCCGACCCATTGCGACCCCATAGACAATGTTCCTCCAGGCCTTCCTGTCCTCTACCGTCCATTTAAGCTCACGGCGACTGCTTCAGTGACTGCATGCAGCCACCTCATTCTCTGCCGTCCCCTCCTTCTTCTATTGCCTTCAATCTTTCCCAGCATTAAGCTCTTCTCCTAGTTCATCCCCAACCACTGAATGTGGCTCAGCCTTCTCGCAGCATTTTAATTCTACTCCTCCTCCTCTTTCTACCTGTATTACTAATATGAATAATGGCCTCTGGTCTATGACTGGAATAATCTGATGATGATGATGATGATGATGATGATGATGATGATGATGATGATGATGATATGAATAATGTTTGGATTTTTTTTTTAAAAAAAGGTAGAAAAACAGGCAATCATCTCTAGATGAAGTCTTAGGTGCCAACCATTCCTCCATAGGTTTTTGTTGTTGTTGTTAGTTGCAAAGTTGTGTCCAACCCATCATGACCCCATGGACAACGTTCCTCCAGGCCTTCCTATCCTCTACCATCCTCCAGAGTCCATTTAGGCTCATGCCTACAGCTTCAGTGACTCCGTCCAGCCACCTCATTCTCTGCCGTCTCCTTCTTCTTCGTTTGCCCTCAACCATTCCCAGCATTTAGGCTCTTCTCCAGTGAGTCCTTCCTTCTCATTAGATGATCTTTACTGACGAAGCTATATCTATTATATCTCTTGGTTCCATCTCTGTTCGTTTTTTGTCCTATTTCTATCCAGGTATGAATACAGGTAGACTTACAACAGTTCATTTAGTGACTGTTCAACTTTACAATGGCACTGAAAAATGTGACCGTTTCCCACAGTTCCTTTTCAGCATCCCCAGGATCATGTGACCAAAACTCAGATGCATGACAATTGGTTCATATTTATGACTGTTGCTCTGTCCCAAGATCACGGATTCACCCCATTCTGAGCATGGGGAAGCCAGATACAGTTAACGACCGGGTGACTAACTTATCAACTGCAGTGATTCACTTAACAACTGAGGCAAGAAAGTTTGTAAAATGGGGTAAGATTCACTTGTCAAATGTCAACAACCAGAAATTTTGAGCTCAGTTGTGGTCATAAGTCAAGGACTACCTATATGATGCAAACTTTATTTTATTTAGTATGTGATTCTTTTACTGAAATGTTGCCACATGGGAACATGATGAAGAGTAGCCTTGAAATGCCAACCTTTCTGTACTAGTCAGACTTGGATAAAATTGAGCAGCTGCAATGTCACTGGAATGTTAGTTCCTGTCATGATTGTGATCTTAAAAAGAATTATTTGGTAAGATCAGTAATGGTAGATCAGTTTCCTTGAAATATATTTCACTCTTATTGATCAAACATCTGAAGTGTATATCTTATGGCACACCACTCAATTCAATAGAATGGGCAGTTTGGTCTAGTGGTTAAGGGACTATGCTAGAACACGGAAGACTGTGAGTTCTAGTTCTCCCTTAAGTATGACAGCCCACTGAGTGACTTTGGACAATCATTAGTAGATTGTGAGTTCTAATCCCACCTTTTGCATGAAAGCCAACTAGGTGCCTTTGGACCAGTCTTCTCTCTCCCTTTCAACCCAATAACACCTCTCAGGTTTGTTGATGTGGGAAAAATAGAAGGAAGAAGAATTATTAGATACATTTACCACCTTGAGATGTTTATTAAATAACAAAGTTGGGATATAAATAAATAAAAATAAACAAACTACAGAGAAAGAATGCAAATGTGCCTTAGAATATTGGGTAGAGTATTTCTTGCAGATTTTTTAAAAAATATGAAAGCATCACTCCATGTTTTCAAGGAAAAGGAGTGTAACTTCTAAAATGGTGGAATGGTAGCTTTGTAATACCCCTTTTGAAGTAAAACACATCCCAGCACATTATGTAAGTGAGATGTAAGAGTTATCAACTTCACACAGAATACAGCTTTTTTCCCCCCAATTTATTTTGGGTTAGATTGAGAGTAACTTTGTGAAGACCAGTATAGTTGCTGAAAGACAGCACAACAGTGCTACTAATAGGCAGGAAGTACAAGAAGATTCCTGTTTAAATTTTCATTACTAGTTATTTAAGGATATTACCAAAAATATTTCACTGTCACCATATGATGTTTCTATATATAGCAACTATGAATCAGATACCTACTGTAGAATGCATTATAAAAATAACACTATAATATGTTCGTGCTTATATCTGTATTTAGAGTTTTTAAAAACCACCAAGATGCAATCTGTTTTTCCTCAGCATCACAGCATGGTTTGATTGAAAGAAGTCTTAAGTATTTTATTGTTATTTATTTAAAAACACACATAGGTCCATTTTGGAGATGAATTCAAATGCCTTAAGCATGCAGGCATACATTAAAATGGCTCTATTTAAAAAAAGGAAAGGAAACTAACCAAATATTAGTGGAGAAAGAAAGCACTGAAATAATAATACAAACAGGACAAGAAGGGACAATGTTTCTGGAGCACCCACATTTGAGCAAAATGCCTTTGAGAAGGAAATCCTGATGAATTCCACTAAATAATAGTCTGTTCTGAAAAATCCCCACTATTAGTTATTGCTTGCCAGGTCATGCAACTTACTGAATCTGGAGGCAGTCTTCAGATATTGAATGGAGCATGTAGAATGGAATATATGGCAGAAGGCAGTTTTTGAGAGTTTTCTATCACTGAGAGCTTTGAAAATCGAACATTGGCATTCTGATTGGAATCAGTACATAAATTGGAAACAAATGGAGAAGAAAATTGAGGTAATACGTTCTGAATGCATAAGACAGAGCAAGCTTGTCTTGTAGAGTGTAGAATTTTCCTTAAGCATTTTCAGTGAAGCTTCAGAGCAAGGAGAAACCTGAGGTGACTTGTTCTCTAATGACTTGATGGTCAAAGCTTAGCTATTAGCCAAGGTTGGAAAACACATGCCACATTGCTGATGCCCTTGGTACATCCAGAAGAAGTGTGAGATCAAACAATAACTCCCAATTTTTAAAAATGATATATTAAGATTGATGTTCCATCAATCAGATGTCTAATTGTCTACCCAAGGATAGCTTCTTTTGTTGATATCAAATTGACCCCAGAAATACACACATACACACACACATACACACAGCAACTTCTTCCTCAAATATACACATTGCAATTATAAGCATAAACACTTAGCATTTGTATAATGTATTGAAGTGTGGAAAGAAACCTGGACCTCAATATCATTGATAAACTTGAGATTAAAGCAGCTTTGAATCAGAGATTTCTTTGCCCACAGCTCTAACCACAAAAACTTGAACTCATCTGGAACATCAATTTAGAAATAGCTTTTCCAAGCTACTTTTCATTTTATCATTAACGGTATTTCACTTACTCTGTGCTTCTTCCATATTGGAGATGCTGATTTATTACAACATTAATTGAATGTATAATAAGTCTGCGGAAGAAGCAACATCTGGAAGTTGTTGATTACATATACCTTAAAGTCCAAGAATTCATTCAAACAAACAAAAAAACCACACCATGTTTGATTTACAATTGATGAAATCTCAGAGTGGCTGTATGATATGTCCAGAGTATAAGTGGTCATTTAGCTAGATTTGGGTTGCTTTTGACCTACCTAGCATCTCTAGGGACTCAGCTCTTGATGCACGAGCCTCTAGAATTAGATCCCTCATTTTTGAAACCTCAAGAATACTAATGTTGAGCATTTCGTGTTTTTCTTAACAAATGATTGGGCTGGTATCCCAAGGGAAGTGCCCCGCTTCAACCAACTTTTTATAATGAAAACAAGGAGGCGTAGCAAACAAGGGCCTCAAGGGAAACACAGCTGCTGTTTCATCTTGTGGGATAGTTTTTCTCATTCAGAACAGCAAACCAGCTCAAAGGATAAGGATTACATTAATGTGGTAGTGGCATAGCAAAGCATTGTTGGGATGATACCTGTAAAATATAAGTGCAGGAACTGTCTTTGCCCCTCCATTTCAGAAACCACTATTCTTTTTTTGTTTTCCCTTGAGGAAGAAATGATCAGGCTCAAATTATCATACTTTATATAGATATGGATATGTTATTAGAAGCTCCCTTGAAACTTCTATAATCGTGTGGAAAATGGAAGGAAAGAGAAGATGACAACAGCAGCAAGTGGATAGACTTGAATATATTTGGCAGTGGAGGGACTGTTGGAAGATCTTAAAACACAATGTTGAATTTGGGCCATTCTGGAGAAAGTCTCTCTATGTGTTTGTTAAGAGTTCACCCAGATCTGATAGCATATAACAATATCATATTCTAGTTATGTGTTCATATTTCCTTCAGACTCCCTTCAGGATGCCACTATAGGGCACTGCATGCCAAAACAGCTATACACAGAGACAGTTTTTTTTCCCTTGTGCCATTCACTCTGTTAAACACCTAATTCCCAAAACACTGTCTTTATGCCTAAATATATTTACATACTACAGGGATGTAGTATTATTATCCTTTCATCCTTACTAGCATCATATTATGATTATTATTACTCTGTTGCTTTGCATGTACAATGAGAGCTTCTGCACCAGAAACAAATCCCTTGTGTATCTAATCATACTTGCCCAATAAACCTACTCTAGTCTAATCTAATCCAGTCCCTTCCAGTCCAGTCCCTTCCCTTCCCTTCTTTCCCTTCCCTTCCTCCCCTCCATTCTGCAATGCTGATATATTTGAAGGAGTTCCACTGTGCATCAAAGAGAGAAATTGCTGGATTAGGCAGATTCTACATTCTGGTGTCCTTAGCGATATAGTGAACACTTTTGGAAGTTAGTAAGATAGGCAATGCGTGCTGCCCATGTGCTCAAAGAAAGTTTTATGTCACAGATGTGCACCAGTAAATATGCCACATATACCCAGAGTGTAATGGTCAGGTGACAGAAATTTCCATTTCCCATAACTAAACATAATGAAGACAGTTTATTTCCACCCATTCAATTCCCACTACAAACCAATGTTTTGTAATATACCTGTTTACTCCATTGTTATCCATCACACACACACATTATTTTTTTTTTGCAAGCTACTATTCCAGTGTTCTGGCTTTGGCCCATGTTTTACCCAACTTAGTTGGATAATTCCATGTTGGTGTGTGTCCGTTTCTCTTGGTTAAGTATATGTTGATAAAGAAGCCATGATGGACCAGACAAAGAGCAGAAAGGAGTACAACAGTGTGTAATTACTCACATTTAAAGGAGGGTGTCATTTGCAGCATCTCTGCCAGCTGTATTGAGTGACCAAGCATGTTGTATACATACACTGTACAATTAAAGGGTGGGTGAGCAGGTCCACTTCTATTGATGGTGTTTTATTGTGTTTCCCACATAAATTACATCCTTGACATGGCCCATCCCTTGTTCAAATGATGACTGGTATTAGCTACCTACTGTTTTATTGGAGTTATTCCAACTGATTAAGGCTTTTTTTCCACTGTGTTTTGCAACCTTCATGCATTATTTTAGCCATATTTCCCTCCTCTCTTTTATTTTAAAATTTGTTAAAAAGGATCAGTTGAAATTAAGCTGGTCATGATTACGGAATCTGGCAATTATTGCAAGTTTAAAAATACGCACACACACAAATCCCTCCCATAATAATAATCAAACTTGCTCATCAGCTGGGTTGCCACAGCTGAAGTAAGTATTTGAAAAGGATTGTTGGCTAAATAAATAAATAAAAACAAAACAACAAAATACAAAGGGATTTATTTAGATTGTAGAATAATTTTTGGCATTTGGTAAAGGTCAAAAACTTTGTATTTTCATTATTTTTAATACTGTTTTATGAAAGATCCAGGTAGGAGAGAATCCAGAAAAATGGTGATTAATCTGGTGGGAATAACTGTAGAAATATACAGATACACATACACATCTTAATTTATAATATTTAATTTCTTCAGTGAGGAAGCACTGGATCACCTATTATAGGAAATTCAAGGCAATTCTATACATTTATGATGGGTGCATTTGTTGACTCTTTTACGGCTGAGTTCCATCAAAGGTCTGTGACTTTATGTTGTCTTCTTAATTGCTGTTCGCAGAGTTTCTTCAGGAAGCATTATCCATAACCTATAGGAGTCTTTCTTCTACTACTACACTTTGGAAATTTCAAATAGTGGTAATGCAGTGGAGGGAAAGCAAAGGAAGACAAAGATATTTATCCTTGAAGCTAATGTCTCATTTGCCACTCAGCAGACTGGGTGTTAAGCCTGGGTTTCCAGTGGTGCGATAACAGAATAATAGAAGAAGAACTAGGGGTGACATGATAGCCACTAAACTAATCAAGAAGAGAATGAACTTAGAACTAAGAAGAAATTTCCTGACAGTGAGAACAATTAAGAAGTGGAATGACTTGCCACCAGACATTGTGGGTGCCCCAACACTGGAGGTTTTAAAGAAGAGATTGGACAACAATTTGTCTGAAATGCCATCGGGTCTCCTGCCTGAGCAGGGAGTTAGACTAGAAGATCTCCAAGGTCCCTTCCAACTCTGTTATTCTGTTATATAGAGTTGGAAGGGAACTTGAAGGTCTTTTAGTCCAAGCTGGCCTATACCATTTCAGACAAATGGTTGTCCAATCTCTTCTTAAACCTCCAGTGTTGAAGCACCCACGTCTTCTGGAATCAAGTTGTATGGAGGCACTAATTAATTGTTCTGTCAGGAAATTTGTCCATAATTCTTGATTGCTTCTCTCTTTGATTATTTTCCATCCATCGCTTCTTGTCCTATCTTCAGGTGCTTTGAAAAATAAGTTGATTTCTCTTCTTCAGCCCCCTAGATATTAAAATATTGCTATCATCTCACCCTTAGTCCTTTTTATTTTTTCATTGATCTCCATAAGCACTTAGGGCTGAGTGTTAGTACAGAATCTTTTTGCCGACTTCTGTTCAAGATGAGAGTAAGTTGGTTGGTCTCAGAGGGAGAAGAGGGTGGATTTAACTGTACCCGTCTGTAAGTGAATGCTTCCATAGAGCTTAGTTAATCATAGAAACACCCAGGTGAGCTGAATATGAAAGGGATCCTACTTAAAGAGTCCTTTTCATGCTTATTTAGCACTGTTGCCTTTGTACGGTAATACCTTTTTCCCAAGAAGGCCTTTGAAAAAAAATGGTCACAAAATAGCACAAGAATGTGTTTATTGTGTGTAAAAGTTGGAGCCATTGTTCTGATGACACCTGTAAAACATAATTATAGCTCCCATCGCTGTTTTCTCTCATATTTGGAGAGGAACATTCATTGCTTCTAATCTCAGGCATGGAAGGTTCAGATTCCTTTAAGCAGCATCAAAGTAATGACAACAGCACGCAGCTGCTAAATGTCTTTTCCTTGTAGTTACTCACCCAGCTGTTCAGAAGGGAAGGGAGGGGGAAAGGAAAGGATCTTGGTTTTCATACCATATGGCCCAAAATGTGTTTGCCATGGATTGGCCAGCATTGCAAACTGTCATAGTACTTTTGGAAATGACGCGAAGTAGTGAATGTATGTACCTGCACCAAAGGAAAGAGAATGAATGAATGTTATTTTAATAAAAGTAACAGAATAATAAAGTTGGGAAGGACCTTGATGGTCTTCTAGGCCAATCCCCTGCTCAAGAAGGAACTCCTATAATATTTCAGACAAATTTGCCAATCTGTTCTTAAAAACCTCCGGGAATGGAGCATCTACAATTTCTGAAGGCAAGTCATTCCACAGATGAATTGTTCTCACCGTCAGAAAAGTTCTCTTTATTTCTAGGTTGCTTCTCTCCTTGATTAGTTTCCAACCATTGCTTCTTGTCCTGCCTTCAGGTGTTTTGGAGAATACATTGACCCTCTCTTCTTTGTGGCAATCCCTTAAATATTGGAAGACGGCTATTATATCACCTCTAGTCCTTCTTTTCATTAAACTAGACATACCCAATCCTGCAATAGCTCTTCACATGTTTTAACCTCCAGTTCCTTTATCATTCTTGTTGTTCTTCTCTGCACTCTTTCTAGAATCTCAATATCTTTTTTATATAATAGCAACCAAAAGTGGATGCAATATTCCATGTGTGGTCTTACTGAGGCATTATAAAATGGTACTAACATTTCACAAGTTATAATTATGTATAACTTCTGGTGCACCTTAGTTCAATTCTTGACTTGATGATGGTCTTCTTTGATGATGTCAAGATTTCCTTTCCAGTCCTTAAATAATATTGGTTTGGCAGTAAGGCTGAGACTATTATTTTGTCATGCTGTATCTTGTTGTATTCTAGCAGCAAAGGAAAAATAGAAATAGTGAGGGAATGAATTGGTTTTGAGTGGAATAACTTTATTTCAGATCCCTGATCCAATTGGAGAAATCAAATATTTGGGGGGAAAAAGAGAGGGGGACATTTTTGTTGTCTAAAAATTCTGTTGACATTTTCTTTTGCTCTAAGCCTTCCAGACCATCAGATTGGTTCAAACTTATCCAGCCCAATTTGCCTATGGGATTCAAATTGCAACTTCCTATTTGGAAATTTGATTTGAACTGGGAATTGGATCACATTGGGTTGGAACTCAATTTCCAAATCAACTCAACTTTGTCCAGGCTTATCAGAATTCACATTGGCACAACTTATATAAATGGGGCCAACTTGGCTGTAAGGGATGTGATGCTGTCAGTCGAGTCCTATTTTTTAGGGCTCTGGGTGGCCAATTAGTTGAGCTAGAGGCAAGTAGTTCTTATGAAACAGGATCAAAGATGAGATAATTTTTTTAAAAAATCAAAACATCTGAAGTCAGGTGTGTTCTCAAGGATGATGCAATAAGACCATACTGTATGCTAAGTTCTTCAGAACAAGAAGCAAAAGAATAAAACAATTTCTTAAACAGGTTTCTCAATATACAATCAGGAGAGTTTAGTTCACCACTATTCATTTTTGGGGTCGATCAATTTTGGCAATCATCTTGTAGAAATGTCTGCTTTATTTCATTTGTAGTTATGGATTTTTGTTCATCCATGTCAAGTCAACAAATTTTCATGGTGTCTGTGTACTTCCTGAATCTCTGAATGGTTCAGCCCTGTTTATTCTAAAAAAGAAAATTTTCATTTGTCTATATAAAACTTTTCTCAGACTACTTGCACAGTGATATACCATAGTTTTGTTTTTTTAAAAACGTCAACCAGTGTCTCAGTTTTGCTCCACAAAAGTTATGGGTTTTGAGCAGTGGTGGGATTCAAATTTTTTTTACTCCCAGTTCTGTGGGCATGGCTTGGTGGGCATGGCGTGGCTTGGTAGGTATGGCAGGGGAAGGTGGCAAAATCCCATTCCCTCCCTGCCCCACTGACCTGCTTTCCAGCACCGTTCTCCTGGGCAGGGCAACAAAAGGAGACCCAGCCAATCAGCTGGGACTTGGGAGGCGGAGAATAGATGGGGGCAGGGCCAGTCAGAGATGGTATTTGCCAATTCTCCAAACTACTCAAAATTTCCGCTACCAGTTCTCCAGAACTGGTCAGAACCCGCTGAATACCACCTCTGGTTTTGAATTAGTAAAGCAATGAATCATATGTCCAACACCAACTGCTATTAATGAATGAAGTTTGAGCATAGTTCTTTAATTTTTCTCCTATATAACTATGAAAATTATGCTGATATACATTACGGTGGCAGGGTTGTTGTTTTTTTTAAATACATTTTGATTTCATGATGAGAAATGACTAATGTTCTTCAAAAAAAAAAACCTTATCATTTTATTCTTTTGCTTCACTTCTCATTCTGTTGTTGTAATCAAATCCAAATATCTTTGCTTTGGGGAATGATTCAAGTAGGTACAGGTGTTGGGGAATTCAGAAAGATTCATTGTCCTCCCTTCATTTTAGTTCTGCTGATCTGGAAACATCTTTTTGGACAGTTGTACTTGTAAATTGATTCTGCAGCTGGACTTTGGAGGGTTTATTTGTGGCCTGCCACACAATAGCTGTAAACTACCACCCCGCTATACAATAAGAAAATGAAAGGCCAAAGCGGTCATTCAAAATAGGCCTCATTAGGCTTGCCATCCATATGGTAATAGCTTTAGCACAAGGCAGTGCTTGCTGTCTTATTTTGTGACAGTGCTTGTTGGAGAACAAGCTCATAGAGAGCAAGAATCAATCTGTGGAATTTTGATGGTGTCGGGGAAAGCTGCACAAATACAGTATTTCCAAGCAAGATTCTCAGTGAACACTAACCAAATGGTGATAGTCACAAAGAGCCAAATACATGCTCAGAAGAGGGTAAAACAGAAATATATCCTGGCATTGCTTTGCTTCAATATGGATGTGAATAGAATGGTACATGCCCTGAGTGGGAATTGTATCCCACTTCTGATCTGAAATGGAAAAATTTAATGTGTTAATCTATACAGAGGATGCTGAAATGGTATGTGCTGCTCATGTTGGGATAAGGATGAGCCTGAGATGCCTTGCAATGAAACATAAATTATCAGAAGACAAAAATATTGGTTTATTTGAGAGTCTTTGAAAATATACAAACTGACCACAGAAGTTAAGATAAGACTGCAAGGGGATTTACACGAGACAAGGGCTAGCACCCTTTTGATTGAGGCAACTGACACTGGCAAGTTCTAGCTTTTGCATCAAGTACCCATCAAACAATAAATACCAGGACAACATTTGGGGGTACCAAATTCAATGAGTTTAAAAGCAGTTGAGTACTGATATATGACTGTAGACCCAACCAACCTAATATCTAGGTACTGATTGAAGCCTCCCTGCAAGATTTCAGGATGGAAGTTTTATAGTTCCAGTCTAGAGATGCCTGGAACTGAACCTAGGAGATGCTGCTAATTTTTATGCTACAAGCTTTGTTCTGTTACTTAACATTGCAATAATCCAAATGGTATTATGTTAACAGGGTAACATGGTTAACATAGTTAAGATGCTGGGCTTGTCAGCTGGAAAGTTGACAGTCGAGGTTTGAGACCCAAGCATCATGTGACGGGTGAGCTCCAGCCTTTGCCGCAGCTCCTGTCAACCTAGCCGTTTTACAGCACACAAATGCAAGTAGATAAATAGGTATCACTTTGGTGGGAAGGTAACAGTGCTCCATGACATCCTGCTGGCCACCTGACCACAGAAATGTCTTTGGACAGTGTTGGCTCCATGGCCTTGAAAGGGAGATAAGTACCTGCTATAGTTGACAATAACTAGCAGAGTAAAATCCGCAGGGACTCCTTTACTTCTAGTTTTTGTTATGTATGTTAGTACTTTATAACCAGTGTGATCTTGCCATATAGAGGCATCTGAGCGAAGGTGAAGAGAGAATTGCTTCTGATGAGTAGGAAGAAATGCATAGACTTGTGGCTCCTAAGCAAGTGACAAAAAGGGGTCCCAAAATGTGAAATCAAAATAAATTTCTCCCACCTACTCTCTGATTTTAGGATGAAAAGATTTCATTTAAATATTTGTTTCGGCCTTAGAATTACATGCCATGTTAACTTTCCTGTAAGTTTGTATTTCACCAGAAATCAATGGTAGGTTTAATTCATCTTAAATTATTTCATCCTCTGTGCACGTGTGCTTTTCTTCCCTAATTTGGGCAACATTTACTGCCTCCTGGTATATATTTCTTCTATAACTAAGATAACTTGTCAAATTGATTGATAACTCTTTCTCCTCTCTTTCTCTCTCTCCCCATAGACAAGGCTTTAGTCACTTTCCTGCTGGCAACAACCACATCTTGTGTGGGATATGTTCTCTGGTGCTGAACAGGCTCATAAAGAAGGGAAGATTTCCAAATGTTTATAGTTAGGAAAGAATTAAGCATAGTTGTACATACAATATCACATAATTTCTATATAACTCTATTGTTTCTTTCTAACATTCATTTGGATTGGAAAGACTCAACAAAGGAGATTTAGCACCATCTGTGATGTGTTTATCTGAAAGCAATTTTCTTTGGGGCAGGACCTCTTTCTTTGGGGATGCAGAAGGCTAACCTAGGGCAACACTGGTGACTTTCTGAAGTTGAGTAGATTCTCAGGAAAGGCACCTTCCTTAAGATGCTTAATTTCCAAACAGAGAGTGGTGGTCAGTTACAGCAAAAGGGATAAGAAGTCAAGAGAGACTTGAAAGATGAAGGATCGTTCCATGAGGACTAAGGTTGGGAAGGAAAACCTGAGAACTGCCAAAAGAAACTCCTTTGCTAATATCATGAAAGGGGCAGAAGGTGCCGAAGACTTGGTTGGCCAAAGTGTCAGCTTTGGAAGCCATGTCCATGTTTGTCCATGTTCAAGATTATCCTCTGTTTTTTCTTCCAGTCAGTTAAATGATGGGAATCTAAACCAATTTTCTTTAGTTACTACATTACAATCTGCTAATAACTTCACTTTTGTCCCTACTAAGAAGAAGTTCACATGTTCTTATTTAACTGTTGTTGTTGTTAGTTGCTGTTAAGATAGATATTGGCCTTTGGATGGGTATCCTAAACTATGTTTTGCTCTTCAGTCAAGTGTCTAATCATTGCTAAAGCAACATCCATAATTATTGTGGTTGCATCAATCTATCACATTTCTTGTGTTTTTCTTCAGATGAACTAAGCACTTTTTACCCCTACTGATTTTTGACATCATGTCCACAAAATAGGGAATTATATTATTTTCTCTTTTGTAATACACATTTATCTTTTTAATATTTTTATCCCATCTCTCCTACATGAATTCAGAAATGCCTAGTCTTGTTACTCAAATTTTGTTTAAGCAACCTGCCTAATTTAAAAATTGAATTTCAGAAAATTTAGGAATAAAATACCATATAGAGTCAGAAGTAAAGTCTCAGGATTTTAAGGCTATGGGACTTTTTGTTTTTCCAGCTAGCAACCAAGTTTCTAAAGAGTCTAAAAATCTTTGTTTCACATTACAAAATATTCTTATCCCCTCCCTCTCCCTCTCCCCCTCTCTCTTTCTCTCTTTTACTCTTACTTCCAGGGTCAGCTTTTAATTCCTTTCATTAACAGAACTCTCTTATAAAATGAATGATTTTGTTTTGTTTTCCTCATGGAAAAAAATGTAATATGTTCACTTCTTCCTTTTTCTCTTTTTTATTCTTCCTTATAACTTAAAAAGAAACTATTGTTACTAAAAACTGCAGTAATTCCTATTCTGAAAAAAGATATCTCTTTGCCTTCCCACAGTTATGGCATATTTTGCAAAATGGATAATGCCAGGAATTTGGTTTCAGCCCACAACAGTGTTTTTTTTTAATCAAGCTTTTTTTAAAAAAAAAAAAAAAAAAAGGAAGAAGAAAAAAGCTCAGGAAATTATTTTGTTTTAGGATTTTGATTTGGAAAATGAAACATAATACAGAGTAATAATGAAGGCCCCCTCCTCAATCAACCTCAATGAAGTCATCAACCCGGGTGACTAATGATGCTCATGAATTCTCGGAGCTTGATTAAAGACACAAAGTGTTATTCTAATGACCTTACCCCAAAGATTGGCAATTCAGTATTCCTACTGCAGTGTGTAGTATGTGCAACAGATTGGCCCAAAGGTATCCACCCAGTTTCCATACCTAAAAAATAACCTCATCTCTCCATCCCCCAGCTCAGCCTCTTAATTACAACATCATACTGGCTCTTATATCCATGGATAGGTATTTTGTTGGACTAGAGTTGCAGGTAATCCTCGACTTACAACCAAAGTCAAGCCCAAAATTTCTACTACTAAGCAAAACATTTGTTGAGTTTTGCCCCATTTTACAACCTTTCTGGCCAGAGTTATTAAATAAATCATTCCAGTTATTAATTTAATGACACGGTTATTAAGGAAATCTTAAGGTTGCATGATCTCCAGATGCTGCAAACATCATAGACAGGAGTCAGTTGCCAAGCATGTGAGTTTTGATCACATGACCATGGCGATGGTGCAATGTTTGTAAGTGTGAAAAACTATCATAAGTCACTTTTCTCAGTGTGGTGGTAACTTTGAATGGTCACCAAATAAACTACTGTAAGTTGAGGACCACTTGTATTTATTCATTCAATTTCTATAGCCACCCATCGCAAGTCAACGATTCTAGGCAGCTTACAATTAAAAAAATGCATTACCATTAAAATACTAAAAAACATTTTAAAACAATTAAAAATAATGATAAATAATCAAACATCCAAAATAAATATGCATAGAAGCAAGATAGTTGGCTAGTTAGCAATTCAGCCAGGAAACCCTTGATATATTCAGCACCCCGGACAAGGGAACATATTCAGGTTTTTAGGGGCGTGGCAGTGTAGTGGTTAGAATGCAGTATTGCAGGCTGCTTCTGCTGATTGACGGCTGCCAGCAGTTCAGCGGTTCAATTCCCACTGGCTTGAGGTTGACTCAGCCTTCCATCCTTTTGAGGTTGGTTAAAATGAGGACCCAGATTGCTGGGGGCAATATGTTGACTCTGTAAGCCTCTTATAGAAGGCTGAAGAGCACCATGAAACAATATATAACTCTAAGTGCTGTTGCTATTGCTTACAAAAGGCTAACAAGGTTGGGGGCTCTTCTAATTTCTGAAGCAGAGATGTTTCACAGAGCAACAGCCACTTCTGCTCCCTGCCAACTGACACTCTGGCTGATGAGATCTGCAGCATGCCAATTCTGCTCCGTCTGATTAGACAGGTAGAGACTCTTGGAAAAAGGTGATCCCTCAGGTATCTTCAAAGATAGAAGGAACTATTGGAGTTGGATCTACCCCACTGTATACAACTGTTGTAGAATGATAGACTTGGAGACAGGGATCTTAGAAAATTATTGTAATGTAATAGAAAACTGCCTTTTCAAAATGATGGCAAAATGATGGGATCTCAAAATGCCTATCATGACTTTCATAGACCCAACCCCCTTTAGACCACTCTAGCATGGTAAAACCCAATCTAAGTTGTTTTGCCAAATCTCATAAATTAAATCATCAAGCTTACAAGTGTTTTTTAGGAGCCCATGGAGCAAGCACTTCTAGCCGATATAGGGCAAATATAGGTATCTTCCAGGTGTTGTTTTGCACTGTGGTTCTCATAAGGACCAGTCTTGCTGAAAAATGATCAGAAGTAATAGAAGTGAGGCAGTTTGTTGCCTTCCTCCCTGTATACAACATCTCAACACTGTTGCTAGCCAAATAGTAAAACTGGCTTTCATAGCATGTCTGTCACCTTCAAAAACTTTTGTGACTGTTTATTTGTATGGCCTTCTTTATTTTTGTGCGATAATAAAGAACAGAAAATGCTGATATGGGAATTGGCCAGATATGAGAATAACAGTTATCTGATTAATTAAACCAAGAGAAATCTGAACGATGCATCTTTAGTCCCTGGCAAGGGGGTGCATTTGCATTGTGTTCATAAAATATTTCCTGGGGAGTCAAGTGATGTTACTGATGGCTTAGGGTGGGCAGGACAGAAGACAAATGTCCCTTGTGATGCTATTGTATAGTATCCCAGCTACTCCCCTACTCCTGTGCTAGAAACTGAGTTCCCAAATCCGTGCATAAGTGCTATCATTCAGAGTAACATAACTTGCTCTGAAGAAATGCTTATTGGAACAACAACACAAAATATCTACCTGTCATAAGGCTTAATCCTGTCCTTCTTGGCTAAAGCGCTTCATTATGGGATCTTCAATACTTTTCATGGGCGGAGGGATGGAAGGAAGACTTGCATTTCACTTTTTAAAAAGAAAAACCTATTTTGACATTGACTGTGTCTGAATTACAGGATTTTAATAATTCTACTTTGAAGAGAAGGGGAAAGCATATTCTGAATCGTTTTCCTTAGCCAGGAAAGATCAAATCCTATGTCAACAGAGAAAGTTTCTTTTCATATAATGAAAGCTCTTTTTTTCTTCTGCCTTGCTGTACAATATTCCAAGGGGTGTTTTCATTGGAAGGGGGGGGGGCATGGCCAGGAAACCTATAATCCTTTCTTTTAACTTGATATTTTGGATTCTGATCTTTATTCAATCGACAGTGTATCTCAAAGAGTATGAGGTTGCATCTGCAGCTCATACCATTTCCCTATCATTTCCGGGAAAATGTTTGTTTTCTAAACAAAGAATTGAGACTGCAGTTTAAGTATTGCCATTCAGAGCATATTTCAAGCTGAAATGAACTATGCTGAAACCTCTCTCTTAAAGGTCAAATGTTATTTATTATGATGATGATTATAAAAAAATGATCTGTGATTTATGCATCTAATTTATTGTAAACCTGCTTTGTAACCGAATATGCAGTCAGAAGCTTAACATTATATTGTTTTCTTTTGACAACATATCCACGAGACTATTGCAGCTGTTCCTTTACTCACAATAGCAGATTAATTAACACAATCATATGCTGTTGGCTTCTACTCAATGAGTAGGTCTGCAGTGGGATAGATAGGTAAATCCTTTAAATGTGTACAAGATAAAGGATATACTATAGTAGTTTTATAACTAGCCAGTTTTGCTTCTGACTAGTCAACCCTATCAGCAATGGTTCACTGACTCCAGAAACAGTGAGCTTACATTTCAAAAGCTGCCACACCTATTCCACAGCCATAATGCTGAAATCAAAATGTAAAAATACACCCGGCCTTTCCAAAAATCAGCATATTCCATTAGAATAACAGTCAAAATAATTGCCTCCAGCATTTTGGATCCATGGCATGGGTTTTTCTTCTAAAGTCCCAACCTTGGACTTAAAATAAAGATCTAAAAGGAAATAAGTCTTTCAGTTTTGAATACCTCATTAATCTGAACTGCGGTTTTAGGAAGCAGCCATGGCATCTGGTTTTTTTTTTTTAAAGTCCATATATATATAAGTCCATATATATATGGATATATATATGTTTTCTGTCTTGGTCTCTGTTTACTGGACTTGGAGTTTGTTTGATTGGTGTTTCTGGTTTCTTCTGTCTGTTTTGTGGCTTTGATTGGCTGGCAACACTCTGTTCCTGTATTGTTCCAAGTCCAATAAACACAGACCAAGACTCCCAACCAATCAGGATAGGCTAGCCTCAAATTTAAAACCAACGGCTGTGAGACCCTGACCCACATACAAACTCAATACAGAGGCCTGATGATGGCAGATGAGATTCTGCCAAAACGTTGCTACAACTTTAACAGAACTACAATGACGTGGGATAATACCCGAAGGAAGCTGAACAGCGCACACACACACACACACACACACACACACACATATATATATATATATATATATGTGTGTGTGTGTGTGTGTGTGTGTGTGTGTGTGTATGTATGTATGTATGTAAAAATCTGTGTTTTGATGAATATGTGAGCAGCCACATTTCCTGAATTAGTTGGTAACAATGTTGTAAGAATGTATTTGGCAACTTCACTGACATGGTAGGTTTGTTGAAAAAGCTTTGTTTGCAGAATATGCAAAAATCTGTTTTGAATACTTGAAATGACATACCTTCCTGTTTGGAGAACCGGGTAGCCCAGCTGCAAGTTTCACAATATATTGGATCATGTGCAGGAGGAATAATAATTCTACTTATTGTTTCATAATGAGAATTTAATCTGTATTTTATGAAAACAGATTGATTCCACCCCGAAGGCCACCCTCAAGTCCTAGAATCCTGTTTCTTTTATGACTATATTAGTAATTTTTTTCCTCCTGTGTTATTCCTAGCAAGACCAACATTAAATCTCTTGGTCTGCTTAAGTCTTTTAAACTTGTAAATGTTAATCCATCATCCTCTCTCCCTTCCCTTTTGATATCTTCAACTATCCTAAAAATGTCATGATTTTTTGAGACAGACCCAGAGAGGCTAAGTCAAGCTAAGAGAGTTACACAACTGCTCCCAAACTCTGGAATTAAATAATTTGAAATGTAAAGATCCAACATACCTTTAAGTATCTGGCCTTTTGTAAGTACAGTTCACCAATTATGAGTTCTCTCAAGTTCTGAAAACAATTTGTTTAGTCATCATGCAAAATCATCATGATATTTCCTTAGATTTTGTAAGCCCAATTTGTGAAGCAGTCATTTGCAAACTATACTGTTATATGGGAATGAAGCCACTGTGCCTTATTTAACTAAGTACTGTTTTCATCATGGATTGAAGAACCAACATGAAACAAGCCATTTTCTGGCTTATTGTAAAGTATTAAGATCAATCTCTATTCCTGAAGATAAAATATTAAGAATCTTGATCTTTAATCCCATCAAAGAGTGTGCCACAAGTTGATTTCTTATTTTCCTCTCAGAAAAGCCTTCACAAATTTAACATGTACCATAAATAGCATCTATATATTATTTATATTATACATCTTAATCAAATAAGCTATCTTTATAAGCTTTTGCTCTATTTTTAACACCATAGTTTATCACTTTCTCTGAAAATATAACAAAAATATATTTTTCTGTGTTATCTCTAAACAAATTTTAAAGTATCATCATTTGATCAAGAAAAATCCATTGAGATCTCCTAGAAAAAATATCACACATATTTTAATTTAGCTTACTTGATCGAGTAAGCTAGCTTTATATACCTTCTTTTTGCTTTTAACAAGATTTGTAATGTAAATCCAAAAAAGCCTGATTTTTAGTTGAATTCTTTTCTGCTTCCTCTTTATGGGTCTGCTATCCATTTTATGATAGCAGAAAATCTTAAGAAAAATTTCTTAGTTCATTGTTCTGAAATATCTTTGGATTCTTCCAAAGTTAAAATTCTTTCTGTATTAATAGATTTCTTCTCCTTTAATTATCATATTTAGTTCTTTCTGGTTGCCTCTAATGTCCAGCTTTCAAAATCTCCTCTTATCATGTTTTTTTTCTAATCCACAACATTTTCCCATGGGAAGATTTCTTATAGTTAGATTCAAAATCTTCATATATGATTAATAGGATTTTGAACAGTCCACAGGAAGGATTCTTATAATTAATTTAATAAAGTCTTATTTCCAACCCATCTGGCATCTTAGTCCATTTACAACTTTCCAAAATCAACATTCTAATGATCCTTTTGCTGTTTAATTCAGAATACTTTTTTGAAGTCCTTAAGCTTACATGAAAATTTGTTTGCTGAGGACTGAAGGAGAATCACCTGATGTGCTGAAATTTGTCATTTTGAAGGTTTTTAACATCCAAAGAGCAGTCAAGAAGGCATTTCCAGAAGCTATTAAGAAAAAAAGAGGGCAAACCCAGTGTCTGAAAGCTCCAAACTGTAACTTGAGCACAGCTAACTCCTCACTTTTCAGAGTTCTAACCCCCACTCCCCAGAGACATCCCTCCCCCATTTTACAATTTTCTCATAGGGAGTCTGCAATGGAACAATTTTTGGTGCTGCCAGGTCCTTCTCTTTATCCAGAGAGGAATTTCAGGGCTCAAATCCATTCACCAGCTCATTCAATCAAGGTTGCTCGTCCCAATTTACAGAATATGATGAAATGTGTGTAAAAAATGGTTCCATGTAAGTCCCAAAGGTGTGTTTTCAAAAGGCAACTGGACTTACTTTGTTTTCCCGTGAAGACTTTTCGCTTCTCATCCAAGAAGCTTTTGCAGTTGTGACTAAAGTGCTCTAGTCAGAAATGAAGAAAGTTCTTGCATAAGAAGTGAAATGTCTTCAAGGGAAAACCAAGTAAGCCTAGTTGTTTTTTTGAAAAACATACCTTTGGGACACCCACAACCTGGATGATTGAGAATCTCCATAGACATTCCAGGTAAACTTTTACATACTTATGTACCCCCCTAAAGGCTTTTCCAAAGAAAGTTATGGGCTACAACAACCTTAAGTCATTGAGATCACATATGAATAATTTTGTTTTTTACTGATGCTGCTCACTCCACAATCCATACATTTTTAAATGAGTGAAACATCGAAGTTACAACATACTAGGTCATATCTTCCCATAATCTATTCATCTCAAGTAACTCTCTGATTCAATTTCTTTGTTCTCTAAAATGTTTAGTTTTACTTACATTGACAGGTGAACAACAATGGGTGTGCAAATGTCATTAAGCTTGTGCTCTTCATAACCTCACACAAACCCCCCATGAACAAAGAGAGGGGGAAGAGGGAGAGAGGGGGGGGGCAGATTTTGAAACTAATTGTTGCATTTCCCCTCTCTTGTCACTGTGAATATATGCCTATGAATATAGGCCCACATTTATAATGTTTTGCAAAGTGCTCTATTATTTGAGAAATATAGGATGTTTACATACGTAAATGTTTTCTCAAAGTACTCTATACTTTGAGGACTATATAATACAATGAATGTCATTTGGCTGCCTTTATTGACAGATACAGCATTCTGGATTTTACAATAAATAACTCATTATAAATCCATTAGATGGCCAAGGGGAAGGAGGTGGTCCCACTATCAATGCTGGTACAAGCATAATTGTAAGGTGTTTTAGCAAAGCAAAGCTTGACTGGTTCCAGAATGTTTAAATACCCTTTGATCATCTGCGCTCAACTTTTTTCCTGGCTAAGGGCTAAAGTTAGCCTTAGGGGAGACTGTGCTGGAGATCACATTCCAAGCAGAACATTTGATTTGATTTGACGGTTTCAATATTTCTCAGATACATGCATGGATGTGCATGCTCAGTAACCCACGTGTAAACAGCCCATTGAAAAAACACATCCTGTACAGATCAAGAGATAAAAAGAATAGAAGAAACTATGGTTTGGGAGGATATATGAATATTCCCAAACATATGAATATATATGAATTTTAAGCATCCATATTCAGTGTTTTTATTAAAAACTATACTTGTGTAGATGAAGCTGATCTGTTAGGAATTATTTTGTCAGGGAACAAAAATGTAAATAATTTCATCTTTGTGGAAGGATTCTTCTTTGCTCATGTTGTTCTTTTTAGCATTTTATTATTATTATTATATTTTCATTCATTTATTCATACATACACAAACACACACACACATACACACACACATATATATAAACACACAAAGAGAGAAAGAGATAGAGAGAAAGAGAGAGATACAGATATAGATATCTGTACATAACTCAAAGCAGCAAACAAACTTAATATTCCTACTACATTGAAATTGCACTGATTGAATGAAAGATGTACTTTTCTAATAATTCATTAAAGGATATCTGGCAATGGACTACAAAAAATCATGGTGTGTATTGTGTCATTTTATATGTCCTGGAAAAAAGTAAATAGCAGCAACAACAACACACTAACAATTATCAGAATTTGTTGAATAGTTTTGGTCTATTGAATAGTTTTTGGTCAAACTTCAGAATCTTTGCCCCTTCCAATGTTCCATAATTTTAAGCTAAAATAAGCAATGTCTTGGGCACCAGGGACAGTAATAGGTAACCATTTGATTACAATTCTTTCCATATAAGCTAGAAATATTTCAATGAATGAAATAAAATTTTAAAGTTCTTTCCCATCTGGAATTCTACAGAGGATAGCCACACATTTCTGTGTCATTGCAACTTTTCCCGACCTGGTGCCTCCAGTGTATTGTAATAGAAGTTCCCAGAATCCCCCAGCCTACAAGACTGTTGGAAACAGCCAGCTTTTCAGCAATAGTTTGAATATTATCTGGGTGAGAACTATATGGATTTCTAGAGGGATGATATTCCAGATGGCAGGGGTTGCCACAGAGAAGACATGCTTGTGAGGTCCTGACAGATGGTAGTTTAATCAAGAGGACTTGGAGTGTACCTACTGTGCCTGATCTTCTGGCAGTTATCTAACCTGGTTCTTTTCTCTCTCTCCTGTCTTTTTCTGTTTTATGAAGATAGAATTCATTTCTAAATTTTAAGGTGCATTTGTAAAGATCACAATACACATAAGATATGTTGCCTTTGCATCTATAAGGGGATAGATATGCACATGGGTGGGATTCAAATTTTTTAACAACCGGTTCTGTGGCTGTGGCTTAGTTGGTGGGCATGGCTTGGTGGTCATATGACTGGCTGGGCATGGCCAACTCAACATCACTCACATTGAGGCACGCATCTCCTGGACTGGCCTCTCATGACTGTGGGGATGCTACAGTCGTAAGTGTGAATAATGGTCATAAGTCACTTTTTTCAGTGCCATTGTAACTGAATGGTTACTCCACACAAGCAAAGTACCAGCAAAGGAGGGAAAAAAACTCCAGAGAAGTTCCTGAGACAGGAAGTTTAGTCCTGCCAAGAATGTAATCAGGGTTAACGGAGAGGCAGTTTCTGTAAGCAACACCAGAATGTTTCCTTCCTGCCTTCCTTACAGGATTAGGCCAGTAAATTCTTCTAACAACTGGTTCTCCAAACTGCTTAAAATATTAACAACTGGTTCTAGCGAATAGGTGCGAAATGGTAGAATCCCACCCCTGGATATGCATAATTCTCTGTGTGTCTGTGTCTGTCCACATGGTTCTTTTTTAGTAACTGACTCATTTAGTGACCATTGGCAGTGATGGCATTGAGGAAGAAGTAACTTTGCCACCAATCTTCACATGTGTGACCTTTGCTGCTTTACAAAAGCCTAGAAGAGCTGAAATAAGACCATAAGCAGCCATTGTTTCCCTTGGTGACTCCTTCACTGGACAAATGAATGGCCAGTCCTGATTGGGGTTATTAAATGAGGAGTACCAAGTCTCTCTCTGTGTGTGTGGTTGTGTGTGTATGTGTGTGTGTGTGTCTGTGGTTGTGTATGCAAATGTGTGCACATAAACACACGCACATCCAGAGTTTGGTTGTTTTCAAATGGCAAATGGTTGATTCCTGTAATGATAAGGCTTCACTTTCTTCAATGACCTTTATACGACATTTACAGGTTCTTATAAACCTGCACAAGTTACAAGATAAGTGTCTGTTAGTTAAGGTTGTTCTAATTGCTACACTGATTTTAGATTTTCAACTGCCTTCATACAGAAAGAGTTAAGCTGGAGTCACTCTCCTTTTAAAGACAGCTGTCAAGGAAGGGACCTGAGGAACAATTAGAGGGTTTGTGACACTTCTCGGTTAACCCTTGGCCACTCCGAATCAACC
Organism: Laticauda colubrina; assembly: GCA_015471245.1. Lineage (NCBI taxonomy): Eukaryota > Metazoa > Chordata > Lepidosauria > Squamata > Elapidae > Laticauda > Laticauda colubrina. Next base: position 9,023,419 of record BLBF01000045.1, read on the forward strand.
TGAAACAAATAAAGACTCTCTAGCATTCTAAATATGCCAGTCATTAAAGATTAAAAAGCAATTCTAGACAGTTGCAATAAGTAACCTAATCCACCTCTTCCTTCCATGGATGATGACTTTTGGCATGCAGGATTTCAGATTCCAAACCCTGAGAAATAGTTTCTTGGTCATTATGAGTGACATTTATTTCATTTATATCCCACCTTTTATTATTTTTCTAAACAAATCAAGGCGGCGAACATATCTATTATTCCTCCTTCCTATTTTCACCCATAATCACCACCCTGTGAGGTGAGCTGGGCTGAGAGAAAGTGTGACTGCCCCAAAGTCACCCAGCTTCCTTTCATGACCTGGCAAAATTCGCTGAGCCATTATAGTTGTTATTATTGTAAAATTTATTTGCTGTCCCTTTCGTAGTTCAAAGCGACCTCTGTGAGCCATGAAAATACTGCTTCAAAACCTGGGGGACTTGTGGAAGTATTTCAAGTTAATGATCACTAGCTTTCTAAGGGCTTGAAAAATGACACACTAACTTTTTGACATCAGCTAGTTAGTGGCAAGTTGTCAGAGTCAGGACTGGTAGTAGAGTTTCTTTATAAGAAGTCCTCTCCATTTTTTAAAATAGCTACTTAAACAGCACCTCAGGACATGAGTAAATAATAGGGCATGAACTGAATGTATGTATTGTTTAGAAAATAAAATATTGGCCCTAAAATGTTAAACAACAAAGCTGTGCAAATCCTTTGAAAAAAGGGCGGGCCACGGGACAGGAGTTTGACAGCCCTGATCTAGGAATACATCTATTTTCAAACAATTAAAGCATGTGTGACTTCTTGATGCTCTCTGAGCTTGGTTGTTTTCTTGCAGACGTTTCATTACCAAACTAGGTAACATTATCAGTGCAAAGTGAAAGCATCTGCATCTATAGCTGTCATGATTCCAAACTGGCTCTCAGAATTGCTGGTCAGACCATTCATGGCTGCTTTAACAATTTGAAAAAGAGTGCTTTGTGGCTGCTCCTGCATGTTCAAACAATCTTTTTCAATCTCTTTATGTCAGGAGTTGTCATAAAGAAGAAGGAGTCAAGCTATTCTCCAAAGCACCCGAAGGCAGGACAAAAAAAGCAAAGGATGGAAACTAGTCAAGGAGAGAAGCAACCTAGAACTAAGGAGATATTTCCTAACAGTGAGAATAATTTAATCAGTGGAACAAATTGACTCCAGAAGTTGTGGATGCTCCAACACTTTTAAGATGAGTTTGGGCAACCATTTGCCTGAAAGAGTATAGGATTTCCTGCCTGAGTAGGGGCTGGACTAGAAGACCTCCAAGGTCCCCCCTTCCAACTCTGTTATTCTGTTAAAAAAATTGCCCAGCCTTATTAATTGAGCTTCCTCTTCTTTAGCTGTAAAGTTCCATTTCAATTCAGCTCTGATTGATAACTGTTCTGGATGTGATTTGCCAAGAAAAGTAAGCATGCTCAAGGAATGATGATGTCCTATAATATCCTATGTTAATGTCAAAACTGAAATAAAATATTGCAGGGAGAGATTACAAGCAAGATTTTTTTTTTGCAACAAAAATATCCGCTGTCAAACTGTGCCCTTGTAATCGAGCAATGAGGATATTTTGTGTGTGTGTGTGTATGTGTGTGTGTGTGTATATGTATGTATGTATGTGTATATATATATATATATATATACACACACACACATACACACAGACACACACATATATATATATATATATGAGAAAATTTTGCCCACATATACACTAATAAAAATAAATCTGTTTCTGATTACTAACTATGCAGCACAGGTGCTTGTTTGTTATGAGAGAGGCATGTTCATTAATTTTCAGCTATGAAAAGTGCACTGTGCCATAAATATACAATTCAAAATGTACGGCTGATGAATGGATACACAGATTGTTAATGTGCCAGAATAGGGTATTGGGCATAAAACACATGCCAAACAGGAGCACAGTGGTGATGTGCTAATGCTTTTAAATCTGGGTTTAATGTAAGCACATAACCAGCCTTTTACATTATTGCACTAAGTTGTACCAGAATTTAGGGCAATATCTATTTTATGGACATTTTCTTTCTACTCTGTTTAACAGTGCTTGACACCCATACACTGCAGTAGCATCTAGGGATCAGAAGGCTTTTTACTAATGTTAATTAATGGGTAAATGGAGTCACGCTCATCTACTCATGCTAGCAACCAGAAGTCTAGAAGTCTAAGCTATCTAAGTCTTGCTCTCACTCTCCCTCCCTCCCTCCCTCCCCCCCTCTCTCCCCCCTCTCATTATCTCTATTATTGTCTCTGTATTATTGTCTCTCTGTAATATATTTACATATATATATATATATATATATATATATATATATATATATATATATAATCTATTATTATCTAGCTATGTCTCCCTAGCTATATCTATCTCTGTGTCTATCATTTCTTTCTGTGTCTCTATCTATCTATCTATCTATCTATCTATCTATCTATCTATCTATCTATCTATCTATCTAATCTCTATTACTGTCTCTGTATTATTGTCTCTCTGTAATATCTATTTCTATATCTATTATCTCTCTAGCTATGTCTTTCTAGCTATATCTATCTCTGTGTCTATCATTTCTTTCTCTGTGTCTGTCTATCCATTTATCCATCTAGCTATCTAGCTAGCTATCTGTAGCTATCTACCTTTCTATCTACCTCTCTATCTATCTATCTATCTATCTGTCTGTCTGTCTGTCTGTCTGTCTGTCTGTCTGTCTGTCTCTATCTATCTATCTATCTATCTATCTATCTATCTATCTATCTATCTATCT
>BLBF01000045.1:9036016-9069286 GCA_015471245.1 Laticauda colubrina
GGAGGAGGAGGAGGAGGAGGAGGAGGAGGAGGAGGAAATCTATTCCATCGAGTCCAACTCTTGATGATTCCATAGGCCAGGTCTCTCCACATCTTCTGATGTTACACTACTTCTTTGAATGTCTATGGAGATTCTCAGTCATCCAGATCATGGTTGTCTCAAAGGTGCTTTTTCAAAAAGCAGCCGGACTTCCTTTGTTTTTCCTTGAGGACTCATCCAAGAACTGATGAAGCTCCTTTGATGAGAATTGAAACATCTACAAGGAAACATAAAGAAAGTCCAATTGCCTTTTGAAAAAAAAAATCTTTGAGATTACTACTTTGAGTTGTTCTATGCTCTGGCTGGTGTCAGCTTTGATGGCATTCACACACCATATTTTTTAGCAGCCTGTTTTCCTTTACTGATAACTCTTTCCAACATAATTGCTTTTTCCAGTATGAACTTATTATTAACTTCATGGATTAGCAGAGGTATGTATATTTATGGAGAATTACAAACATCAGCATACATTATTAATTTTCATATAGAATCTTATAAATGCAGGAGCAAATGATTATGTCTGCAAAGCCATCTCGGTAGTTCTTTGAAAAATCAAACATACGCGTTGATTTGCTGCTCATAAAACGTGTAGCTGCTCTTAGAAATCTAAATTCTGGTGTTACTGACCTTACCTTAACATCCATCAGTCCAAATTACCCAAATTGTTTCACTGGTGTTAAGTTAAATGAATGTATTACTTCCAATGGTTATGGGCCAAAGTCTGGCGAAATTCCCATTCCTAGTCAAATTATGTTGCTTGGTCTCTTAGGGATGACCTCTATCCAGCTCTCATTGTAATTCTCATTAATTCCAGTGGAGTTACTCTGATAGAGTGGCACCAAGTCAACTCTCAGTTTTGCCACCACACTGAAGCTAGAGCAAAAATTATCTGAAAATCATTTTCTGATAAATGTTCTTTTCATACTCCCTGAATGGTTGGTGGGGGGATGGAAATCAGTCCTTTGGGATACAGCGTTCCCCTCCCCTGCTCCTACCGACAAATGGGGAAATTTCTAAGTCTTCAAGATTATTGATGGAATTGTCAGCTCACAAAAACCTAGAAGTTGTAAAGGAGTTACGTAGAGTGGCATCTATCTATGGGGATTCTCAGTCATCCAGGCCATGGTTGTCTCAAAGGTGATTTTTCAAAAAGCAACTGGACTTTCTTTATCTTTACTTGAAAACAAAGAAGCTTATAATCTTCAATTAGAACCAAGGAAACTTCTTAGATAAGAAATGAAACAAGTCCAGTTGCCTTTTGAAAACACACCTCAAGTAGACTGGCATCCTCCTCAGTGTAGGAGCCTAAATTTGAGCATGTTGACATTTTGCATTTTGTATTCTATGGTTGGTCAGTTGGGGACAATGTTGTAGTTGGCTCAGGTGTTTTCAGTTGTTTGAGATCACTGTGGAGAAGATGACCACTGGTCAACTTCAAGGCCCATCTGAGCCATGGGGGAATGGCTGGTAGCCTGTAAGGTGTTTGCTTTGGCTGGAAATGTTTATAAATACGATTGAAAAAAAGTGTTTGGAAGGCATGTAAGTACTTCATTATGATTGGATAGTATTACTGAAATAAATACCATTAATATATGTATAAGTATATTCATAAATATATATTAAAGAAACCCAGAAGATTATGCGTTCAGTATTTTGACAAGACAATGGATCTCACCTCTACACATATCTTGCCGGTGTTTTCCATAATTAAGGATAGGAGAAAAACTTTGTCAGGAATATCATGTGAACCATAAAGAGAGACCGGTTGATGGACACAGATTTGGAACTAGATTATATTTAGTGCTTTCTTAGTGTTCAATCCCCAGTAAAACATTCTCCTTTATTTTTTTTTCCTTCCACTTCTGTGTATGGATTTTCTTTTTTTAGTTTTACTTTTGCTTCTTTCAAGATTTTTTCCATCATTTTTAACATATTCATAATTTTACTTTTTAAAAAATCCATGAGAAATGACAAAATGCATTTCCCAATAAGACTTTTTTTGAGGGGGAGGAGGAGACTACATTGTGCAAACAATTGATAGGTTGTGCAAACATTTATTTATTTATTTCCTTCCTTCCTTCCTTATTTATTTATTTATTTATGAAATTTATTGGCTGCCCATCTCATTTTGAAGAGACTATTTGGGAATGAAATATCAAAGTCAGCATGTGAATGTTAATGCTTTAAATTCCAGCTCCTAGGAAGTTTCCCAAAGTTGCCACTATATTGTAAGTTAAGGAGATTTTTTTTAAAAAAATAGATGGGTAGTTATCCTATTCACTCTATTTCCTTAATGTCATTTATTTTAATTCAAATAAAATTATGAAGAGGTTGGATAACCATTTGTATAAGGTATAGATATAGGTTTTGTATTTTATAGGCATTGGGTTTCCTGTCTGAGCAAGAGAGTGGACTAAAAGTTGTCTAAAGTCCTTTCCAATGCTGTTATTCTGTTAAAAGAAAGAAAATTAAATCTAGTTTAATTTTGGTTTCCTGTTTCTGTCCACTTCTCTGTCCTGGTGCTTCCCACTTTTTAGAGGACAACTTAGCCTTTGGCTCAGAAATACTTACATGTCCATGCTTGACATGCTTACGTCAACTGATATGAATGGACAATATCCTTTCCCATCTTTTATTCTGAATATTTAATTGGTACCAAACACCCATCTTCATAGGAGGACACCAAAGACTTTAATTAAGACTTTTGTAAGATAACTCTTCCAAATTGTTTCACTGATCTAACTGCATCAAGAAAACAATGTTGTTTTTTTGAAAAAAAAAAGTTTGTCAGACTTGGCAAATCTGATATGAATATGCCAGAGATAAGTTACAGAAGCTGCACCAACCCTTGTGGTGTAGGCTTTTAAAGCCATTTGGGTTCCAAACACCTGCTTTCAAATAACAGTTCTGAATACAAAAGGGTGATCCATTGGGACAGCTTCTGCCCTAAGAGAGAAGAGATAACTCTTCTTGATTCTTCTCCAAATGAAATAAACAATCTGGATGAAGTATGGGGGAGACTCGTTTTATCTAGGCAATAATCAAATTGCCTCTTCTTATGGAACTTGTGGGTCAAAGGTGTCCCAAGCAGTGGTGGGATTAAAAAAAAATTACTACCGGTTCTGTGGGCAATGATGTAACTTGGTGGGCATGGCTTGGTGGGCATGGCAGGGGAAGGCTACTGTAAAATCCCCATTCTCTCCCCACCCCTGGGGGAAGGTTACTGCAAAATCCCATTCCCTCCTCACCCACTAACCTGCTTTCCAGCTCCATTCTCTTGTGCAGGGCAACCAAAGAAAACCCAGCCGATCAGCTGGGACTCGGGAGGTGGAAAATAGATGGGGGCGAGGCCAGTCAGAGGTGGTATTTGCCAATACTCAAAATTTCCACTGCTGGTTCTCCAGAACTTGTCACAACTTGCTGAACACCACCTCTGGTCCCAAGGCAACCTAGAATATGGAGATGGATACGAGCATGGTGTTTCAGAGAAACAGCTCAAACTTTTCTCCTAAATAACTTGGGGGGTGAGTTGAATGGCCTTGTGATCTTTCAAAATCGTTCTTATTCTCCCATTTGGGGGGGGGGGGGAGGAAGATGTTGATTAGAAACTCAAGGTTTGCTTGTTAACAATGAGGATAATGGGTGATTGTCACATGTGTTAAAAGGAAATTTCGGGAGCAACTCCTTTCCTTACTCAATGGTATGGATGGATGGAAAGGTGACAAGTGTCCAAACACAAGCAAAAAAGAAGCAAAATTGAGTGGGAATAGATGGTAATCGTATGTCCCTCAAGATCAGTGGTGGGATTCAAATTTTTTTACTACCGGTTTTGTGGGCATGGTTTGGTGGGCATGGCATGGGAAGGATACTGTAAAATCTCCAGTCAGAGGTGGGATTTGCCGGTTCTACGAACTACTCAAAAATTCCACTAACGGTTCTCCAGAACTGGTCAGAACCTGTTGAATCCCACCTCTGCTCAAGATCCTGAGTTATAAGTTAATTTCTGAAAAACTCTTGATTTTGTTTTTAAAAGCTGCATTATTTCATTATTATTTGTTTTTTCCTCCCTCTCTATGTATCAGTCAGATGATTTTGTAGAGAAAGCAAAGACGTTTTGTAGAGATCCTAGAGAGCAATACTGAAATTGTCTACAAACATGACAACTGGATTTTCTACTTAATGTTTTTTTTTAGGCAAGCAGGTAAAGCCATCTGTTCAGGAGTCAAAGCAAGATTCTTTCTTTGTGTAATTTATTTTGGGTTGTTTTGCATATGTGCGATGATCAAGTGCAAACATGTGTGCTGTGTGTGTGTGTGTGCATGTATGTGTAAGAGAAGCAAAGAGATAGCACAAATCTGCATTAGAACCAGAGATGGTATTCAGCAGGTTCTGACCAGTTCTGGAGAACCAGTAGCAGAAATTTTGAGTAGTTTGGAGTACTGGCAAATCCCACCTCTGACTGGAGATTTTACAGTATCCTTCCCCTGCCATGCCCACCAAGCCATGCCCACAGAACCGGTAGTAAAAAAAAATTGAATCCCACCACTGATTAGAACCACTTATGGTCACAGGAGAGTGGAAGCAATGAATATTGTGTTTTATCGAGATCAGTTTTTCATATTTGCTTTGGTTATGTTACTATCATATTTGAAAAACAGAAGGTAAATTTTACTGAGTTTTGCAATCAACTAAATTTTCTCAATATTGTGGACTAGGTAGGATCTTTTAAGTTTTTGTGTCTACCCTTTTTCTCATAAAGTCTCAAGCTCACAAATATTTTGAAAGAGGTAGTCATGTTATACTTTTTCAGCAAACCCAACAGACTTGATCTGGGGCAATTTCAGGACTAACCAAGCTTTTGTGAATAAGTTGAATAACTGAAGGCTAAACATATAAAGAACAGTTGCTGGAATTGGGTATGTTTAATTTGATGAAAAAAAGGGACTGGGGTGACATGATAGCAGTGTTCCAATATCTCAGGGGCTGACCCAAAGAAGAGGGAGTCGGCCTATTCTCCAAAGCACCTGAAGGCAGGACAAAAAGGAATGGGTGGAAACTACTCAAGGAGAGAAGCAACCTAGAACTAAGGAGAAATTTCCTGACAGTTAGAACAATTAATCAGTGGAACAGCTTTCCTCTAGAAGTTGTAATGCTCAACACTGGAAGTCTTTAAAAAGAGATTGGATAAGCATTGTCTGAAATGCTGTAGGGTTTCCTGCCTAAGTAGGGGATTGGACTAGAAGACCTCCAAAGTCCCTTCCAACTTGTTTTTTCTATTCTATGACAATCTACTTTCTTCAGTTTGGTAATGGACAGATGGAACTGAGTTCAGTTTCCATAACTCTTAATCAGTTGGGTTAAGATAAGCCTCTTTTGAGGAACTTCCTTCCATGCAGATCTATAATGATCAGTAGCCAGCTAAATAAAAATGACCTTTGGTATGGATATGGATGAACCTCAACTTCCAGCCTGAAGGGTTAAAAGATCTAACAATAATATCTGGAAGGAAAATTCCTTTTTTGTGTACTGTATCTTATGAATCAAGCCAAACTAAAAACAAACCAGTATTTATTGAAAAAAAGTTTGTTGTTACAGCAAAGTTTTTGTTGTTTTAATTAATAAGATTTCTTGTTTTTGGTCCAGTGTGTATATTTCTTTCTCTTTTTTAAAAGCCCAACTGCTAGTAAGAGGTAATTGCTGATCATGTATCTCTTTGTTCAAGACATTTTTATAAAAGTGTATGTATTATGTATGATGTGACCTTCAAATGTCATGGATGTGTTGTGCAATAAACTGTCAATATTTGTGGTTATAAGGTACTAGATGACTTTTACAATAATTGGAACAGCTATATTAAAAGCTCTGATCATTCAGCTGGTTAAAGAGAAAGACATAGGCCAGGCCAATGTTCACTGGGGATATTTTTTTCCTTCTGCCAAATTATTAAATGAAGAGTATGGAAGAGTCTTTAAGAGGCATTGCTGTTGTTCTTTTTAAAAGAATATAATAAAAACTATATTTCCTGAGGAGAAAGTTATTTGGGATGATCCACATCCATTTTAATTAATGCCACATCAAAAAATCTGTTTTGCAATTTCCTGAATGTTTCCTTCCCCTGTGAAAAATGCATCTGTCTTTCTACCTTGTTCCTAAGTGTGTTTGGATTTTCTGTAAAATTTCTTCTTAGTGGTCTTTTTTTTCTCCTTTTTTGTTGTTGTTGCAAGTTAGTATTTGATTACTCGTCTCTTTCCCATTCTGCAGCTCCCTGACTATTGGAATTTCCTGATCTGAAAAGCCCTCCCTTCACTTGGGGAGACTTTTTGTTTTGGGATTGAGTTGGATTTGGGAAAGCCAGAGAATCTGTAACTTGCAGGAAAGAAGGTTCTGTAACCAATGTTACTGCATTTAGACATATATACCGCTCCATAGTGCTTTACAATACTCTTGGGGAGGTTTAAAAGGTCAGCATTATTTGCATATTGCCCCCAACAATCTGAATCCTCATTTTACCGACTTTGCAAGAATGAAAGGCTGAGTCAATCTTGAGCTGGCCAGGACTGAACTGTGGGCAGAATTTGCCTGCAATACTGCATTCTAACCACTGCGCCAAACAACCAAAGATGTAACCAGTAGGTAACCACTTACATACTTTTTCAGTCATGTCTTAAGTAGGTGAATTCCACAACTCTGCACTCACCCTAGGCCATTTTGGGGAGAAAAAAAAATCAAAATAATTTATCAACGTTTTGAAAGAAGAATGGTGAAAGGAAAGGATAGAAGACAAATTTAGCCCAACATGTAGTATTTTCTGAGTCAGTAACAGTACTTTGCAAAACATTGCAAAAATATTATGGTTATTGTTGGTCAAACAGTCAGCCAGATGTTTAGAATGGGTTTGTTATTATTCAGTCCTTCCCAGGAACCTGGGATAGGTAGATGTTGTTGTTTAATAACATTAAAAATATTATTATACAATGTGAAATCACAATTGCTAGTACTTTAGCTTGTGTTGGCCTTCACACACATTGAGTTCTTCCCAGATCATAATATATCAACATAGTACAGGTAGTCCTTGATGTACGACCACAATTGAACTCAAGGTTGTTAAATGAGACAGTTGTTAAGTGAGTTTGCCTCATTTTACAACTTTCCTTGCCACAGTTGTTAAGTGAATCATTGCAGCTGTTAAGTTAGTAACATGGTTGTTAAGTGAATCTGGCTTTCCCATTGGCTTGGCTTGTCAGAAGGTTGCAAAAGGGGATCATAGTGACCCCAGGACACTGCACCCGTCATAAATAAGAGCCAGTTGCAAGCATCTGAATTTTGCCACGTGACTGTAGGGATGCTTCAGAGGTCGTTACTCACTTTTTTGGTGCTGTAACATCAGCCACTAAACAAATGGTTGTAGGTCGAGAACTACCTTCTTATCTAATCTTCTCATCACTCCTTATCACCCATCCCCTCCCACTTATGATTGTAGGACTGTAACTTTGTTGTTTGTATTCTGACGATTTATATTGACTGTGTCCCAGTATGATTTGATTGTTGATTGTACCCTATGACTATCATTAAGTGTTGTATTTTATGATTCTCGACTCTTGACCAATGCATCTTTTATGTACACTGAGAGCATTTGCACCAAGACAAATTCCTTGTGTGTCCAATCACACTTGGCCAATAAAGAATTCTATTCTATTCTATAATATGTATATTTGCAGATCTGAACAGTGTCGTCCTTTTGTAAGATGGAAATTTTGTGAATGTGCAGATTTTTGAAGTGCCATCTGTGATTTTTGGATGTGGCTTTCATGCTACAGGGACCACTATGACTGGTTTGCCCTATCCTTTCAACTTTAATTTTCAGATCTTGATTCTTTGTCTCCTTTTTGTCTTCCATGCTACTATCTCTCAATATTGCCGCATCAATTATCCACACTTTCTTTTTTTTTTCCACCAGAGTTAAATCTGGTTATGTTATGAGTCAGGACTTTTATCCATTTGTTATTTAAACTTGTTTTAAATAAAATTAATGTTTATTTCAAATAAATAATATTTTTTCTTTGAGCTTGTGTACTGTCCAACTCTCAATGCCTCTGGATGGCTCACAACAATGAAATGAAGAACTCGCAGCAAAATCCATAAAAGATAAAATAAAAAAGTGAAGATAAAAGTGTGATGAAGGGGTATCACTCTATCTACACTCGTTCTATAAACATCTGTTCTCTATAAACATCTGTACATTCTTTCTTTATGAACCAAAAAGACTGCAAGATCTCCTTTACTTCAAGAGACAGTCGGAGAGATGACCAGATGAAGCAAAGAGGCCCCAATGTACTTATTGATAATGGGGTGCTAACGTATCCTAAGATTCTATAATCTAACCTCATTTCCTTTCAATAAACCTAACTGATGAGACTCTGTGAGCTTTTTTGGTTGTAAGTGGCCGTTAGTGGCTTGACATAACATTAATTTCATGCTTTCAAGGCACAGTGGGCTCCTTAGCTTAAGGACATGTGGTCAGCTTTCAAATTTCTGATATGCTTTTAAATTTTGCAGGATGTCTTTATCCAGATTTATGCAAAATGAACAGAACAAAAGTCTAAGTGCAAGGCAGATTTTAATGTCTGGGTAGCATCTGTAATACCATTGGATTGCTTAGATTTTTTTTTAAGAGGTAAAGAAAGAGTGTCACAACTGACTCCCTGAATAATTCTAAGTGCCTTTCTTCATGAAGAGGGACATTGAAGCTTCCTTCTCCCTCCCTCTTTCCTTTCCTCTCCTCTCCTCCTTCAGTTTAATCAATTAATAAAGATATGCCAAAACAAAGCTACACATTATAGTGATGTTTGCTTTATTCTCTTTTTATGTAGGCAAAGTAGGATCTCCAATTTGGAGACTACATTGCAAATCAACATATTGTTACTCCTACTCCACCAACCAGGAAGTACGGACTGTGTATGACACATTCAAGGTTCAGCTTTTGTAGTTATCAGCTAATTTTTTCTATTGCTTCCAAATTTTCTTCATACAGAACAGAACTCTTTGATGACTTGGAGCTTTGGGCACTGCCTCCGCAGCCATGTTCCAACTAGAATTTCTGCAGGAGCATCCCCAATGGGCAGCAAAGCTCATTCGTTTAAAGTTGACTATATACTAGACACAAGGACAGTTTTTTTTCCCAAACACCTGCTCTGCTAAACAAATAATTCCCTCAACACTGTCCAACTATTTACAGAGTCTGAACTACTATTATTATTAATCTTCTCATCACTCCTTATCACCCATCCCCTCCCACTTGTGACTGTATGACTGTAACTCTGTCACTTGTATCTTTAGGATTTATATTGACTGTTTCCTAGTATGATTTGATTGCCTATTGTACCCTATGACTACTATTAAGTGTTGCACTTTATGATTCTTGACTCTTGACAAATGTATCTTTGTTTTTTTTTACACTAAGGGTTTATGCACCAAGACAAATTCTTTATGTGTCCAATCACACTTGGCCAAGAAAGAATTCTGTTCTGTTCTGTTCTGTTCTGTTCTGTTCTGTCCTGTCCTGTCCTGTCCTATTCTATTCTATTCTATTCTATTCTATTCTATTCCATTCATTTGGATCCCCACAAAAGCAAAACTATGAAACAGAAACTAATTTCCCACAAGCTGACAACCATCCATTTTCATGGATAAGATTCCCATCATTGCCTGCCTACCAGCTCCATATTTTTCTCAGTCCTCTTGGATGTGAACCAGTAGTGGGATCCTACTTGTTCCATTATCGGTTCTGTGATTACATGCACATGCATGCAGCCCCTAACACATGTACACCTAACACGCACACTCAGCTTCCCCCACCCCAACTGAGTGACAATCAGCTAAGATGATTAAGAAGAGAAAAGGACATAGGTGAGAGGGTTGATCCTGCTCTTTTCCCTCCTCTTCTCAGCTGATCATTGGAGGCTTTTTAAAAAACTACCGCTTTGGCCAAACTGGGCCAAACTGGTAGCATACTACATCTGATGTGAACCACTATAAAACCATGTGGCCCTCACACTGGCCTGTTTTTCCCAACCAATCCAATTGCTTTTTTAAAAAAAAATGCACCAAAGTTAAAGGGTACAGGTCAGGGGAGGGCAGGTCAGTTTTTCACCCCTCAGAATGGTGTCACCATCCTATGGTCAGGATCATTGCAGCTATCACTAAATCAGCTTAATATGAATAGAAGGGGATGTGGCTTTATAATACCTTGCCAAGACCATACTTGGAATATTACATGCAGTTTTGGTTGCTACGATGTTAAAAAGACACTAGAAAAAATGCAAAAAAAAAAAAAAGAGCAACAAAGATGACTAGGGGATTGAAGGCTAAAACATACAAAGAATGTTGCAAAAATTGGGTATGTTTAGTTTCGATGAAAAGTAGGACCGCAAGTGACATGATAGCAGTGTTCCAATATTTGAGGGGCTGCCACAAAGAAGGGGGGTGGTTTTCAAGATATTTTCCAAAGCACTTGAGGACAGGACAAGAAGCAATGGGTGGAAACTAATCAAGGAGAAAAGCAACTTAGAACTAAGGAGAAATTTTCTGACAGTTAGAACAATGTGGAACAACTTGTCTCCAGAAGTTGTGAATGCTCCAACACTGGAGATTTTAAAGAAGAGATTGGACAATCATTTGTCTGAAATGATATTGGGTTTTCTGCTTGAACAAAGGGTTGTATTAGAAGACCTCCAAGGTCCCTTCCAACTCTGTTTTTCTGGCACTGGATAAAGGGAAGTGCTCAGTGTTACAGTTGTGATGATTTGAGGAGTGTTGTTGCCACATCTCAGTTTGTCTGAATGCTTATACTACTGGGAAGCTGCCTAGCCATCTCTATTAAACTTGATCCACTTTTCCAAACCTAGTTATCTTTTCTTACATAGTCACTCAGAATGCAAGGCAGGGTGGCTCTTTTGTTTCTCTGTGTCATTCAAATGTCTAACAGGAAAAAAAAAATAAAGTCTATATTTTTCATTTACCAAAAGAGCTTTTTGGTATAATCTTCATTTCTAATTACACAAACAGGGCAGAGCTATTTTCTCCTCACTGGTAGGCTTTCTTCCAAATCAGCTCTAAAATAGCTCTTTGTTTCAACAAATTCTTTGCCGATCCATATTAATGCTTAACAGTGTAACATGACCATACATGGTCACTTAAAAAAAAAAGCACCCTAAACCCTTTGATAAAACAACAAAAGAGGCAAGTTGTTAAGAAGCCCAAAACGATGGTAGCTCTTGCAGAATATTTAACATGAGGTCACTTATTAAATACCAAAAGCACTTTTATAAACAATAACTGTGACTTTCAGAAAAATGGAATTGATGAAATTGTTTTTAGATTTCAAATGGCAGACAATAGAGTTCATTCTCTCTGTTCCTTATTTTTAAGCAATTTTATTCTCTTGGACTAATTGGCTGCCAGAGGAAGGCTAATTTTTTGGGGGGGTTAAAAGCTTGGCAAAAATTATATTTGGAAATTCCTCACTAACTTAAGTTGGATAATTTCTATTGATTTCTCCAGGGGAAGGAGAAATTGTCCAATAATATATCAAGGGAAGGAGTCTCCCTTTACTGTGTAACTAAATATCTCAGAAGAGGACTCTCCGTAGTTTGTAAAGGCATCAGAAGAAATGTACTTTCAGACTTGCAAGATTTTGTTAATATAGCCTCACAATAAAGTAGAATTAACTCATCTGGTCATGCTTGCTGTCTGAACCTCTCTCTGTATGTATGTGTATGGGAGAGAGGGGGGAGGTGGAAGGGAGAGGGAGAGAAAGAGAGAGAGAGAGAAGGAGAGAGAAAAGGAGTGAGAGAGAAAAGGAGAGAGAGGAAAGAAAGAGAGAGAAAGAGAGAGAAGGAAAGAAAGAGAGAAGGAGAGAGAGAGAAGAGGAGAGAGGACAGAAAGAGAAAGAGAGAGAAAAGGAAATAGAGAGAGAGAGAGGGAGGGAGGGAGGGAGGGAGGGAGAGCAGAAAAAAACTCTCAACTCAGTTTTAGGGGCCCATAAATGTATGGTTTAAAAAAAACATCCTTGTAGGTAAGACTGGCCTCATTAGTCCCATCTACTGACTATAAGTTAGTTAAGTGGAAAGGACCATTCTCCAGACCACCCACACATTGTCCTGCCTTTCTGTTTTCATTTTTGCTTTTTCAGAGGGATTAGTGCTAAACACAACAGCTTTTCAGCCTCGCCAAAAATGAATCTGAAGGATGGGGGAAAATCAATTTTGGGTCAAGTGAAAATCAGTCTCTTAAATCTGTATTGCGAGCTGTTTATCTTACAAATTTATTCTTTTTTTTTTTAAAACTGGGCCACACATATCCTAGGCAGCAAGATAACAGAAAAATGTCTAACAAACTGACATTAAGAGTGACATCTAGCAAAGCATAACTAGTACTCTGATTCCATAAATTTATCTGGAGTGGCTGGTTAGTTTTAGCTATCTGTTGATCTACATTTGTTTTTATTGCCCTGCTGTATGATGTTTATAGAAACCCCAAACAAAATAAAAGGATTCTTTCACACATTTGCGGTTTTCCACTTCATATATGCCATCTTAATTTTGCACAGTTCAGAATATTTTCTTCTGCTGAATTTTGTTTCCTGAATTTTGCTGTGCGAATAATAGGACAATCAAAGTTTCCTGAGGAATTCAGCAATATAGAATAGTTCATGCCTATTTGACAGTCCACATAGATTCTATGTTGTGTTGCTATGTTGTGTTACTCTATGCTGTAGAGACTTTTGATGTTTCTATTCATACATCTTCCTAGCTTTCTAACAACTACTTTGTGTTAAAATTTGCTAGAAGGTCAAGTAAAATACTCAGGGAAATTTATTCTTGTGCTTCTTTTATCCAATTGTTTATTGTTTTCATTCTAAGAAAACAAAAAGCAAAGCTTCAATGTCCAGGGAATGTTAATGTTGTGGATGATTTCCTTGAGACATATTTTAACAATTTTTCACCTTTCAGAAACACACATGCATTTACTTTATTGATTATTGGGGAAATATATCCATAAAATTCACATATATTTTTCCCTAAGGTTTTTTGTTTGTGTGTTTGTTTGTTTCCTCTTCACTGTGGCTTGCTCCAGACTTTCTGTTCTTTCCTGTTTGTACACTGATTCCAAGCTAGATTTGTCATTGTTCATTTATCTACTTGCTTGTTCATTAGATTTATTTGCCACCTATCTCACCATGGGGCAATCCTAGGTGGCTTACAGTGATAAAAAGGAAGAAATGAAAAGAGGGTAAACAGAACAGAAGCAAAATAATAGAGACATGCAATGAACAATGAAAAAGAACACAGTGAAAATATATTATTAACTCCCTTTTACAACCCTGTAATCCAGAGATGGTATTCAGCAGGTTCTGACCAGTTCTGGAGAACCGGTAGCAGAAATTTTGAGTAGTTCAGAGAACTGGCAAATCCCACCTCTGGCTGGCCCCACCCCCATCTATTCTCTGCCTCCTGAGTCCCAACTGATCGGCTGGGTCTTCTTTGGTTGCTCTGCACAGGAGAACGGAGCTGGAAAGCAGGTTAGTGGGGTGGGGAGGGAAGAGGGATGCCATGCTCACCAAGCCACACCCACAGAACTGGTAGAAAAAAAATTTGAATCCCACCACTGCTGTAATCCCTTGATTCAGGATAGAGTCAGAGTGACTGTATGCAGTTATGTGTTTACTGGCTGGATTCCCTTCCTGATGCCAACTGAGTTCACAGCATATATTTTTTTTCTTGCTCCCTAGAGGAGATAATTTCTGTCGCTACCTAACATTGAACTCTCAATCTTCCAAGAGGCAGGCAAGCATCTTCACCACTAGGCCACCACACTGCTCAAATGAAAAAAACAAAAGGAAACACTAATATGATAGCACAAAGATGGATGGGTGGAGAGCAGAGAATAAAGAAGGAAGGGGAATCGATTCAGCAGCCACGTTCAACGTGGAGTTGGCCCACGTAACTCTAAATTCTTCCCCAACACTTGGCTGAAAACTGGTCATACACACCTAAGTGCCCCATGCATTATCTTGAAGGAACCAATGTATGGCATCAGATGAGAAGTTGACTAGGAGATCCAACCACCGTAAGCACAGAAGAGGCATTGAGTGGCCTTCGGTCAGTTACTTCCTTTTAGCTCAGCTTACTTCATGGGTTTGTTGGGAGGGAACACAACAGGCTGGAACAATATGTATACCATCTTGGGCTCATAGTTCAAAAAGGATATAACTCTACAAATATAATAATACATGTGTTTGCAGCTGAAATTTCATATTTGTGCATATTTCCCATCTCTTGCTCATGGGCACATCATACACATCTTCCTTTCCATGTTAAGAAATTATGCAATGTTAGCATGAATTACCTGATAACATGATACCAAGGATTCTAAGTTTGTTTGGGTTTGGGGTTTTTTTTTTGCTCTTCTTTTCCATATTCCTTGTTTTCTGTCCTTTGTCAACCCTCTGATTGTTAAATCTCATAAAGTCAGAGATGTACTGGGAAGAGGACATGGGGAATCAATCAATTACAGTGGGTCATGTGGAATCCCCATTTTGGGGTGAATTCAAATGGAGGCGAGAGAGCGATTCTTTCAACAGAAGATAATAGTTGTAGCTGAGGTTAAACTGTGGGATCTTTGATGCTTTCTGAGCTTGGTTGTTTGCCTGCAGATTCATTGCCCAACTAGGGTACATCATCAGTGCCAATTGTAATAACTGAGGTACCTTGCTCCGGTTTTTCCTAAACCAGTTTATTCTGAAGGTGGCATCAGCAGAGAACAAGAACAGTTAAGGGTACAATGGAGATAAATCCAATGTGGAAGTTTTCTGAGATAAAGCTGTGGGTTAAAGCTCTTTTTTGCCTCTTGGATGCAGAATGAAGTAGGAATAATCATGTGACACAATTAAATTACGATGGCATCTCGCTCTAAAGAAAATAGTAAAAGAAAAGCTGTAACTTGGTATAATTTATGTGACAAGTTCCCACAAACATTGGGTATAGGCCATTTAATGGGCGAACAATTTTTAAATCTCCTTGATTTCATTGTGAAAGATTTGCACATCTGCTTAGTCTTCTATTAAAACCAACAGTACTTAATGAATTAACCAAAGGCTTATATTTAAAAGTGCTTAATTTCCTGTGCATTATGCCTAATACCATTAATATTAGTAGTATCAATTGTAGTAATGTTCTTACCGCTTTCTTTAGTCTTCAAAACTTTTGAAAGGGATGCACAGCTTGGCTTAACAGTCAAGCAAAAGCAAGAAAGGAAGAAAAAATGTTTTCTGGAAAAAAACAAGGGAGGAAAAGTTTGTGTGTGTGTGTGTGTGTGTGTGTGTGTGTAAGTGTGTGTGTTTAAGGATGAGAAAGTACTTAATAGGAATGAAGCAAAAGAAGAAATCAAACCAGCTGCTGACACAGCTGTTTCTTTTCTTGTCTAATTCAGTTCTGTATAAAGGTACCATATGCTGCTTAAAAACGACGATGGAAAAGATGAAATAATTTAAGAGAATAACAAGAAAATACATGAATTGTCAGCATTCTGTCAGATTTAAAAGAATGAAACAGACAGGTGTAGTATTGACATGTTTCGCTTTGTGTTGCATTAGCAGTTTGAGTGAGAACAACTTCTTGACATGTGCTGAAGTGATGTGAGAACGTTCTCTCTATTTCAGATGTTGGAGAGGAAGCTGGAAGATCTGCCGGTGGCCAGCAGCAATCACTATTGAGAGATAGGAACCTTGGGTCTGCCATGAAGGACTGTCCCTACTGTGGGAAAACATTCAGGACATCTCATCACTTAAAAGTTCACTTGAGGATACACACAGGTGAGGCCCCCTCATAAAACAGTGATACTTTTATGCAGAAAAGAAAGGTATTCTCTGGAATTATGGAGACTAAATCTACATCCCACAAGAATTATATTCGCGTTCTTCTTCCTGCCATTTCGTAAATGGCAGAGCTGGCCTTGTGGGATGAAAGAAACTGAGATGGAGGAGGCCAAAATGTAACTTCTCACTCTTTCAACCCATGGCCAGGATCATGGACTTCTTGTAAAGCTCTCAGCTTTGGAATCCAATAATTTCCCAATGCCACGTCCAAAACCAAGAACTGATTATTCTTTGAGGATGATGGGTTTTTTTTTCTTATTTCTCACATAAGGACAAAATCTTTCCAGATGGAGTATTCTAGTATCTGCAATGTACTCTGTAAACTTATAGGGAGAGGGTTTCTCTTTCACATAACATCTGGGCTGAGTTGCCTCTTACTTCTCTGGAGTGCCCCTCTCTCCCTCCAGGAATTCCACATTCCATTCCATTATACCTAGGTTTTTTTTCAAGATCAAAGAGTCAGTCCATCCCTCCCCTTCTCTCAGTCTCTCCTCCCTCTCTCCATTTCTGAAAAATGCTACCCAAAAAAATATAGGGAGAAGTTGCTGGGAATTAAAACTGATTTGGATGCAGAAATGTTTTCTGCAATTCTTGCTGACCATCAAACAGTTGATCAGCTAGCCGGCACACATTTATAGTTTCCTCCCTGTCTTTAGCAACATTGTCCCTTATTGTCTATACTAAGGACCAACTGTCCCTCATTTATGCCATTCTGCTGCAGCCAGATCACAAGATCACGGGGAAAGGGTCTCCTTAACATGGTATATTATTTGGACAGGAAGTTCACACATGTGTAGGAAAAGAGGCAGCTGAGCTGGAAGATGGAGGTTAAATGTGTCATTAGTTTCAAGTCATTGTGTTACCACAAAAAAACTGAGTCCTGCCCTCATGAATTCCATTTATCTTTATGTAGCACCATCTAGACTGATACTAGGTGCAAATAACCAGGAATATTCATTGAGTTCAAAACAGATAAGAGTTTATTATTGCTATCTTTAACACAAAAATCGAGTCAATGGATGGTAAAAGTTAAATTGGTGCTAAATAAAGCTCAAGATCAGCCATCTCTTCTACAAAAATGTCCTCTAATGATGTGTTGAGGTCAGTGTTGATATGGTTGAGCATGAGTTGTCTTTGGGTGTTTTAAATAGATAACTGAGATAAGCACTGTTTCTTACATCAGTGTCCTCCCTGGTATTGTAGGGTTCAAATAACTGAAAGATCTATCAATGTTGATTTTGTAAAATTTAATAAGGGACAATCACTAGTTAAAAAGTTGTGTGTTTTTCTGTATGACCACATGTATGCATATTTCTATATACAGGCATGGTTTCTGACCTGGCCATTGGCCAATTATCAAATAGATTTTTTTAAAATGTCTAGAATGATTGCAATTGTCCAGTCAGAGGAGCATAAAGAGGTGCTTCACTATTCCCTGAAGTGTCAAAAGCAAACTATTTTCTTTTACGTGTCTTTCTGTTGTTGAAGAGTTTAAACAGAACTGTATTTTTTGCAAAAACAGACTGTTCTTTCCCAAACTTTAGTGAAGGAAAGAAAAAAAACACACAAAACTGAAAGAAGTATATTTAATCTGTTTTTAAAGTATTTTAGAAATGGCAAATACTTATCATAAATAAAGGTCAGAAAAAACTACTTATTTTGCATTTGATTAATAGATGCACAAATGTCTTCATTGTTCTTCTGTTTAGAAAATGCATGAGTGCAATAAAAATTCTATATTTGAGAACAAATATGTGCAAGGAATTAAATAATTGCTAAATAAGTTGAAAGGTGATATTGAGATAAAGAACCAATAGATCAGAAGCTCAAGGCTATCTGCTGCTAGGTTTAAACACTTTAGCCTTTCCCCTCCTCAATTTTATAATCCCAGAAAATTTTAGAATATTCACTCCAATTTTCTAATTCCATTCTTGGAATAATATTGGAAAATGGAAAGAAATAGTTGCGCACCCAGCCATGTTAATGGCGTAAGGGACATGTAATCTTTTAAGCCAAAGTCTAATTTATTTTTCCCAATATTGTAATCTGGGGCAAGAAAAAACCTATATTCCACATAGAATTAATGGATTTAAGGTGGTTCAGAAAGGTGTGGGCCATATAAGATGTAAAGTAAAGGTAAAGGTTCCACTTGCACATATATGCTAGCCATTTCCGGCTCTAGGGGATGGTGTTCATCTCCTTTACAAAGCCAAAGAAGAGCCAGTACTGTTCAAAGACGTCTCCATGGTCACGTGGCTGGCTTGACTAAAAGTTGAAGGTGAACGGAATACCGTTTCCTTCCCAGCAAAGGTGGTCCCTATTTCTCTACTTGCATTTTTATGTGCTTTTGAACTGCTAGTTTGGCAGAAGTTGGGACAAGTAACGGGACCTCATTCCATGACATGGCGCTAGGAATTCCAACCTCCAAACTGCCAACCTTTCTGATCGACATGCTCATTCACAAACTGTCAGTCCTCTGGGTAAAAAAGGGAGATTTTCTGTTCTGAGAAAATGCAGTTTTCAAATTTAGGATTCCTGGAAGCAACACTGAAAATTCAGATTGAATTTGATTCGTTAATTGAAATCCATTCAAATCTGGATGCAACCGGCCTTGGAAAATTGTGAACCATTCTGGTTATGAACCTCAGAAAGTATATAGGATTTATTAGGAGGTTATATTTTCAGTAAAACCAATAAAAGAGCAAGATGATTGATAGGAATAAAATTTTCTTAAGATTCTGAGGCAATGGAATGAGGTTGTGTTTTTTTTCCTACTTCACCCTAAGTACTGGAATCCAGACTCATTCAGGAGAACTGACAGACAGATCACTCCTTCCACGTCCATATTACAAAATTAACTATGGAAGTAA
This sequence comes from Laticauda colubrina, assembly GCA_015471245.1. Lineage (NCBI taxonomy): Eukaryota > Metazoa > Chordata > Lepidosauria > Squamata > Elapidae > Laticauda > Laticauda colubrina. The sequence goes on from BLBF01000045.1 coordinate 9,054,860, forward strand.
CTATTTTAAGATGTACTCATCCACTGCATGAGATGGCTTTAAAAGAAAAAAAGCTATTGTTGACTAATTATCAAGATTACAACCTATTACACTCAGGAAGAGAGTCACTAGATGCTTCCTCATAACTATTTGAGACAAAAGCCCTCTTCCACTGCTGTCCCCTCAGGGTTTTCTTAGAGGCCATGGTAGGAAAAGAATGAAAGGGATGTATCTGGTAAGGCAGCTGCAGAGCACTGAGGAGAATGAATTAGAAATAATCTAGAGGACACTAAAAAATTTATTCACATGATATATATTTCATTCTGTTCAAATGTTTACATGTAAAACAAGGACTGTTAGACTCTGCTGGTCTTTTCACAAGGCTCTAAAAATTTGGTTTGCTTGCCAGGACTGGGCTCCCATGAGAGTGATAGAGATAATCTCTGGGCTTTATTGATGGTTATTTATGAAGTTTTTTTTTATAGTATGCATATTTTTGTTTTTATATATTCAATTGTAAGCAGCCAAACATCATTTATGTGAAATGGTGGTGATAGTTAGTTAGTCAGTAGTTAGTTAGTTAGATGTTAGATCGATAGATCAACAGATCGATAGATAGATGATAGGTAGGTAGATAGGTAGGGAGGGAGGGAGGTAGATCGATCGATCGATCGATCGATCGATGGATGATAGGTAGATAGATAGATAGATCGATAGAAAGAAAGATAGATAGATAGATAGATAGATAGATAGATAGATAGATAGATAGATAGATAGATAGATGATAGATAGATAAGCAGGCAGGCAGCCAGGCAGGCAAAATAAATACTTCTTTCTTATAATCTTTCATTATAATTAAGAAGCCACTTTTTTTTTTTTTGTTCATATGAATGAAAGTTGATTTTCCCTTTCCAAACTTCCCAACCCCCTTGGAGACAACTATTTTATGGATTTCTTGTGGGAAGCCTCTGTGTGAAGAATTTTTTAGTGCTGATCAGTTCACCACTTCTTGTTCCATAATGTTCATCAACTCCTCTTCAGTCTGCCATTGCTTCCCCATTGCTTCCCCCACATACAGTAATATTGTCTTCTCTCATGTCGCTACACTTTTCCCAGGTTGGTGTAGCGTGGTAGAAGGATTCGCAGGTAAACAGATAGCTGACAGGGGCCGCGACGTGAACGCTCCTTCTATGGCCCCCAGTAATATGGTGATACGACAATGTCACTCAAGTCTGGGCAATGGTAGCTCCCTAAAAGCTCTCTAGGCTTCTTAAATCTGCTTCCAAACAAAGATACTTTTTCCTATTCTTTCTCCGTCTTTTTTTTTCACACACACTTTTCTTTCTTCCTTCCCCAAAGTAGTTGTTTTACACTTGGTGTGATTTGCCTGAGTTCAGATTATGATCTATGAGTTGAAAACAGATCGACAGGATTGTTTCTAATTGGAAATTACAGTCTTTTCTTAAAATTGCTACAGATAGTTGTCATGTGTCTAAGGAATACTCAGTATGACGCTGACAGAAATAAACCCAACTCATGCCATCTCCTGGAAATATTTACTAACCGTATTTACAGAGGCAAGATGGATTAGAAACATAATTGAAGAAAATGGCCTCATGCACCAGGAGCAGAAACACTTTTGTCACTGACTTTTTAAAAAATATTCAAAATTGAGCTAAAAAGACCCCCCCCCATTTCTTATCTGTTCCTCCAGATAACTTCATCCTTAATATTATACCACTCGCCTTCCCTCGATTTAATGACCTCCCCAACTTTTGTCAAAAATAATTGATTGAATTTAAATAATCTGAAAAGTTTAAAAGGTAATGTTAACAGTATATATTTCCTACCAAACACTAAGTAGGGAAATATCCATTAGTGGAATTAACTACAGTTTCTTAGGTAGCTAACAATGTGGTGTATACAGTGGGGCTAATGAACGCTGCAGTGGGTGATATTTCATTATACAAATTAATGCTCACATTTTAATGGGAAAGTCACATAATGAATCTCAGCTTCACTGACAGCAATTAGAGACACAGATTGTCCCCTTCTGGACAAGGCACTGTTTAGCAATAAGCAGCTGTGTAAAAAGTCTTCAGGTTTGCAACATATATACATATATATGCTTTAGGGAAAATGGCTGTACAGTTTATATTAATGTACTGAAGCTTCAGAGCTAAGAAGCATCCATATTTATTTCTTCTAATATTAACTATGTAAAATATACATTGAGAGACTAAATAAATATTCGGGATAGGATTTAAATTCAATTATGTGGCTTTGCATAAAAAAAAAATAAGAAAAGAAAGAAGATGATGAGGAAGGTTTAAATATTATCTAACTAGTTGTGCAACAGAACAGAATGTAATAGAAATAAGAATCCTATATCCTTTCCCCCCCCCCCTTTTGTTTTTGGTTTGCATATTTCATGGTAGCAAGGGAGTAAAAAGAGTCAAAATGCAATTGGTATTTCTGACAAACAGATGAGCTATGTGGGGAACATGTGCACGATCCAAAAATAATCCCACAGAACCTTTGATATTCCATTTGGTTTCAAAAGTGTGAAGAGAGTGATTAGAATGATAAAAGAAATTACTGAGTAGGAACAGGCAGAATAATGAAGTAATTAAACCATGCTGCAGTTCTTTTCTAAAATACCTTCTCTTGCCATTGATGAAATAGATTATCAATATCTTATTAATTGATTGAATGGCTTTTAAAAATGCACATGGTGTTCAGTATGTGTATTAGAATCTATCAAGGGACATTTACTTGTTCATTTCATTATCCAGTGATAGATTAGTAATTTTAATTCTTGTGGATAAATGATAGTCCTGGAAGTCTTAGGATACCACTTTCCAGACAGAGTTGCAGAAGACCTAATTAAAACTGGACAGTTAAATGGGCAGTCTGACATCTTTTCTCCTATTTTGATCAATTTCCAGCAGCCTAGAGTAGCATGGTGAATTATAAAGGATTATGGGATTTGCAATCCAAAACATTAGGTTGTTTACCCAAACACAGACAAATCTGGGATAAATGGAAAAATGGCCTCATTCAGCGTAAGGCAGTCTTCCATAGATTAGAATGGGTCCTCCAAAATTCTTGAAATGTAATTCCCATAATTGTCCAGTTCAACTGTTTTTGAAAGTTTAGTCTCTACATTTATTTACAATATAGTATACTTAAACACCTTTTAAGACAGTCATGGACATATGACTACTATAAAAATATAGTACTTTTATATGTATTGAATTTTTTGGATATAAATTCTTACCAGGAATCCTGAATCTATTTTTGGCTCATGTTAATTCTGCATTCAAAAATATTTTCTATCCCTGTTTCATATTAATGCACATTTTGACTGGAGAGGGTTTTGCATTTGCAGGCAGAATAATATGCATTTAATTCAAATTGTATTCAATTAAAATTTGTCGTATACCTCGCATTTTGCTAAGGGTCTTCTATGCCTTCAAGCTAGGAAGTAGAACAAAATTCAGAAGGATGTTTTGTCTGGATGGACTAACTGTTGGCCATTGGTGTATACTTCAGTAATTAGAACTAAGAAAAGCAGTACAGTGAAATAACAGAGAGAAGCAATTGAATCACAAAAGAATAATTCATTAATAATGGCAGTATTAAATGAGCAAACATTGGTGGGAGTTTGAAGGTTCTTTGCAGTTTCTTAGTTTTCCCAGCACTACGTTCTTCTGGACATAGAACTCTGATGCAGTTCCTGCAATCTGTTGGAGCCCTTCTCCAGTTTAGGAGTAATAGCTCCAAGTTACCACTTTGGCTTTGCTACCTAGACATCCTAGGAGCTGCCCTTCCAACATTTTGGAAGGCCATAGCTGAAGGAGACAAACAAATTTGCACAAGTATAAAGAGCCATGGTGGTGTAGTGGTTAGGCTAACTCTGCATTCCACTGCCAGGAGTTCAGTCCTGACTGACTCAAGGGTGGCTCAGCCTTCCATCCTTCTGAGGTCAGTAAAATGATTGTGGGGACAATATGCTTACTTTGTATACTTCTTAGAGAGGACTGTAAAGCACTATGAAGTGGTATATAAGTCTAATATGTACATATGCATGTATTACATGTACTACTCAATACAGGGGAGTCTTAGGTGCTCTCTAATCTTTCTTGTTTTTTTGCAGATGTTTGATTACCCTAAGTAGGTAACATCATCAGTGCTAATAAGGACAGTAACAACTCAATAACGTTATGTTATGTGTGTATTTATTTATTTTATTTTTTACTTGACATGGGGACAGATAAGTGAAGTAGAAAACAAAGAAACAATGTTAGGCTACGCAGATGGCTTGTCTTAACGCTTACGTCACTTCAGAGAAGAAAGAAATGTCCTTGTTATTAGATTGCTCAAAAAAATAATTGTTGTTATTGACAGAACATCATTAAAAGAAGTTTCTAAGACTGTCAGATTGCTGTCTGTTTCAGTGACAAGTCCAGCAGTCATGTCTTTAAAGAATAATTTGATAACCACTCAAGCAACATGCCTATAGATTCACATTCCTGTTTGTCTACCCTGTTTGCTTTCTTTTTTGTGGATGTGTATTGGAAATATATGTGCTGGAAGACCCCTACATTTCTTTGAAATCAAAGAACCACATGGACTTTGCACTAAAGTAAAATGTAAAACCACAAATATCTTATGTATTTTAGAATGCAGCTTAAGCCAACCCTTTCTCTTTGAAATAGGTCTTACTATAGGTAAATTACAGATTTCACCACTATACAATACAAGAACCATTAGTGCAAATTTAAAGCATTGCAAAAAAGAACAACAGTAGATAATATTAATTGAAGGGCAACGGAATCTATTGTGTACCTTTTTATTACTCCTTTTCTCTTTAATTTTTATCAGCTACCTTTTATCTTAACTATATGTTCTTAGCCCGATGTAGTTGCAATGCACTAAAATTGTATTAATATTTTATAGATACCATATTTATAGTTCTTTATTTGGAAACAATGCAGCAGGTCTGCAGATCCTTGAATCCTTCTGGAATGGTGCTCTCCAAATAATGATAAATTACTTGTGCAGAATGCCATTTGCTAATTATATCCATGATTTACTGCAGAGCAAGACTTAAATCATTCATTTCAGTCTTGCGTAACAGTGCCATAAAATTTTTAGGTTTAAAAATGGTTTCCATGTGTATAATTTAAACAAATTTTAGTGCTATTGTATACAGAAAAACATTGTAGTCATCCATTTGTTACATACTTTGTCTCTTTCTCTCTCTCTCCTCCCACTCATTGCCCTCTGCTTATACTTTTAATGATCACGGTGTGGAATGGTGTTGCTTCATTTTCATAATCATAGCTTCTAATTCTACAGCAGCTTTAGCATATTAAGTTAAAGAAGAGATGGTTGATTGTGTGCTTATAGCATGTCAAGCTTGTAGAAAGATGTTTAAAAGAGGGGAGGACCTTAAAATTTTAATTTAACATTAAGGAAGAAATTACCTTGGTGGTGGGAAATGGTTCACGGTGGCCATTATTGTTGTAGAAGTGTAGAGCTCTTGTGTTTTGTTTCATTTTTTTTTCCTCCAGTAAATTTGCCTTTTGATAATTGCAGGTGAGAAGCCTTACAAATGTCCCCACTGTGATTATGCTGGTACCCAATCTGCATCATTGAAATACCACCTGGAACGACACCACCGGGAGCGGCAGAATGGCACTGGATCACTTTCTGGACAGTCTCAAAATCAAGAGCACAAAGAGGAAACATCCAGTAAAGGGTCCATGTTTGTGAGACCTGAAGTATTGAGAGGAGCTTTCAAGGGTCTTCCTGGCATAGATTTCCGAAGTGGGATGGGATCTCAACAGTGGTCTCCAGGAATGCTTTCCCCAGGAGATCACCCAGGTCATTCAGCTGGAATCTCCTCTGAGGTTTCTTTAGATAATACGAAGGACACACCTTCCAAAGGGACACATTTTTCTGACCTGGGTCGAGCATATCATAGTATGGTTGGAAATGGAGTAAACTTCCAAGGGTCTCTTCAGGCTTTTATGGACAGCTTTGTCCTCAGTTCCTTAAAGAAAGAAAAAGAAAAGAAAGATAAAGTCCTATCCAGTTGCCTTTCTGCAAAACTGTTGGGTTCAGAGACTAGTGAGGAAAAGGTCCCCATTAAACAGAGAAAAACAGAAAAATCACAATATGAACCTCTCGATCTCTCTGTCAGGCCAGATGCAGGCACTCTTCCAGGTTCATCCATTACTGTTCAAGACAATATTGCATGGCATGGCTGCTTGTTTTGTTCCTTCACAACCTCTTCTATGGAACTGATGGCTCTTCATCTTCAAGCTAATCATTTAGGCAAAGCAAAACGTAAAGATGGTGCTCTAGGATCAATTAGAAATGGTAAAGACCAACCTAGAGAGGTGGTGGCTTCAACAAATAAAGCCAACCTGCTACCAACTTCTTTACAGTCCAATAAAGATTTAGCAGTTTCAAATCTGATTGCTCAAGTGGATGCTTCTGAAAGAATGACCCAAGCATCCAAGGATTCTCCTGGAGAGCAAAAGAATTCCTCGTGGCCTGGTCATGTGGACTCCACTTTTTATAATTTTGCAGCTGACTTCTATAAGCAATTTGGTGTCTACTCTGGCATCAGCGGAGCACACAATTCTTGTACCACTGTGGACATGGACCTCAAAACCCATTCTGAAGATGACCCACCCATGATGCTTTCTGACCCCATCAATAAAAATGCAACTGATGACCTGTCCGACATTGCATCCTCTGAAGATATGGAGTCTTCCAAGGAAGAAACTATTGATGAGGATGACCTTGAACCCGAATCTGACCTTATGAACCAACCCTTGCCCAATCCAAGCAAAGATAGCAGTGACAGAGGAGACAGCCTACAAAGCTCCATAGTCTCCAAAAACTCACAAGGACTCATTTCTCCTTTGCCATCTTCTGAAAAGCAATGGCACACTTTGAATCTGCTTTCCCCCCAAGAAGCCACACAAGTAGTCATGAAACCTGAACCAACATCAACCCCACAAGTCCTGGAGAAGCAAGTAAACATGCTGTCGGTCCTAAGAGCCTACAGCTCTGATGGCTTAGCAGCCTTTAATGGACTGAATAGTAGCACAGGAAGTAGTGGATATATCAAGAGACCTGACTTGTGTGGTAAGTTTTAGAATCCTTCTTTCAGACCCTTTCAGAAAAAAAGAACCCCATACAAAATGACTAAGTAAGTTTAGTTATATTTGTTAGAAAATTCAGCTTTCAAAAATGTCTAAAAATGATGGGATAAACGCCTTCTTTGTTCTAGAGCATGGACCTCTGTTGACTATAAATGGTGCTTCTGTGGAAGAGCGTGGCCTTTTAACTGGTCCAGGCCATTCAATGAAAAAAAAAATTACATTCATGTATTTTTAAATTAGATTAGCAGTTATATAAGAGGATTTTATTTATAATATGTGATTGGGACATTTGCTGCTCCAATGTTTTAGCATTCTGATTTGGTTTTATTTTTATTTTTTTAAAAAAACTGATGTGGTAACTTGCAAACTTTTCAGCATCTGAACTGAGGAAAAGACACTGGACACTTTGTTAAGCCTTAGCCAAATGTGCTTCCTCCCCCCCCCCCCCCCAAATTTCTTTATGTTATATAAGGGTGTAACACTAAAATAATAATAATCCAGTAAGATATCCAATATGTAGTTATATTTTTATAGGGAAATTTTGAAAGTCCTCATCAGACAGTCTTAATTCATTATTTTCAAAAATTAAACCACTTACTGTTTCAATTTTCTTATTAGAAATAGTGTGATCATCAATTAATATAATTGATGGATTATATCATATGGATTATATCATATGGATATGATAGACACATGTATTAAATTGAAAAAATCCAAAATCATAATTATTCTTGAGTATATTTATATAGTTACAATTTTGCAGTAAGGTATGGTTTTTGGAGTCACCAAATGGTAGGATATTTTTTCCAGATTGTCTAAGTATATGGGATTGACAAATTGTCTAGCCAGAGTGAAGTAGTTGAACATGTGACATACACACACGATTGCCATGTAGTTTTGGCATGATGGATTTTGATTGTGGGCAGATTTGGAAGCTGTTGTGGTTAAGAGCCACCACTTGGGGACTCCAATATCCATAGATAAATTTATTACCATTCATTACTTATTTTAGTTCAAGCTTTTTTTCCCCTTTGATCACCATACCCACATAACCCATCAGCATAACCCATCAGCAAAGAAATAGGCTCATAGTCCTCCTGGAACCCTTTCTGATGCAAAATGACACAAACATGGTGATCCGAGGATTATATTAATCCATCTTTTAATACCTATTTTACACTCTTCAAGAACAGAAAGAACTGCAAAAAGTAGGAGTCAACATTCTAATTGTCCCCAGTTAATGGTGACTGTCACCGCAAAACAAGTGATAATATGATATTCCAGCTCCACTTTGGAGATGGGTGAGGAGCATATAAATGCATTCATAGTTTTGCTAGATGGATACCACTCCTTCTATCATGAAAGGAATGCTTTGGAGACTAGCTGCACATGCCCTGAAATGCTTCAGTCAGATCCAAAATAAATTCTGACAGCACTGCACCAAGAAGAAAAAGTCTTAACAAAGCAAAAGCAGATAATCTTAAGTTCATTTTATGAGCCTTAATGAGTAAAACAAGCATAACCGGCTTACAAATACTATGGGCTGGTGAAGAGACAACTTATGCCATTCCTCTCGAGTTTGTGATTCACAAATCCACACCCTTCAAACTGCATTCAAACTCAAAAATATACCATGGTATTTGTTCCAAAAATGCGACTCCCCCATTGATTTCCTAAATTGGAAGTTATTCCATCAAGGGAGAGGCCTCCATGTTAAAAAAAAAAATGGAATTAGAATTGAATAAATGCAGGAGAGGTTTCAAATTGGTTTCCCCTTCTCTGATTCTTTATTTTCCACTTAGAAGAATAAATAGATCAAATGAGACATCAGAACTGGTCCTGTGCTATATATCTGGCAAGCCATCTGAAGGATGTGTTCAAATTCACCCACGAGTATTATTATTTTTGATTTAAAAGGAGAGAGAGAGAGAAAAAAAAAATGAGCTTTTGGATTCTTGACATTTAAGGCATCAGGTCATCGATATATATAGTTTCAAGAATTAGATGAAGCTACACATTGCATAGACTGAAAGTGGGTTGTATTCTGGGAACTCAGAACTGATCATGTTTAGCATTCTAAGCCCAGAATCCGTAACTATGCAGAGCAAATAATATTTTCCAAATTCTTTTTTCTAAGGGGGGGAGAGGGAGGAGAAAATGCCCACTGTGGGATTTCTGACAGTTTGAAAAATATTGACAGCTGTTAATGTTATGCAAATTGAAAGCCCCACTTTCTCTCCTTTTAATAGCTATTCTGCCTCATCATTCTAAAAAAGGGGACTGCCCAAAGCAACTAAAATAGGAATGTTCCAAGTTGCCAATTTCAGGGCAAAGTTTAATCTTAGCTTCCATTTAAGTATAATATCCTTTCCCCTCCTCCTCCTCCTCCTCCTCTGTATATTTCTCAACTACTCTCTGGACACAATTATTGTTCACTCTGATCATAGAAAAGCAGATTGATGGGATTTCCTGATAGAAACCAGAAAATATTTGCTGGTTGGTGTTTTGTGATGTTCAGTACTCCAAATGCATGCTTCCTCAAAGGACACCTGTAAACAACAGTAATAAGGGACGAACTTTCAATGGGTATTCATTCAAAACATGTTATTAGATTTACAGCTAAGGTATAATTTAAATGTAAACCAACCTGGGTCAAGGGGTGAGAGGCAGAAGAGAGAATTACTGCTGTTTGAGTTGAATTTAGAAGGTTTGAAGAAGCCAGTCTCTTGGAAGCTGCTAAAAGAAGACTAATATCAGATATCACTAAACTAAGCAAATATTTTCATCCACATTCTTTTCAGTCCAATTCCATCAGCTTCTTGGCCAATGGGATGCTAATGCAATTCTTATTGCCTTCCTTTATGACTATCCTAGATCCCATTGTCTTCAAATAGAATGCAAACAAAACTCAATATTACTTCACAATTCAGTAGGGTATTCACCATGTGTTTTTCTTGGTATGTATCTGCTGCTGAGAAACATGGGATCCACAGATTCCTACCCTGTGAAAATTCAGAGCATTCAAGGTGAAAAGGTGTTTTTCTTACACATAATATTTATTAGATGGAAAGGGTAGGGTATATATTGTAGAATTTTAAAAATGGATTTAACTTCTTCTGCAATTTTTTTTCCAGCCTGTTAAAAGCAGTTCCATTCTCAGTCATGTGACCAGAAGGGAAAGGCAAAGGAGTCTTAGAATAGAGCAGAAGGCAACATTATGAGCCCTTACCCAACTATTTCTTCAATAGGGAAGTGTTGGAGAAAATGTTTCCTGGATTTTTTTTAATTCAGTCTTTCTTTCTTTCTTTCTTTCTTTCTTTCTTTCTTTCTTTCTTTCTTTCTTTCTTTCTTTCTTTCTTTCTTTCTTTCTTTCCTTTCTTTCCTTTCTTTCTTTCTACCTCTCTCCACACCAAATTTGGTCTGGTTTTGTTATATTTCTGTAAAGGTAGTTTCTTTCCTTAATTACTCAGATACTCCCTTTACTTAATTTCTTTCTGACCAGGTTGAAAAAAAAATAAAAAGAGTAGAGGGCAGGATTGGGACAAAAATTAAATTAATGAAATTGCTTTAACTGAATTCAATTCTAAATTTACTTCAAATTAAATATAGTTAATATAATTAATGATTTCTCATTTGATGATATTAAAATACTATTTGATAACAATTTTTAGTTTGGGGCTCATATCCAAAACTTTGGGATGGGGCACACAATTATTTGGAATCTCAGATTATAAAATAGAGGTCTTATTAAATAATATCTGTTTCTGCTCATTACTGCCTGTAGTTAGTGAACTAAAATGTTCCTAATAGTGCAGATCCAGATTATGAAATTCAGTTTATATAATAGGGACATTCATTTATTTATGTTGGAATAACAACTGGGAGAATGTCTCCCATTCATTTCACCTTGTTCCCCAATTATCTTCATTGGCCCTATGATTTTAAGCACATACAATTCAATTAATGTGAATGTAATGATGGAATGATCAGTTAGAATACTATCTTTATTAATACCCTAGATAGAGAAATAGGCTCATCCCTCAATCATATCCTTTTGACTCCTAACTCAGATAACAATAATAACAAGTTTCCCTGCTTTCAGCATTCAAGTTTTATCTGTACGTATTGGGAGACTATAATTATATAATGTATTTGCTGGTTCCGTGGGTATTAGCAGAAAATTCAGAAGAAGTATAAGTTCCTCATCCAAGGCACTTCATCAGTCAGAGCAAAATTAATTAGAGAGTCAGAGAATGGTTGCAATGTACCAACACCAATTTTAAGGGTTTCTCCCCAAAATGGGTTTCTATATGTCAATGAAGACTCAATCATCAAGGGAATGCAATGAAATCTCAGATGAACAAAGGTTGGTCCAGTTGCCAAATTTCACCTTTAGACATGTTTGGCTTGTATGATTGAATCTTCATTGACTATGACCCATTAACTATGGGTTTGGTTCCAGTGTCATTTGTTAAACTAACTACAGTTTAGGCCTTAGTCTTATATTACATTGTAAAAGAGCAGTTGACCCAAATTTGTACACATACTACACACATGCACACACAGTGTCTTACTTTATTTTCAGCTCAGCATCCTACATTAGGCTCATTAATGGCACAAGGAGTCTATGCTTTCATTCAGTTATGCTTCACTTACATAAATTGTTGAAGTTGCCAATGAGTTTGGAAATCCAGTGGGACAACTTTCTGTTTGGTTTGGTTTGATTTTACATTTCATGCAATGAACCTGAAGCAAAAGTTTATTTTGAGTTGGAGATAGATCACTGTAGGAATTCCATCTATCTTGAAAGTCACATTAACATGTAATGCTTTTATTGACCCAAAGCTGGCTGTAAGGAATGCATCTTAACTGAAAGATACTTCATGATAAGCAAAATAGCATGTGTGTGTTTATGGTGTGTGCTTTGTGTGCAAAGATATGAGAGGCAATAGATTGTGAAGCACTACATACTTCAAATTATGATGTTTAGTAGACATTACTTCTCCACTTCCCACCACTTCCACTATTTCAGTGGAACAACTTGCCTTCAGAAATTGTGGGTGCTTCATCACTGGAGAAGAGAACAGGACAGGCACTTATCTGAAATGATGTAGGATCTCATAGGGGACTAGAATAGAAGACCTCCAAGGTCCCTTCCAGTTCTGTTCTGTTCTTCCAAAGTATCTTTAAGTGATTAGCAGAACCACAGAATGGAGAATATAGCTAGCTGAAGTTAGTTGTGTCCTTTGACATTTTCTTGTCAAATTCTCCCTTTATCTGTCAATGTCTTAGAAACATCTACAAGCAGTAGGATTTTGTATGTACAGCTCAATGCATGGAAACCTCTGTCAAATCAAGAAACCTTCACATTTAGAAACCCTTTGGATATAAGTTTCTGGGGATGAAATAACCCACAAAAGTCGTGAGCTAGGTTGCATGGCATGGGACCGAGCTAATTGGTACATCCACTTCCAATCCTCCTCAATAACTTTCTGGTGTTCTTGCCTTAATTAAGAGCAGAGGTGGTATTCAGCAGGTTCCGACCAGTTCTGGAGAACCAGTAGCAGAAATTTTGAGTTAGCTCGGAGAACTGGCAAATGCCACCTCTGGCTGGCCCCGCCCCCATCTATTCTCTGCCCCCCGAGTCCCAGCTGATTGGCTGGTTCTTTGGTTGCCCTGCACAGGAGAACGGAGCTGGAAAGCAGGTTAGTGGGGTGGAAAGGGAATGGGGATTTTGCAGTACCTTTCCCCTGGAGTGTGGTGGGAATGGCGATTTTATGGTATCCTTCCCCCGCCACACCCACCAAGCAATGCCCAACAAGCCCACCAAGAACCAGTAGTAAAAAAATTTGAATCTCATCACTGATTAGGAGGTTCAATTCAATTCAACTATGCTAAACAGAAATAGTAGTATTAGACAACCTGAAACACACATTGGAAGTTAAATTGCTGAAGGCTTACAAAACACTAACTTACCTCCAGACTTCCAGAAATTGTGAGTGCTCCAACACTGGAGGTTTTTAAGAAGAAACTGGACAGCCATTGGTCTGAAATGGAAAAGGGCTTCCTGCCTGAGCAGGGGGTTGGACTAGAAGACTTCTAAGGTCCCTTCCAACTCTGTTATTCTGTTAAAAAGAGAAGTATACAAATACAGGTACTATTTCATTGCTTGGCAGAGAGCTGTATTCTATATCAATTTGGGTTTTCCCCCCAAGGGCTTTGGTTGTTTGAATTTTCTTTAACCACTGCTACAAATAAGGCTTCAATAAGAAATAAAAGGTTTTGATCTTCCCTAAAGATTTTGATTTAATCCTGCAATTAAAAAATTAAACCTTTCTTGGGGAACATTTTGTTGCTATAAAATAGGCACCTTTTTATGAGAACATAGACTGCTGTTTAATTGTTCTCTTCAAAATTATTCAGATTGGTGGATAGTGCCATTCATACTGTTTTGCCTCTACGTAGCTCCAGAATAAATTTAGGTACAGCTATATAAAGTCAAGGATTTCCCTTTGACTACACTTATTTTAGATAAACAATCAATTTCTTCCCTAACTTTTGACCTGCTGTATTTTCCAAACTTTCAGTGACAGTTGGTGCTATTTGTAAAATAATCTATAATTTTCTGAATTAGTCATTGATGCTCATTTCCAAGTATCATCATCATACTTTCTTCCATTCAATATTTCTCTAATTTTTTTGGAACCATAGTTTGATTCCTAAAAATATGTGGATCCAATTTGACTGGAACTGTGGTATCAAGATGTGACTTTTTTAATAATAAAATAGTTAATAATTCATTTTAGGACACATTTTGGTTTATATGATGACAACTTTGTGGTTTTACTATATATTATTGGTCCACTATCCCACATAGCACTCTTGTCACATCAAACAGGTGTTTTTAATAGAATATTGTGTATTTCATTCAGTATTTGCTGACTACTTATTATTTTAATTAATATTAGGAACTAGCATTCAAAATTGTGTTTCCAAGGAAGGAGGGAAATGCGCCTAAAGATTTTTGTCTTCATGAATCTATTTCACAGCACTTGGTGTTGACTAGCATAAACTTAATAGATCCTTTGTTTCCTTGAGAACTGCACATATTGTACCTGATAGGTATGTGTGTGTGTGTGTGTATATATATATATATATATATATATATATATATATATATATATATATGCTGTTCAGCTTCCTTCGGGTATTATCCCACGTCATTGTAGTTCTGTTAAAGTTGTAGCAACGTTTCAGCAGAATC
>BLBF01000045.1:9074286-9097427 GCA_015471245.1 Laticauda colubrina
TGTCTTTGTCTCTGTGTATGTGTGTGTATCTCTCTCTCTGTGTGTGTGTGTGTGTGTGTGTGTGTGTCTGTCTGTCTGTCTGTCTGTCTGTCTCTGTCTCTCTCTCTCTCTCACATACACACACAGAGCACTTCCCCAGGATAGCAAACCTTTTACACGAAAACATCCAATGCTGAAAAAAAAAGTCAGAGGGTTGAAGCTATAAATAATATCTTCACTTCTTGGTCAAAGACTCTGTATTTTATTGGTTGTAAGAATGACAAGATTATATCCCAGCTGCACAATGGAATATTTGAGTATTGGAGTTATACTTAATCACATCTGATGCTATAACAAGGCAGCTGAAATCAGAACACTGGGTCATAAGAGCTATGTTACCATTGTAAAAGGATCTGATTTTGCTTTTGAAACTAACCCAGAACATTCTTCTGTGGGTTTTTTTTTTCCAGTTTCATATCAGCTATAAGTGATCCTCATATAGATTTGGCGACATTTTGTTTAGAGATTATTTCCTAAACAGATTTTTTTTTTTTAACAGCAAAGAATAGAGCACTTCTCAGGCTTTGTTGATAAGTATTGCTTTGACAAATGGAAGTCATTGATTTTTCAACTTAACAGCTTGCAGTGCTTTTGAATGTACATTCTAAATTACTTCTTAAAGTAAAGATAACTGATTCATGATGGAAATAAAAAACCTAAATACCTTTCTAAAGACCTTCACTTATATCAATCCCCCACAAGAAAAATACCCCAAACAACCCATAAATAAAAAAGAAACTCTAATTCTTTCCAATTGAGGAGTTCAAAGAAGTTCATAAACATGTTCACTCTTTTATGACACTCTAGTTCACCATAAGAAGGATTTTATCCAACTGTTGCTTTTGTATGATAATTTACGTAAGCTGAAACATTGGATTGTTTGCAGTAGAATGTCAATACAATGAGCTATTAGAACTGTGTAATAAGTTTGCAAATTTATGATGGTTTGGTCTTCCATTTCTTGAAGAACATCTTCCCTTGCCAGGAAATTGCTTTTAGAATTAGGAGGCTGAGTATTTAGATGTGGGGGTGGAAGATCTTTTACACACACAAGGCAGAGGACAGATGAAATATTTCTCACCTAGCTGCATATGGAGGTCCATTCATTTAGTCCAGAGGATTATAATACAGTTCCCTTGCCTTAGACATTTCCATAAGGGGTGAGGTGGGGGGAAAACCCAACATACTGCAGGATTAGCTCAGACAATCAGAATTTTGAATGCCAAAATGGAGCAGAAATAAGTAGTGTTTGATAACCATAGAACCCTTTGAAAACAAGAAACACTTAGCAAATTCATTGTGAAATAAATCATAAAGCTAAAAAATCCAAATTCTCAATACAAACCAGAACTGAAATTAATTAAGGTACACTGGAATTTTGAATCCTTTTATTCTTCTCATATTTTGGCCAGGGTTGAATGTGTTCGGGTGAAATCCATTCAGGCCAGAAGCAATTTTCAGTAACCTCAGCAAACATTACTTTAGAATAGTTGCTTAAGATTGAAGCCTTAATTTAATTCCATTATTCCCATGGGAATTTCTTTTCCATATGTGTTTTCAATCTAATATTTTAATCGGGCAGGGTTACAGATGGATTTATTCTTGGAACAGTATGATATAGAATCTCCCTTAACAAGGTTTTCTGTAAAACAAAACTCTTTTTTTTCCAGGAGTAGGATATTTAAAATACACAGAGAAATTCTTCGGGCCAGTTTGAATTTTAAGGCATTTCAGAAAAATACAGGCTAATCAGAACACTTGTAGTACTCCAAATACATGCACTACTTTGACCAGAAGTCACTGGGTTGCCCACTAATGACTCATAAGCACAAGACCTCTGCTACAGCCACTGACCTTTAATTCAGCAAAGTTGCAAACTTTAAATCATTCACAGGTCTCTGCAAAAACTGAAAAATTAGGAGGGAGAAAAGGGAAATTGATCAATTGCTTTGGTCAAGTGCCTACCCTACTTTTTCTGTGCAAGATTAATGGACTTCACATCCATGCATGGTTAACCCTTTGTGTAAGGATACAACTTTCTTTCTGATGGAAGCTGACTTGTTGCAAAAATATAAGGTTCTGCATTCCATTCTTAGTTTCTTCAACTTTGGAACCCTTCTGCATTTTAAGAACAGAGTGCACTCTTTTGTATCCTTAAAGGTAATGGTTTTCCCTATCGAATTGTGTCCAATTCTAGGGAGTGGTGCTCACCTCCATTTCTTAACTGAAGAATCTAGCATTCGCCTAAGATGCTCCATGGTCATGTGGCCAGCATGACTATATTTTCCAAGGTGCTCAGAATACTGTTACCTTCCTATCAAAGTGGTACCTATTTATCTACTTGCATTGGTATGCTTTCAAACTGCTCAGTGGACAAGAGCTGGGCAAGAATAGGAGCTCACAATGTTGCACAACACTCAAATCTCCAAGCCAGGCTGTCAGCTTTCCAGCTGACAAGCTCAGCATCTTTAATCACTGAGCCATCGTGCCCACTTTCTCCCTTCTTAGCTGTATGATTATCCCATTAATCACTATTTGAAAGGATGTTTTCCCCCCTCTTAACAGAATAAAGAGTTGGATTTCTCAACAATGGACAATGCTGTTAGTTATCCATATATTCTTGGTGAATTTATGATAAGTTAACTTGAAGTCTATCACTTCTATTTCATTTATACTGTATTATTTCATATATGTAAACAAAAGAGATATTTCAAGAAAGGCAATTTTAGGCATATGTGGACAACATAATAATCTCCAAAATGTGGAATCACATCAAAGGCAGCAATTAATAAGAGCAAAAATAAAATATTCTATCAATACATCCATATGAGTTACACTCTATTTAAAGACTGAGTATTATTTAGTTCTATTTCTACAACTGTACATATAAGGGAGAAGGTAGGATACAAATATCCTAGATTTTAATTAATTAATTAATGCATTTCTCAGACCAAATATGTTAGGATACCCCGGATCATTTTGCTTTTCTCGAAGAAGGCAAAACTATAGATGCTGCTGTTCATACTTGTTCTCAGGAAAGGGTCAGTGTATGAATTACAGTGGGTGATTTTAATGATCATAAATGTAACCCATGTAAATATGAATTATAACTTAATTGACAGGAGATGGTTACTCCAACCATGTCAAGCATGTGAACCAGGTTTTTGGTGCTAATTCTTGCAATGAAATTTACATGTCCTCCAGAAGGTGGCAACAGGGCAAAATTGAAACAGCTACAACCATTTGCTGTGTGTGAGCCTGTCACCCACATGCATTTCAGTAATGGCAAATGGTAAGTAGCCAGCCTATCTCATCTAGTGATATTTCTAATCTGCCTGTATTAGTTGCCTGTATAAATCTCAAGGGGTTTTTATTCTGTTATTTTTTGCTTTCTAGCGAACCCCAATCTGAAAAGGCCCAGTGAGATGATTCCTTGAGCTTCTTGCAATAGGATAATTTTCAGACTTCTAGAGAAAAGATTGGACAAGGGAAGGCAAGGATACTCCTAAAGCATTCTTGAGCATCACATCATGAAAATATGCAAGAAGACCTTATACCAGTCTGGAAAATTTCATTGAAATTTGGTTCTCCTTTGAAGGAAATTTTGAAAGTAAATAGTCTTTTGTGATATTGGTTGAGAAATAGAAGGCAAAATAATTTATAAAATTTCTGGGTAGCACTACTTCAAACATATACTACTCCTAGATTCTATAACAAATATACTTATTCCAAGCATCTACTTCAAAGGAAGATTTGTTTCCCCTCATATAAGACAGGGACATCTTAGATTTGTTAAGGAGGAAGAAAGAGAAGCAGATGGTTGCTGTTGTTTTTCTTTGTGGTCAGAATGCAGTGTCTTAAATTCAGATTTTTCCTTTTTGTTTGGACTATATAGCTTTATAGAATGGATTTCTGGGGAGACCATTTATTTGCCAAGCTGCTACTCCAATGTTGCTATATTATTTAACTAATGGAGATAACTAGAATAAGGATGTGCTGAGAGATGCAGCCTGTCAGTGTTCCAGCAACCCTCCTTTCCACTCAATAACTCCAAGGCAGACATCTTCACAAAAGTTCCTTTTTATTTGGATAGTAACTTGCAAAACTGTGGAATCCTGAATCCGAAAGTTCCAGGTTTCCTTACAATAAGTAAAACAACAAAATTCATCCCTTGCACCCATCATCACATCAGATGGTTTAATCACCATCCGTCCCAAGTTAAGATTTCCTCTCATTTATGCACAACACAACCTGACCTTGAATCAGAAAAAGAATGTTATTATGTCTAACTAGATATACTCCAATAAATTCCCCCCTCCCACTTTTCCAGGCTCAGATGTGGCAGTGTGGGAGCATCTGATCTCAATATGGTTTCCAAAGCAGACACAGCCATCATTAGGATAAAGATCTGAGATATTTCATTTGGATATTGCTTTTCTACTAGTTTCGCTGAAACACTTTTAGGAACTTACAGGAGCTTCTCCTATACAGGTAGCCCTTGAGTTACGATCACAATCGAACCCAAAATTTATGTTGCCAACTGAAACATTTGTTAAGTGAGGTTGCCCCATTTTACAACTCTTCTTGCTGCAGCTGTTAAGTGAATCATTGCATTTGTTCAGTTAGTAACATGGTTGTTAAGTGAATCTGGTTTCCCCATTGTCAGAAGGTCGCAAAAAGGGATAACATGATGCTGCAACTATCATAAATGTGAACCAATCTGAATTTCGATCACTTGTCCATGGGGGATGCTGCAATGGCCGTAAGTGTGAAAAACAGTCATAAGTCACTTTTTTCAGTGCCATTGTGACTATGAACAGACACAAAATGAACTGTGTAAGTCAAGGACTACCTGTAGATGCTCGTCCTCAAACCTGTACATCAAGAGAGCCCAACATTTTGCCTTCCCACTGGTTATATTCTCACCATCATCTGCCCTTCTGTTTGTTTGGGGGAGATTCCTAGATTTTAATCAGAATTATTTACAAGATAATGGCCCATAGGTTATAGAAAGACAGATGCTGTCTGTGGGAATTTGGAGTTTTATGCTTTGTGCCTTGTACTGCCATTGTGGTTTACAGATGGGATCACAGTAGCACTGGTGTGGTCTCTTTTAGCAAGAAATTTAGAGATTTTTCAGAAGGGTTGGGGCGGGGGGATTGCAAGCTGAGAAGATAACAGAGCCTGTGCTGGTTTCCATATTAAGAAACTTGGAATGTGTAGGAGAAGCAGCAGTTTTTAATGCTTCTTAATGCATATTAAATAATATTGTTTAATGTTGTTATACATATGGCAGAGGCTTAATGACATTTCTGGGTTGTAGCAAAGCAACTGATGATCCATTAGACAATGTAAAGGTAAGAGCTGGCAGTTATGGCCTTGGAACTCAAGAAGCAGTGCTTAATGCAAGACACAGTCATTGTTGGTTGTGAGGAGTATGAAGTGAAGAAGAGGTACATAATGCAAAGCAGTGTTAACATTTTAAATTACAGGTCAAAAGCTAATAAGTAATTCAAGGTCCAGGGTCTGCGGTTAAGAAGCCAAGGCTTCTAATGTTGTTGTTTTGATGCCATAGGTTTTAATGTTGATGCTGTTTCACAGCCAGCTAAGCTGTTGAACAACCCAACTCGCAATGCAGCCATAGAGAAACTGAAATCCATCCTTTTTCAGGAAGTCTATGCCTTTGCTCTCAGACATTGGCGATTTGATGCCATAGGTGAGATGTGTTTCTCTACCTAAAAATATCTTTTCATCCACAGTGGCGCAGTGGTTAGAGTGGAGTACTGCAGATTACTTTTGCTGACTGCCAGCTGACTGCAATTTGGCAGTTCAAATCCAGTCTTTTCTCCAAGAGTGGAAGCACAGGAGAATATCCTACACAGAACGTAGAATAACAGAGTTGGAAGTCATCTAGTCCAGGGCTCTCCAACTTTAGTAATTTTAAGACTTGTAGATTCCAACTCCCAGAATTCTGGGAGTTGAAGTCCACAAGGCTTAAAGTTGACAAGGTTGGAGACCCCTGGTCTAGTCCAATCCTCTGCTTGAGCAGGAGACCGTTTCAGAAAAATAGTTATCCAGTCTTTCTGTGGCGCAGTCATGAAAATGCAGTTTTGCAGGCTAACTCTGTGGACTGCCAGGGGTTTGATTATGACAAGCTCAGGATTGACTCAGCCTTCCATCCTTCTGAAGTGGGTAAAATGAAGACCTAAACTGTTGGGGGCAAGATGCTGACTCTGTAAACTGCTTAGAGAGGGCTGCAAAACAGTATATAAGTCTAAGTGCTATTGCTATTGCTGTCTTTCTGAACCAATCTGCACATCTTCTCCAACCAGCCAGATATTTAGTCACATAATGATTCCAAAATTTCAAAAAGTCTTCATCCTTGGCCAGATTCAATGTCCTCCCAACAGCCATTACTGGAGGAAGATGGCAAAAGATGTTCTTCAGAGGCTGTGTGTCCATCGATGGAAGAATAACTACATCCACATCTTTTGACTGCCCCTGTTCAGCCCATGTAAAGTCAGTTGGAAATTAGAAATCAATATAAATAATTGTGCTGTAGGAAGCGGGAGAAGACTTCAAATGGAGCCTAGCTCTGTGCAGTCATCATGTGTTCATTGCCCACATGTGGCCCTTGTAAAATTAATTGCCCACCCCTGCCTTAGGATATATGGCCACTATAAACTTATCTTTCCTGCATCAGAAAAGATTGAAGATTACTTTGTACCATGATTCCCTAGAATCTAGAGTTTTATGATAACTTCTCCTTGAAGAAATGTAACATTTATTTCCAAATCTTTGTAGGCTCCATGAAATTCCTAATAGAATTTCTGGAATCATGATTTGTTGTATGGTCTTCTGCTGCGTGGTCCAGGATTGCTAGAAAGGGAGAACCAATTACTCCATTTTTTGGTTCAATGAAGAGAGAGGAGTTGAACCAGCCTTGTAATTCTTGAAAGAACATGAGCTTATGAGAAGTGGTTGAATGTGATTCTCAGCAAGATTCAGCTCAAGGTGGCACTTACAAAACAAGATTAGGTTAGATTGGTGGCATCTTATGTTTTTGGACCTCAGTCCTATTGTCTTAGCTTCTGCCTCTAACAGTGAGACATCTAAACCTGGTTGAGAGAAATCCTTGAAGGTCCTAAAGAATAATTTATTCTGTGATCAATTGCTTCTGTCAGAAAAGGTGGACTTAGTCCCTCCTCCGTGGGTGGGATTCTGGTTCCCCACTTTCAGAGGTCAACAGCTGGATTTTTAGACCTTTATCCTTGTCATTCTCTTCAAGCCAGACTTTTCCTGTTAAAACTTGTTTAAATTATAAACTAGCAGTTAAAAAAAGAGAGAGAGATCATGTGTGTTTCCCATTGAACAGGTTCTTTAGGCTATTATGATAATTAAAAACATATGGTGCCTACATGAGTTAGGGAGAAACCGCAGATGTACAAATTAGCTATTATATAAGGTTCTCTTTTTGTGCCCTAAAGAGAAAGAGAATCAAACCACTAAAGTTTAAATGACTTTTCTTTCTTTCTTTCTTTCTTTCTTCCTTCCTTCCTTCCTTCCTTCCTTCCTTCCTTCCTTCCTTCCTTCCTTCCTTCCTTCCTTTTTCTTTCTCTTCCTCCCCCCCTCTCTCTGTCTCTTTCTTTCTTTTTCTTTCTCTTTTTCTCTCCCTCTCTCTTTCTTTTTCTTTCCCTCTCTCCCTCCCTCCCTTCCTCCCTCCCTTTTCTTTCCTTTTCTTACATCCCAGAAGGACTACAATATTTTTAAAGGATGGGGTAATCCTTTTTCCCCTCTTCCTTCAAGTTTATTGGTGTCCACGAAGCCTTTTGCATTTTTTATCATGGTTCTCTTCAGAGACAATGAAGGTTCTATTTATTAAACATTGAATTCAAACTGAAAATGGACCAATGCAACCAAAGAATATTTCTTGGCAATCATTTTTGTTCCACCTTTTAAGTGGCATGTATGCTAGTATTGATTACGCTGCAAATAGTCATTTGTTTTAATTTTTAAAAATGCAGAATTGATTTGGAGAAGGTGATAAATACCTCTAATAAAAAAAATCAAAATGGGGGATTTATAATGATTTTTTCTAAAGTCAATGCTTTAGCTAGACTTAATGGAGAATAAAAGTAGATACATTCAGGAATAGCCAGAGCTAACAATTCTTATTTTGTTATTTTTGGGGGAAACTCAGCAAGAATCTCACTATTTTGATAGTCATATATATATGTATGTATATATAAAATACCTTGCATGTTATTTACCACCTTTGCTTTTCAGATTTAAAAATGTATACCTGGAATCCAAATAATGCTTTTGGGATTATTTCTGCAATTCTAAATCTATAATTTTGCATTTCTATTGCTGAAATATTTACCTTACTATTTCTTTATGGCAATTGTTTTTTTTTCACTCTTGGCTCAATTTCAGTATTTCCACCAAACGTATATGTTCCACCTAGTTCTTTATTAGCTTTGTGTGTGTGTGTGTATGTGTGTGTTGCACATTTTAAATTGCATTTTTGAAAGCAGGATCTGTCTAATTGCTTTTTTTCGCCATTCTGGGACTATTTTCAGCCCATGGAATGGGATGGAAAAAAAATACTTAAATATATTATTTAAGTGTAATAATTATTAATTTTATTATTAATAAGACCTAATTACTTGTATTGTAAATTATTCATTTTGTTATTAATAGGAAATAATTAATTATATTATAAATTATTAATAATTATCCAGTCATGATTTTAATTACACTGCAGATCCATATAAGATGTGGATAAGATCTATTTGATGTGACATCCAAAGCGGTGTTTAAAACCGTGTAGCTAAAATTGCCACAAAGGGTTTTACCCATTCAGAAATATGAGGTGTCATGAAATGAATTGCACACATTTTTTCACACTGAGGATTTACAAACAAGGGGAGCCAGCACGGTGCTTAAGGTGTCAGTGTAGAAACCAGGAGGCTGTGAGTTCTAGTCCTGCCTCGAGCACAAAGCCAACGGGTGACTTTGGGCCAGTCCGTCTTTCTCAACCCGACAAAAAGGGCAATGTAAACCACTTAAAATCTTGCCTTGAAAACTGCAGAGACTGTCACCGCTGACACTGACTTGAAGGCATTTAAAAACACTGACTTTTTTTTAATGCACAAATAAGAACTGCAACAAGATATGATGTGTTGATAAGGTTCTCAATCAAGTTTCCTGATGTTTTCCTTCAGCAAATGTCTTTTTGGCCTTTCTTTTTTCCCACGTTTCTATACATGGGAAATGTACAGAATATGTATGTATGTATGTATGTATGTATGTATGTATGTATGTATGTATGCCAATTTTAGATTAATGAGACACAGAAAGGGAGGGAGGGAGGGAGAGAGAGATAAATTCCCTGTACAATAATTCTGCCGGTCTGTTTTTCTTTCAGCCTCCTAATACATCATTTTTGCTTCATGGGATCCATATTCGCCATAGTACTCACCAACTGAGTTGGCTGTTAGAAACCCCAATTTAAGTTTGTCTCCACTTGGGATGTCCAGTTCATTTTGACTGTCTTTTTATGAAGCTTAGATTATATTTTGGTGTTCAAGAGATATAAATCTTTTAGACTAGCAATTGCCTAATAGAACTGGCTTGATGGGGGACCAAGATAACTTGATTGTCAATGACTTGACTTGATTGTTCAAAAATGTGGCTTTAACCCTGAGAAGACTTTCTCCAATAGAAGCAGGAAGAGTTGGTTGATGTTTATATTCTGAGGCACAAATTATGTAGGGAGCTGAACAGTCAACAACTAATGATATTGTAGATTAGAATGCCCAGTTTTTTTAAAAAAAAAATGGTAGCAAGAATTCAGTTTAGGAGGTAGATTCCCAGTCTAAATCCTTATTCTCATCCTACTTCCTTTTATAAATAGCATATGGCTCTTTCTGCAAAATATGGACAATTTGTGTGTGTGTGTGTGTGTGTGTTTTTCTAATGGAAAAAAGATCACTACAAAACAAACGACTCAGGAGATCACAGCACAAGATCCAAGATATCTCCACAACAAAACTCACAAGGCCATCACACAGCTCATTATACCAACATCAACTCCATCAACCAATCAAGAGGCAGCAGCGCAGCAAACCAGCCCAGCACAGCAGGCCCCACCACCAGTATTTATAGAGAGACGGCAGCTCTGATCACACACTGCTTGCACTGGCACGAAGCCGAAAACACCAGCCTGAGGATTGTGAGTGGGACCTCGCCGAAACGTCGCCAAGATACTCTTAATCTTACACGGCAAAAGACCCGAACACACCTAGACCTATACACACACACACACTCACACACACACACACATTTCATTTTCTGTCTCATAATACTAGATCTGGGGTCCAATAAACCATCCACATTTCAAAATACAGGAGGGAAAGAAAGACTTCATCATATATTTAAGGAATCAGAATAACTTCCCAATATATTTTAAGGAATCAGAATAACAGAATTAGTTGGAAAGGACCTTGGAGTCTTTCTAGTCCATGGAAAACCTGCCGGTCTACTACAACGTGTAGCTTGGCCGGCTGCCCCATGGAAGGAAATTTCTATGTACTTTATATAGTGGAATTGCCTAAAAGTAGGGAAAATACAGTCATTTTGGTGATTACTGACTTATTTTCCAAGCAGATACATTTCATACTCTGTGCAAAAATCCAATCTGCAAAAATGTTGGCTAAACTATTTATTTTACTCAAGCAGGAGACTTTATACCATTTCAGAAAAGCAGCCATCCAGTCTTTTCTTAAAATGATGGAGAACCCACAACTTCTAAAGGCAAGCCGTTCCACTGGTTGATTGTTCTCAATGTTAGGAACTGTCTCCTTAGTTCTAGGTTGGATCTCTCTTTGATTAGTTTCCACCCATTGTTTCTTGTTTTGCCTTTGGGTGCTTTGGAGAAGAGGCTGACCCCCTCCCTTTTCCTTGAGGCAACCCCTCAAATATTGGAACACTGCTACACCTCAATGCAGTAGTCCGGGGGTGGTCCACCAGAAGTTTGAAAAATGGTTTTAATAAAACAAAGAACCAAACATAAGTTGGTCTTCTGAAACCTTTTAATACTAGCTGGTGTTTCTCAGAGTTGCAGGCTAAGGCATTTGGTGATATCCAGGTTGATTTAGAAATGTCATGACACTTTATTTATTTTTATTTATTTTGATTTCTCATTTGCTTACAAAATAATAGGTATTAGTATAAACATGAGTAAGAATACAGATTAAAGGGGGACAATAGGACAAGGACATGATGGTGGACTTATGTACATCCCTTACAGACCTCTTAGGAATGGGGTGAGGTCAACAGTGGATAGTTTGGGGTTAGAGGAGTGGGGGTTAGAGGAAGTAGTAACAGAGTCAGGTAGTGCATTCCAGGCATTGACCGCTCTGTTGTCAGTTGTTGTCTCTGTCTGTTGCTGAAGTCGTACTTTCTGCAATCAAGTTTGGAGCATTTAACATTCAATTTGTACCTGTTGTGTGCTCTTGTATTGTTGCGGTTGAAGCTGAAGTAGTCATTGACTGGCAGGACATTGTAGCAGATAATTTTGTGTACTATGCTTAAGTCCAACCATAGGTGGTATAGTTCAAGGTTGTCCAAGCCCCAAATTTCAAACCTGGTGATGTAGGGTATTCTGTAGCGAGCAGTGGAGTGTAATACTCTTCTCGTGAAATACTCCTGGACTCGCTCAATTGTTAGCTTGTCGTTCCTTGAATACACCCCTCTCCCTAATTCTCACTTCTTAACTTCCTGAGAAATGTATTTGGGGGGGGGGGGGGAAGGCTCTGGTTGAACCTCTGATAAATATGAACACAGTGATCTGGAAAGCCTTTGGCATTTTTTTGCTTTTCTTTTATTTCGAGAGTGATAACAAGCTTGCCGTGTTATTTCACATGTAGGCATTACCACTTTAACTTTTTACCGAGGTAAAATAGTACCTTGTCACTCAGTACAAGTACCAATCACAAAATGAATTAATTGTAATAACTGTTGTCAACTGAACAAAAGATTTGTTGCTTTCCTAAGCAGTTTTAACTGCCACTGATAACTATATACAGAGGTTCCCATTGGTTTTATTCACTGTACGGAGGGAGAACATAATTTCTTCTGCCTTTCTCTGCAGTTCATTGTTAAGTGATTAGAACTGGATGTAAAGCCCTGCATTTTTTTAAAAAAAAAACACCATATAATTAATTAGAACCTTTCCTCTTTGTTTAGGCAATACTTCCTCAAAAATACTCCAAGCATTTTAACCAGTTAATTGTAACACTTTTATTCCATGATTGAGTTCTTAAACAGAAATAATTTAAGGCAGGAATCTTTGGGGAAGGAGAAAAACAGATGCGTAGCACCAGTGCCTATGCTTCCAGCCCATGAATTTAAAATTTTGATTTGTCCTTATATGAGAATTGGTCACAGGATAGAGAATGTCACAAAGGCTGAATGTGAACTGAAACTATTCTCCTTTTTTTTTTTTTTTTTTTTGTTTGTTTGGTCACACTTCCCCAAAAAAAACAAAAAGCACATTAGAAAGACTTTCCAAAGGTTATTTTTCAGCAAAGGGAGGGGAAATGGGATGAGGGCTTTAAAAACCACATATGTTGAAGAGCAGATTGTGGTGGGAAATCAAAGAATCCCCCCAAGACAACATCCCCCAAATTTGGCAGCCAAACAATATATGGAATAGCAACTTTGCCATGGGTTGCTGGGTTTGGGTAGAAACCCCAAAATAATAATAAATAGGTTAACCTCCTTTAAAAACTTTGCTTTCAAACAAACAAAAAATAAAAATAAAAAATAGAAGGAGAAAAAAAAACAGATTGACAATTGTAGTCCATTCCCTCTGGTGATTTTATTATATCACTGCTCTCCTGCCTGCAGCTTTTGGCTCTTCCATTAAAGAAGGAAAGAAACAAAGACACAAAAGTGTGTGTGTGTGTCCCTTTGGCCACAAAGACCTTGGCTGCTTCTGTTCTTAATTATTTTAATTATCGTCAGTGGAAGGAGGGATTTGTCTCTTTAGATTAAGTAAGGCATCCCTTTTCATTTAGACTCAACTAGTTTACTAATTGGTCAGAGCTTTCTGTCTATTGCAGCTTTCTCATATTTGAGGTCCTCGCACAGGCCAAGGGACTGCAAGGACTGCGTTGTCTGGGAATTCTGGGAACTGAAGTCCCACCAGTTCTGGAGGGCCTCTATAATAAAAGGGATTGGCACACAACATAGTTATGTTGGAGAAAAGTAAGGAATGGGAGGGCTCTTGAGCGGAAGAACAGAGTTGGAAGGGACCTTGGAGGTCTTTTAGTCTAACTCCTTGCTCAAGCAGGAAACCCTACATTACTTCAGACAATTGGTGGTCCAATCTCTTCTTTAAAACCTCCAGTGTTGGAGCACCCACAACTTCTGGAGGCAAGTAGTTCCACTGATTAATTGTAATTGTAAAGGAAGTTTCTCCTTAGTTCTAGGTTGATTCTCTTCTTGATTAGTTTCCATCCATTTGTTAGCACTGAGAAGGATGGTTTAGTTCAGGGATGTGAGCATTGAAATGAATGGTCTTATATGGATGGGATGGGGTCTTTGGTTAGTTATTTATTAATCAAATTTATATGGCTGTCCATCTCATGGAAAGTGATTCTGGGAAACAATCCAGGACCTACCATTTGTAGTTAAGATGTTGCTAAAAAGGTGATTGACAGTCAGCCATGGTACTTATGGCTTATGACTTATTGCAGTGGCCTCATGATTACATTGTCCATTAGCATTGGCGTGTATTTATGAAGGTTGCAGTATCTCAGGGTTATGTGATTGCCATTTGCAACTTTCCCAGGGCATTCTGGCAAAGTAAATCAATGGGGAAAGCCAGAGTTGGTTAATGACCACATGATTGGCTTAATGACCAAGGTAAAAATGGGTGCAATAGCAACTAACTACATTGCTTAGCAGCAGAGATCCTATCTTTAAAACACAAATCAATGATGGTTTGTATTAAAAGGAATTGAAATAAAGTTCTTGGAAATCGGGAAAATGGATATTGCAAAAATATTTCAAGATAAGAATATTTGCCCATTTTTTCCATATATGTAATGTTTGAAGCATCTTCTCCACTGGAATAAGAGGTGATCAATCAAAGAATCTCTGCCCTAACCAGATTGCTAAATCTAGTCACAAAGCCAGCTGAATGACTTTGGACCAGTCACTCTCTCTCAGTCCTAGGAAGGAGGCAATGGCAAACCACTTCTGAAATCTTGCTAGGAAAACTGCCAGAGTCAACACTGATTTAAAGGCACTAAATAAATAAACATATCTGTTATGCATGTCCTGCAATTGCACTAAAGATATTCAGTTCTTAATTCTCATAATGACCTGACTGACACTAATTACATGATACAAATTACTGCAAAAATCAATAATTGGTGCAATGACCTGTTGGACCTTTATTTTATCAAACCATACTTCCCCAAACAGGCATGCACTGAAAAAATATTTTTAAATAGCTTAATGTGAGAGAAGGGGAGGGGGAGAGAAACTGGGGGAGAGAGGGGAGAGGGAGAGAAGGAGGGAGAGAACAGCTGAATAAGTTACAAACAACTTTCATTTTTATGCATAAACAGTTAAATTTGAGGTGTGGGTATATCTTAAAGGAACATGCATCAGAATTACAGATAAGCAGGTTCATAAATAATTCTAGTCAGTGTGAATATGTACAAAATACCCACTTGTTTTAAGTCTTCAGCAAAATAAGAAGCAGCAATTGAATTATACTATTCTTGCTCAGTAGTCATGCAAGTTGGAATCAAGAATATGCACCATACACAGAGAAAAATAATAATAATGCTACCTGCATTCTTTATCACAAATGCGAATGAAATATTGTTATCCAAAATCAACCTCTTTAAAAAAAACAACTGAATAGTTATTTGCTATAGCAAGACTCTAAAACTTAATTTCCTAATTGTTTTAGATACAATTCAGGAATACTTTCCCAAGAGCTCACAACATTAATCCCAATTAAATATTGTTCTACTTTTTGCAAAGGCTTTTATCAGTTGTAACAATCCATCACCCTAAATGTTTCAGGGGACATGCAGCAACAAGTGATCAAAACATGGAGAAATGTTTGATTGAATTCTTACATGTATCATGTAGTTCTAAACTTAGTGCACTATATTGAGTGATTTTCAGCCATATGAAAACAGGAATTTCTAAGGGAGTTATAAAGTCAAATCTTTATAATTCCCATAGTTTCAGCAGAAGGCATGCACCTCTGCCTACATTGTTTGATGATGTTATTTAATAACCAAATCTGATTTTTTTTAGGATAGTGTTGTATATACAGTCTTGTTATAATCCTTCATTGGCTGGTTACTACTTAAAGAAGAAGAGAGATAAAATGTTAAGATGTTCAACTGTATTTTTTTTCTTTTTAAGCTGAGGCAGAAATATATTTTGCTGATTTTTTCCTAAGTCTAATATCAAATACTCTTTGCAAAAGTTAACTGTGTCATATTTTCATGCTGTTCAAGATTTAAAGGATAAGTTGCATTCATGATATACCAGACTCATGTAGTATTCGTTTAGGGTGGGGCAGGAGATTTTAAAATCAATGCATTCCAAAGCAGGAAAATATGCATGTCAAGTTTTCTCTGGGCTGCATTTTGACAGAAGGTTATAAACTCCAATCAGGGCAAAGCTGACACCATCTCAGCTAGTGAACAAGAACTGGGTATTGCATTAATCAGAGAGGAATAAGTTCAATTGCAAGTTATAAACAAAAGAAAGGAAACTATAAATTTTATTGGTAAACTTTTATTTAAAGTTTTACAAAAGAAGATAAAAACTAATACAAATTGAGAAAAAGAAATCAAAGGGAAAGCTAAAAGCACAAAAAAGTTAAAGAAAAATAGAAAAGAAAGGAAAAAGATAGAAAGAAGTGGCTTCTCATATTCTTTAGAGCTATTTTAAATAAAATCATAAATTTACCCCTTATTCAACATTGCAATATAGCTCTGTCTAATCAGCAAAACCATAAATCACAAGTTCATTTTTTTCTGTTTCATACAAAAAGTAAATTATTGTATTTTAGCAGCTTATTCCTTATTGACAAAAAGACAGAGTGGTTTTGTTTTTTAATTGGGAGTTCAGACTTAAATGTGTTGAATTTCATTCTGCTTTATATTTTTATTTTTTAATTTCTTCCTGACTCTGGGCAATGCTTCCTCTGTAGTATTGTCTTTTTTTCTTCTTCTGTTGCTCATTAGAAAAAATGTTAAAAATCCATTTTCATCTGATTAATAATAAAGCTGATCACATGTAACCTAATTTTCATTCCCTGCTTGCCACTGTCTGTGGAGTCATATACAAAGTGACCTTTGAATCACCACTGGGCCCATAAAGCACAATAAGCACCATTGTCCTGTCAAAAATTGAAGATGTTTTACATCATTACAAAATTTAATGTTCCATCTTTTCAAATGCACTACTTTTCAAAGGCCACATTCCAATTGAAGCTTATTAAAATCAGACTCAAGTTTCCCGTGGTAGGGAAGAAACAGGAGTTTCTCATGCATTTTGGAGTCATATGAATCACTCTTTTAAAACAGATATGGTTACACATTAGGTTTGAAAGGTACAGTAACTGCTGAGCCTCCACCGTCTGCAACAGTGAAGCTTTTGTGCTTATAAATCCAAAAACTGCCTCCTGATCCCCTTATTCTTCATCCACACTGTATCCTATTTACTTATGGATAAGTCAACTTACGGAATAAAATTGTTGTTGAAAAGTTCAGGGGTTGAATGGTGGGAGAGATGCTGGCTGAAAGATTCTGTTCACAATTGATTTAATGAGCTTCTCTGTGAAATACATAGCTGCTTAAAAAGAGCAAAAGTTTCCTTTTTTTTTTTTTTTGTTCAGATGAACATTTGAACACGGCAAAATGATGCTTTCATAACAGGGCATGTTGAAGACAAAGTCGTAACGCCGTGTTTCTGAATCTTGTGAACTTTAAGATGGTTGGTCTTCAACTCCCAGATTTCCCCAGACAATCAGGAAATTGAAGTTCACCCACTTTAAAGTTTGCAAGGTTGAGAAACACTGCCCTATCGTGTCAATCGATTAAAGAAATGGGTAGATAGCTGCATAACAGAATAGCAGAGTTGGAAGGGGCCTTGGAAATCTTCTAGTCCAAGTAGGAGACCCTATCCAATTTCAAGTGGCTAGCCAGTCTCTTCTTAAAATCCTCCCATGATGGAGCACCATAACTTCTGAAGGCAAGTTGTTCCACTGGTTCATTTTTCTCACTGTTAAGGAAATTTCTCCTCAGTTCTAGGCCGGTTCTCTCTTTGGTTAGTTTCCATCCATTGCTTCTTGTTCTGTCTTCAGCTGCTCTGGAAAATAGGTTGAGCCGCTCTTCTTTGCAACCCCTGCAACAGGGCTGATAAACATATGAAATTGAAATGGAAGTAAAGGGTCTGCAAAATAACATTTTTCAGCAGTTTCACCCAAACTTGCCTTTGTTTGTATTTTGTAGTGTAGTGGTTGTTTGTTGTGCTTTGACCTATTGGCATCATGACCTATCTTGCTCTCCATTATCCTAGAACTGCCCAGAGGATATGTTTATCTGGATGTTTATGTTGAAAGAACTGTAATGTGAAATTCACAACTGAATGTTTCAACATGGTCAAGCAACTGAGACCAGGGGAAAGCAAAGTGGAGAAGAGAAATTCATGAACATATTTTGATGATTTCAAACAAAATAGTGAAAACCTAAATATGAAATCCTATCAATCAATTAAGAATGTGATCTTTTCATCATTACAAGAATATTGACCTTTTACACATAATACATGTATGTTTATTTATGAATTATGTACATGTATATTAACACATGTGCAATGTCCAACGTACCTCTAAATAGAATTTTTGGAAAGCTGAGATACAGCTTGAAATAAATAAATTTAAACTGACATTTTAGTATTTTCTCCTTGTACTCCAATGGATTGTTTGGCTGACCCCCCTGGAGTACAAGTACCCTACTTTGAAGAACGCTGTTACAGATAAAATACTGTTAAAATTTTACTATTATTATTTTAAAACAGGAAATAATTATTAAGTGAAAACTCTTCAATAGTAAATACATTTTCATAATTATCTATAGTGAGCCTTTTCAACATGGCAGGTTCCAGTGTGATCTAGGAAGGTTAAAAGCTGTATGCCAAGACAATGGAAGGCCTATGAAGAAGGGTTGATGTACCACAAATAACTGTTTGTAACATATTAATTACCTTTTAAAGTGAAACTTCCTGTCCTTATCAAAGTCAACCTATTCATCCTCTACCAGTAAAGCAGTAGGGGAAAAAAAGGAACATCAATCATGTTCAGATTGGATATACATCTTCTTACCATGATTATGTTCAAATGTCTTATAATCTCTTATCAAAACATAAAGGAGTCAAATTCATTTTAAAATTACAACTGAAACTCATTTATGAAGTCAAGAGGATTAAATTCAATTAAAATAACTTTGAAGTCAGAATGGGGAAAATATTTCAGAGTGATAGAAATCAACACATTGTTATTGCCTTTGTTCTCTTATGTGTGAAAAGGTTCTGAAAGGAGAAAGTGAGGGAGGGAGGAAGAGACGGAGAAAATTATAGGTGGAGAACAAAGTATAGAGAATTAGGTGATTGTACAAAATATACATCCCAGTCTAAATTGAAAGTTTGAAAAGACTGCATAGATGAAATATTTTTTATAAGTTTTGCATTGTAGAATCATGATGGTACTTCAAGTTCTTTTACTGGATGCAGCAAATATAGAGATTTTGTCTGTCTGTCTATCTATCTGTCTGTCTGTCTATCTATCATCTCTTTATATATATCTAATATGCTTTCCTTTTTGCCTTTCCCTACCTGTTGACATGATCTAATAACTAATTTCAGTATTCTAAGGATTACAAAGCATATTGCCCTTCAAAGACTTCTAGTATTAGATATACAGTATTTTCAAGACGGTTTAAATTATGCAAATAGTTAGTAATAAGTGATATGACTCATTTTTTTCTCAACTAAATTAGGATCAATTTTCAATAGTTATTTTTATTTCAAAATTTTTAATTTCCATGAACCAGCTTCTCATCACTGGTATATCTGTATAAATCTGGATGCAAGCCACACTACCAAAGATCTTGGTTGATTATCTTTGAAATCCAGAATTTCCAAATGCCCTCAGCTTTTTTTTTTTCCCCATGAGAATGTGCAAACATTTGTAGGTTTCCATCAGATCCTGCATTGGATAGGTCCTCTTGTAGAAAAATATATTAGTTTCTACTCAGCTTCACTGCTCTTTGTAAAAAAAAAACAACTGGCTTGTTTTTTCCATTCGAGTTCAACATTTCTTTAAAAGGAGATTAAAATTTTGATGAAATTGTCATGAATGGAATGTGTCCTTGTTTAGTGAAGGGTTACAGGAGGAGCTTTTATTATGGGTGAAGTGAAAAACAAGAATAGTAGAACACAATCTCCTCTATTTCTAAAATAAAAATGATAGCAAAAGGAAAACTTGCCTTTCTCCACAGGGTCGAAAAGGAAAATAATCCAGGAATGTCCGGTTGATAGATTAAGGTAAATGTTCCCCTCTCACATACATGCTGGTCATTTCTGACTTTAGGGGGTGGTGCTTATCTCCATCACAAAGCTGAAGAGACAGCGCTGTCCGAAGACGTCTTCATGGTCATGTAGCCAGCATGACTAAATGCTGAAGGTGCACAGAACTCTTTTACCTTCCCCTATTTTTCTACTTTTTACATGCTTTCGAACTCCGTTTTGCAGTGCTTGGGATTTGAACCTCCGAACTACTGACCTTTCCAATTGAGAAGCTCAGCATCTTAGCCACTGAGCCATGTCCACCGGTAGATAGATTATTCAACCCTTAATAACTCCTTCCCTGAACACCAAAAATAGCCCCCTATTTCAGCTAGGGCTCTGAGAAACCTAAAGGCATATTCATCAAATTCCTTCCATTTCAAGGGCTCTCTTTCATATTAAAGAGCCAGGTTTGGGATCATGGCTAAGGACTGAATTCTAGCCCCATCGCATGAAGCCAACTGGGTGACCTTCTCTCAGCTCTAGGAAAAAGGCAGTGACCAACTACTTCCAAAACCTTGCCAAATCTTCTTGGGTGCTATCTGCCACAAAAGTTGTGACCTTCTAGAAGCTTTTTCCTTTCTAAGATAGGAGTTACAAACTTTGAAAAACACACCGTGTGAACTTCCCCAGTTCTGCTGGTGTATTCATTTTCTAAGTATTAATTTGGTTCTTACTGTACTTTGGGAAGCGTTTGAATATTTATACATGTAAGTATTTATTTTCCTGGTAAAATTAAAGCTCCATTGTCTCGCAACTAGCCGCACTTGTTCTGACACTCTAGAAACAAAACCTTCACAAGTATGATAACCTTTATTTATAGATGGCAATAAGCATATTTAGCAATTTTATTATTCATGACCCTTGCACTAAATATCATAATCAGAATACAGATGTGCAGGATAATTTCCATGTACAAGTTACGGTAGTAATTCTTCTGCCACAAAAATAGCGCTGGATTTAGAGACATAATATGCCCCTGTTTAATAAATGTGTCTTAGAAGAAACAAAGAGGCTAAGAAATAGACTTGGAGAGGTCCTACTTTAATAACCAACTTCATAAATATATAGCCACCCCTAAACGTAATGCAAAGCTCTAGCATTATACATTTTGTATGCTTGTTCCTGCTTAGTTTCCCTTAGCTTACAGGAACATTATTTATTGCAAAGAAAAAACCCAGCCGTGTCTTGTATCTGCATTATTCTATATAAATGCAATTGGAGGTATCTTTTATTGCTTAAAGTAATCAAACCTGATATTAATATTGTCTTAGTGTGGGTGTATGGAAAGGTAAAAAAAAAAATACTTGAGCATCATTTTTCTGGTTTTTGTTCAACTGAACAAGAATCAGTCATTCCTTTAAGATTATCACATATCCAGAGAAATTAATGTTGATCTCTATCCTCTGGACTAATATGCACCTCAGAAGTTAAGTATTCACTGAATATTGCATTTCTCCAAATGTTTTAACATAGTAGTTGGTAGCTCAATATTATAGTTGAGAACTTATATTGGAATGGATGTGATGAGGATAAATGTTCAAAAATTTAGTTTCTTGTCATTTCTACAAGTTTTTTTTTTTTAAAGCACTACAAATTGAGAAGGCAACACATTTATAGATTCTTTAAAAATGGAAGAAAAAACATTCTTTTTCCTCAAAATGCTGTGATCTGCCAGAGAAGTCCATTGTGGACAGAATGACAA
The DNA here is from genome assembly GCA_015471245.1 of Laticauda colubrina. Lineage (NCBI taxonomy): Eukaryota > Metazoa > Chordata > Lepidosauria > Squamata > Elapidae > Laticauda > Laticauda colubrina. The sequence goes on from BLBF01000045.1 coordinate 9,095,705, forward strand.
GAATCAAAACCTTCTCTTGTCCTCTTCTGCAGTGGAATAAATTTACAAAAATAAGTGTACATTGAGGAACAATATGTAAAACACACTATAAGTTTTTTTTTAAGTGCACTTTTTAGGGAAGCTTAGTTGCTAGTTGCATATCAAATGATATTTTAAAAACCTTACATTGTGGAACATTGTATAAAAAAGACTTTCCAATGGTACAGCTCTTGCTCCAAGCAGTATCAGCCTCTAAGTATCAAAATTCACTTTTCCCCATTGTTGGGGGTACAAGGCACTTTCTTTCTTACTTCTGAACATCCTAACCTAAAGAACATAGCACGCAGTTCTCATAGTTTATAAAGACAAATGATGAAAAGAGACCAGGATTGAGTTTTATAATGCGTGTGGTTTAGCAAAGTTTTTTTCTCAGTTAATTTACAGTGTGTGCATATTTGTGGGTCTCAGTTCCAAATGTTAAGTAACATATATGCCTTCCTTCTTTTCTTTCTTTGATCCAGCCCGTGTTTTCTTCTCCTCTTCCTGGCCTGTTGCACAAACAAATTATCTTTAACTCGCTTTAACTTTGTAGAAAGTTAACAATCCCCAGAGATCCTCCAGTGAACACTTAATTTCTGGTCTTTTAAATTAGAACCTTTTAAAAGGGGGTCATCTCAACACTTTCTTCAGTTTTGGGGTGAGATAAACAACAGAGGCATTGAGAAGTGCATATCCAGAAGCTGAAAATTTGAATTTTACTTCTTCCTTCATCCTTCTTGAATTCTCCTAAACTAACTGCGCTGGAACCATTTCAGTGCATCAGGTTGAGTTTTTCACAATGTCTCTGAAGCAGAGTGTCTCATTAAACATATGTTAAAAAAGTACCTCTGTGAAAATATGATAAAGTATGTATTAACTACAAAGAAGATCAGAGGAAGACTCTATTTAAAAGCAGTGCAACATAAAACTGGTCAGAAATAGCAACATCAATCAATGTCAGAATAAAAAGAAAAGTAATTTGAAGAGTTTTTTTGGGGAGAGAAAGAAAAAAATCCTCTCTCTCTTTTTCCCCTCCTTTCTCTTCCTCTTTTGAGTTGACGTGTGATGCATATTTTTACCTTGACAATCTCACATTCTGTCTCTATACTGCCATAAATTAGAGTCCCAAACCAAGGCTGAGGATCAGAAAGGAATGTTGAGGCTGGTTTGTAGAAGACCAAATTATGTAAGTATCATTACCATTGATTCTGAAGGGCACCCGTTTGATTTCAGTTGAGTTAGCTTTCAAGAAAATAAATCTATCATAGAGTTTTCTGTGCCATCCTTCAATAATGTTCTCAGAGGCTTACTTGAACAAAGCAAACAAAAAGAACTGAAAAACAGCAGAAGGAGCAATTAGAACAAGGAAGAACAAATAAAACCATATTCAAAGCAACGTATTTTGTAAGATCTTCAGTCACCAAATAGCAGCTCTTCTATTTACTGAAATTCTATTAAACTACCCATAGATCCTCACTACAGTCCTGCTGTGGGTTTTTATCTTCTCTTTCTTTTTTACCTTCACCAGCATCAGAGATTTTTCCAGAGCGCTCAGTCTTCCCATAAAAAGCCAATTTGGTTTAGCAGTTAAGGCACCTGGCTAATCACCAGAAGACAGTGAGATCTAGTCAGCATTAAACACACAGACACACACACACCTATCTATCTATCTATCTATCTATCTATCTATCTATCTATCTATCTA
>BLBF01000045.1:9097782-9108312 GCA_015471245.1 Laticauda colubrina
CTCTCTCTCTCTCTCTCTCTCTCTCTCTCTCTCTCTCTCTCTCTCTCCACCTTTACATACATATACATACATACTATTTTGCCTTCTCCATCTCATAGTTTTTGGGAGAGTCAAGAGTTTGAAACACATGTAACTAATACATGTCATTTCTGCCAAGTTTACATGTTAGTATCCCAGGAATTTTAAAGATACATCTGATAAGAAGCACCAACAAGCTTAAGTTTATCCATAGAACTTATTTCTGTAATTCAAAATGCCCTTATTTGAAAATCAAAGAAAAGCTGCACACGAAGGCAACACCCAGGGAAGTGACTCCTTTGGATCATAGCCTAACCAAAATTACATTTCTGTTTACCATTTGATGTATTGGAAGAGTTAATTACTTTCTTCCCATTGGAATCACAGTTGGTATCACTTGTTAATAGCAATAGCACTTAGATTTGTATACCACTTCATAGCACTTTACAACATTCTCTAAGTGGCTTACAGAATCAGCATATTGCCCCCAACCACCTGCGTCCTAATTTTACTGACCTCAGAAGGATGGAAGTCAAGTGATCAGGATCAAACTTGTGGCTGTGGTCAGAGTTAGCCTGCAAATACTGCATTCTAACTGCTGTGCTACCATGGCTCATTGATCACCATCTTATCCTGAACTGAACTGAAGGCCAGTGTCATTGCATGACTGGTGAAAATGGCATTAGGAATTTATATAAGATCAAACAGGATCAAGGAAACAGGTGGAAGAAGCCTCAGGTTGGGAAATGGCACATGAGCATCTCAACATCCATCTTGTCCAAGAGAATTGCTCAACACCACAATAATTATGAAGGGTAAACAACTCTTCAAGCAGCATCAAAACTGCAATGTAACCTAACCAGATGTTACTATTTAAAAATAAAAACACTGACTGAGGAGATTTCAATGAAATATTGACTCTCGGAATAGCCTCCAAACACCTAATTTGATTTTTTTCCCCTCCTTTCTTACCTCCCATTCACATTTCAAAGATGGCATTGTGATCATCAGAGACAAGGACACATCAGTAGCATTTATCTTTCAGTGTGACATCTTCAATTTCCACACTTCTACAGGCAACATTAAGCATCTTCTTAACTTCAGTTTTCATTAGGAAAGTTTGAGCATTTTTGCTTCTTACAGGCAACTTGTTTGTTTGCCAATCCAGATATTTCTTTCCTAATTTGGATGTTGGGTGGAGTTTTGTGTGTTTGTGTGTGTGTGTGTGTGTGTGTTTGGTGAAGGGAATGGGCTGGCAGGCTGATTGTGCTGTTTTTGTTACACAGCATTGTATGAAATGGCACGGCAGAATCTTCCAACTTTTATCATGAGCATAGAAATGGGGCTGGGGCAAATGAGAGAATGCAGGTAGTCCTTGACTGACACCTATAACTAAGTCCAAAATCTCTGTTGTTAAGTGAGACATTTGTTAAATGAGTTTTGCCCTGTTTTATGACATTTCCTACCACAGTTGTTCAATGAATCAATACGGTTGATAAATTTTCCACCTGATTGTTAAGTGAATCTGACTTCCCCATTTATTTTGCTTGTCAAAAAGTTGCAAAAGGTGATCACATGACTATGGGACCCAACAACAATTGTGAGTATGAATCTGTTGCCAAGCATCTGGGATGCAACAAAGGTCGTAAGTGTGATAAATGGTCACAAAACAGTTTTTTCAATGCCACTATAACTTTGAACAGTCACTAAATGAACCTTTGTAAGTCAAAGTCAACCTGTAATTTAGGAACATAAGCAGCAATCTTGTATTTGTTGGATTCTCCCACTGCCTTTAATGTTGTTTTGCTTAACCATGGTTTGCTGAGCAATCCATCCTAGCCCAGTTCACAAAGAAGGCTAGGCTTATACCGTGGGTATAATATAAAATATATAATATATATAAAAACCAAACAAACACTATGGACTGGCTCAGCTTCAGATCACTGATCCATTTATAATTTCAAGATGCTTTCTCTTTTAGCCCTGAGATGCCGGGAGTTGAATTTGACCTATGTTATGTCTCTCAGCAACAATTTGTTAGCTGATCTTTTTTATTAAGTGCAGTCCTTGGGACAAAAGCTGCCATGAAACATTCTCCATTTTCACTAGATTGGAGAGAAGAAAGTTTCTGGCAATTCTGTGGAAATGGGATTCCTGCTTGGAAAATGCTGGCAAGCAGAGATTAAAAACTATTCCTGTATTTATTTATTTGGTTTAGAAAACATATTGACCGCTTGACAGATCAGCATGGAGAAAATATATCTGTACAGATGCTTAGAATTTACTTATTAATTAAATGTTTATATGCTGCCCATTATGGAGCCTCTGTGGCGCAGTGGTTAGCGTGCAATATTGCAAGCTACTTCTGCAGCCAGTTCAAATCCCACCAGGCTCAAGGTTGACTGAGCCTTCCATCCTTCCAAAGTGGGTAAAATGAGGACCCAAATTGTTTGGGGCAATATGCTGACTCTGTAAACTGTTTAGAGAGGGCTGTAAAGCATATACACTTTATTACTGTAAAGTGGTATATCAGTCTAAGTGCTATTGCTATTTCACAGTTCAGTGCAACTCTGGACAGTTCAGAATTGCCTCAAACCGTAACAACAACCTGATGGCAACTTGTCATCATCATCACTATCACTATCATCAACATCATCATCATCATTTACTATTTACAAAGTCCGCATTGCTATTATTGCTATTATTATTAATTTTCTCATCACTCTTTATTACCCATCCCTTCCCACTTGTGAATGTACAACTGTAACTTTGTCACTTGTATCCTTATGATTTTTATTGGCTGTTTCCTAGTATGATTTGATTGCTTATTGTACCCTATGGCTATTATTAAGTGTTATCCCTGATGATTCTTGACCCTTGATGAATGTAGCTTTTCTTTTATGTACACTGAAAGCATTTGCATCAAGACAAATTCTTTGTTTGTCCAATCACATTTGGCCAATAAAGAATTCTATTCTATTTCTATTCTATCATCAGTGACAACAGTTTATAGCAGAGCTGTCAAACTTCTGGCCTGCGGGCAGGATGCATCACGCGATGGCCACACCCACTCCCAGTTTAGCGAAGGAGGAAAAAGTCCCGATATGTCACATGATGCTGACGTGATGATGTGAATTTGACACCCCTGTTTTGAAGGATTTTGGGTGGTTGACACTTGATGAAAACTATACACATCAATCCTTTTAAGCTACAATGTAGTAAGTCACAGAAGCCCATCAATAATCAGTCCATAAACCCATAAAAATCCTCCACCAGATTCTCCATTACATGACCAATTCAATCTTCACACCATTGCTAAAAATACCAACAGGGAATTGCTACAAAGCTTGAGGGCCAATGCATGGAAAAAGATCTTTAAAGCGGTCTATTTTTAAAAAGTACTGAATTGAACGCTCATAAGAAACTATTTTGGAAAATTTCATCTAAAAAGGTTTGACTCAACTTTGGTTTTCTCAACTCAGTCAGATTCAGGGTGAAATAGATATCTGCCTGTCTGTCTGTCTGTCTGTCAGGTGCAAAGTACCAGGTCCAAATGAGAAGGATATAAATGTACTGATTTATTGCTGAAGCCAATGTACAGGAATCTTCTCATCTGAAGGTTTGCACCTGGGTAAAGCTAGATCAAGTTCAATGGCATTCAAGAGGGAATGAAGTTTGTTTTCTTGTGAATGTGTAGAGACTCTACACTTATTATTCTTTTGACTTCTTCCCTTGGCTCTGCCAGTTTCTCTTCGACACTATTACTACTTTAGTACATAAGTATAGAAATTTCCCATTTTAATAAATTTAATAACATCATTTGCTCCCTGAAAGGATAAAGGTACAGCTAGCTAATCAGTTTGGTGGTATGCCAAGAAGACCCATATTATTTTTAAAAAATATATAATTATTTCTTCGTAATTTGTAATTCAGTACCACAGAATGTTAACAATTTTTTAAAAGATGATTTAGTAAATCTGAGTCATTATATATTTTCTCCTCAGCATACTTAATAGTAGAAGGGATATTAATTTGTTGTTCCAGTTTCCACTGAGAGGTCAGTTATTTGCCCTTTTTTTCTTTGCTCCCAATATTCTTGTGTTATGAAACTCTGTGCATATTCTAAATCAATGCGTAAAGAGAATTAAGTTTCATTTTAGCAGGCATAAATTATTTATATAATTCCAGTGTACATCGTCTTGCATCAGTAACTCCTTCGTTTTATTTATCCAGTGTTCTCATTTACTTTTAAAAAAAATTTCCATTAAAAATGTTCAAAATATAATCACCCATATATTTTTAAAATATCCCAAACAATCATTAAGTCATGCACTTGTCATTTCATTTCCCCTGGATTTAAAAATGTTTAATAGATATGTATTTAAGTATCATCTTGAGAAAATATGGCAATTCTTTTAATCATTGATAATGTTATTTAAACATAATTGGATATTTAATAGATTTAATATTATATTATCTATACGATCAATGAAGGCTCACAATGCTAAAATATTGAAATTGGAACAAAATATGTGGGATTGAAAAGAAACATTTATTGTTATTTTTTTATCCCATCATATATGCTGGAATAAAGAAATTATATAATTATTTTTCTTTGCAGTCCCTCATATTTTATTCTCATTAGAATATATATACACATATATGATGGAATAAAACTCAAGGCAGCAAATACAGATAGTTTTTGACTTACGACCACAGTCAAGCCCAAAATTTCTGTCATGTGAGACATTTGTTAAGTGAGTTTTGCCTCATTTTACCTCATTCCTTGCCATAGTTGTTAAGAATGGCTGCAGTTGTTAAATTAGTAACATCGTTGACAAACAAATCTGGCTTCCAGATTGCCCTTGCTTGTCAGAAGGTGGCAAAAAATGATCACATGAGCCAGGTGTCAGCATCCAACTAACCAACTCCAAACCAATAAACTCTGAGACAAGCATTTTCTCAAAGTTCCTTTTTATTACAGTTGTCATATTGGCACAGCTAGGAAAACCCGAATCTGACAGTTCCAGGTTTTCCCTTCCCAAAAGAGAAATCAAAGACCCATCCCCTGCACCCACTAGTCCATCACATGGCCCAATCAAAACCTCTTGCCAATTGGAGACATCCCTCCAGTCACTTCCCTCCAGGTGCAGGCCAACATGTCCTTGACTCTTTGGAAAAGGATGTTGTTGCGTCGAATCTTCTACCTCACTATGAAATCCCCCCTCCCAAATTCTCAAGCACTGAATGTGGCAGCCTCAAAGCTTCCAAGTAAAAAACAAATTGGCTTCCAAGGTGACACCAGGGACATTTCAACCATCATAAATATGAGTCAGTTGCCAAGGGTCCGAACTTTGACCACATGACCATAGGGACTTTGCAATGGTCATAAGACTGAAAAACAGTTATGAGGCACTTTTTCAGTACCATTTTAACTTTGAAAAATCATGAAACAAACTGTTGTAAGTTGAGAGCTATCTGTATCACTCCTACTTCTGCTACTTCTTTGTCCTACAATGACACGTGTGAAGTGGCTTGGGCTGAGAGAGAGTGACTAGCCAAAAGTCATCCCAAATCTTCTGGAAGATTTAAAAATATTATATATCTGCCAAATACAAACTTACATATTTAGAATTTTTTTTGGTAAGAACAATATGACTATGTAACATTGCTAAAATCAAATCTCAAGCCATAATGAACTAACCACAACGAAACCTAAAGCCCATGTCACACCGAACCAATGGATGCAAAGAGGATGTAAAACGGTCAAAAAAGCTTGCCATCCGTTGGAAAACGCGATGTACTCACTGCCTCCGTTTGGCTTCCTCTCTATCCGTCCAGCATCCATTTATGGACGTTTCATCCGCTCCAAAAGTTTTGGGGTGCCCAAAACTTTTGCGCAGAAAATGTATCCAGTTCGTCCGTTCTGCATCCGCTACGCATCCGCTACGCATCCGTTACGCATCCGCTATGGCCGGTAGGCATCCGTTACGCATCCGTGCAACTCGCATCCGCTTGGACGCAGGGAGGAAGCAGAACGGACGCAGAACGGATGCAGAACGGATGCAGAACTGATGCAACACGGAAACAAAGCATTTAAAATGGAAAAAACATCCGCAGAGGGGACCTATCTCAGATATTAAGGATGTCTAGAGGATGCCTAGAGGATGCCTAGAGGATGCAAAGGGACACCTATACTGCCTATAAAAAGGGGGAGCAACTCGCCTGCATCTCACTTTCAGAACAGCAGCCAAGCTGTGCAGACCTCTGCAGCCTTCATCTGACTCTTCCTCTTCCACAGCATCCAGTCATGTCCACCGTGGATTGTGACAAAGTCCTTTCGGCAGCCACCATCCTTCTGCAACAGTGCGAAACCATCTACAGGCTCTGTGAACTCTACTACGGGAAGAAAAGGAGCCACCCAAAAAAAGTCTGGGTCCAAAGATGGTTCGCCAGAAGAGCAGAGGACGGACTGTACAACAAGCTGATGGTGGAGCTCAGGAGCGAAGACACTCGGGCATTTCAGAACTTCATGAGGATGCCTCCAGCCATGTTTGACGAACTTGTGCAGCGGCTGACACCCAGGTTGACCAAGACAAACACCAACTTCCCACCCAGCCTGGAACCTGGGCTCAAGGTGGCACTCACTCTGCACCACCTGGCCTCAGGGACCTCCTACAGGAGCATGCAGTATGGCTGGAGGGTGCCATCCAACACCATCAGCATTGTGGTCAGAGAAGTGGTGCAGGCCATCATCGAAGAATACAAGGAGGAGCTCCTCCAGTGCCCCTCCACTGAAGAAGGATGGAAGAAAGTTGCAGAGCAGTGGTATCAGAAGTGGAACTTCCCCCGCACTGTTGGAGCCATAGATGGCAAGCACGTGCCCTGCAAAGTGCCAGCCAAGTCGCGGTCCACTTATTTCAATTACAAGGGCTTCTTCAGCATCATCCTCTTCGCCATGGTCGATGCTGACTACAAGTTCATGTACATCGATGCTTCAGGCAACGGCTCATCTTCAGATGCCCAGGTATACAACGCCAGTCACCTCAAGGAGGGGCTGGAACGCAACTTCATTGTGGGCTTCCCAGATCCAGAACCCCTGCCTAACGACACACAAGATGTGCCCTACTTCATTGTGGAGGATGATGCCTTCTCCCTCAGAACCTACCTCATGAAGCCCTACACCTCCAAATACCTCACCCATGAAGAGAGGATCTTCAACTACAGGCTGTCCAGGGTAAGGCGGGTAGTGGAGAACGCCTTTGGCATCCTGGCCAACAGGTTCCAGGTACTTCTCACCACAATGCAGCATCGCCCAGAGACCGTGAGGAGGATCATGGAAGCTTGCTGCATCCTGCACAATCTCATGCGCACCCGCTGTCCAGTCTTGCAAAACAAGCTCGTAGACCTCCAACAAGGCAATGGGGACACGGAGCCTGGGGAATGGAGGCAAGGGCGAAACCTGATAGACACTGAGGATGTGCAAGGCCCCAACAGAGCCTCACGTGAAGGGAAGAAGCAGAGCAACCTCCTGAAACACTGGTGCAACTCCCCAGCTGGAGCAGTGGAGTGGCAAGACAGGATGGTAGATGCTTAATGGATGCTTCCTTCAGCCTGTCTCATCACACGGATGAGATTGGGCCATGTATGTTTGGTTGGCCTACAATGAACAGGGTGTTTAATAAAGAGTTGTGTTTATGTTGACATGTGTGGATGATTGATTATATCGTTATTGATAATAAAGGGCCATAGGTGTGGCACCTGGGAGGGTGGACCATACAGTCCCACTATGCTTGCACTGGAGGTTTATGTATCCCACTACTATCCTAACCCATCCCACAGCTATTACCCATCCCACAGGTATCCTTACCCATCCCAAAGCTATCCTTACCCATCCCACAAGCAAGCAAAGGCTTAAACCATTTCTAAAAGTTTCCACCAAGACTTTATTAAAAAAAAAGAAATGAAACAAGTGTGTGAATCATAAATAGACTTTATTAACAACAAGCTATAAGACAAAAATGAGTCTCTGGCACTCCTCTTGGTCGCTCAGTCTCAGGGGTGAAGGGTGCAGGTGCTGTGGAGGTGGCTGGTGCTGGAGTGCTTGTCATCAGCTCCTCCAGAAGCAGAAGCAGCAGAAGCGCCAGCCCCAAAAGAGCGAGCCCGTGCTGCAGAAGCCCCAGGAGAACCAGAGTGAGGGTCAGGGGGCGGGATGGTAGCCCTGTCCCTCTTGCCAGGGCTGGCAGCAGATGGCTGAGGCTTGCTGTGCTTCCGCATGGTTGTGGGGTTGCTGGCTGGCAGGGAGGCTGGCAGGAACCAAGGCTGGCAGGGAGGGTGGCAGCAAGGCTGGCAGCAAAGCTTGCAGGCAGACATGCAGGCAGGGCAGGCAAGGCAGCCAATCCATCCGGCAGCAGGTCTTTCCTCTGAATGGCGACCTGCTTCCGAGCTGCTTCCGTTATGTCCACGGGGCTGATGCAATGCATCCTCCCCGCATGCACAATTAACGCCAGGCATCCATTAGGCTTCTGCTGTGCATCTGCTGTGCATCTGCTTCATCCGTTCCGCATCCGCTGTGCATCCGCTGTATCCGTTCCGCGTCCACTTTGCTGAGGCCCCCCGGAAGCCCTGCGGATGTGCCATCTGCTCCCATCTGCTTCCATCCGCTGGGCTTCCGTTCCGCATCCACTTTGCATCCGCCCTGCGTCCTCCCTGCGTCCGTGTTATCCGCTCCAGTTATGCAAATTTTTGCCCCTTTTGAGAGCGGATAACAACGGATGGAACATTTTGCTCGTACGCTGTGTCCTTTTTGCATCCGTTGGGCAGTGTGACATGGGCTTTAGAGATCTTCAGGACATTTATGAAAAATCTCTGAATGGTCTTTAGTAGGGCCATAGTAATTAATAAATGGACTAAAATTATTAAAAGTAACTAATATATTTTTAGAAAAAACGCCCTTCCCAATTGCTAATTTTTCAGTTATGTATTTGAAGACTTGATCATCAGTGTTCCTACAATTCCCACTCATACATATTTAACTAGCCCATCTTCTGGATAAAAAAGTTTCTTTGGTAGAAGAATATGAGCCTCTTATAAAAAACAAAACAAAACTAAAAAAATCTTCAGGCTAAAATGTATTTGTGAAAGACTATCCTACAGAAATGCATATTTTCCTAAACCATCTCTTCCAATTAAGAACTTTTCCATAAATGTATACATTGTTTTAACAATCCCATCTGCCTGAAAGATTTTATTATTAGTTTTCTTTTTCGAGAAGCATCTTCCAAGGTCAAATCAAATATTTTTATGGAACTTGGTGTTCTTTTTGCATAAACACCAGTGGAGGGACTCAATTTTTTTCCTAATGGTTCTGTGGGCATGGCTTGGTGGGCATGGCATGGGAAGGATACTGTAAAATCTCCAGTCAGAGGTGGTGTTTGCTGGTTCTCTGAACTATTCAAAATTTCCACTAACGGTTCTCCAGAACTGGTCAGAATCTGCTGAATACCATCTCTGATATACCTTTAATATTGTCAGGTTACTTTAGGCAAACATTTGAATTAAGGCCAATTTGACTTTAGAGCAATTCTACTGTAGCCAAATTATGGTGGAAGGACAGAGCTTCGGGGAATGGAATACCAAAGATGCAAAGCATTTAGGTTTTTTAAAAAATTATTATAGTTCCTCTTTATGCCTTTGAATAAAAGAAATTATCTTGCTGCGTACATTGTCAAAGATGCATGTATCGTGGCTTTTCTTAAAAATAAAACCCACATGCACACAAACACAATGAGATAACACCTTGTCAAGTATGTATAGTCTTTGTTGACAGCCTTGAATGCAGTCACAATAACGACAGCGCTATTTCAGCAGATTCCCCATTCTGCTGCCATTGGCAGAGTCAGCCATTTTATAAAATTGTGACTGTTTACCACTTTAATCATCAATCTAGAGCTAGTCAAAACAAGAAGTCAGAAGGAGTAGTAAATTGCACTGGTGCTGCTAGAGGAATTTGAACTGTTTTACAGAAATTCACTAAAAATACACAGAGGCGTTTCCCCTGCCCACCCTTCACCTAGCTTTGCAAGAAAAGTTGCACGGAAAGATTGGATGAACAACTCTGGATTATATGTGTTAGGAAAGAAAGAAAGTTTTCCAATAGGTTTAGGGATGGGAACATTATTGGCCTATCTGCATCAGAATATGAGTGTCCTTCTTTGAGGGAAATGGGCAGTTTGGAAATCTGAAAGATAAATGAATAAATAGAATGGAAGGATGGATGGATGGATGGATGGATGGATGGATGGATAGAAGAAAGGAAGGAGAATAGAATGAGAGAGGGGGAGAAAGGAAGGGAAGGAAGTGGGAGGGAAGGAAGGAAGGAGGAAGGGAAGGAGGCTGGAGGGAAGGAAGGAAGAAAGGAGAATAGAAGGAGGGAGGGAAGGAGCGAGGAAGGAAGGAAGGAAGGAAGGAAGGAAGGAAGGAAGGAAGGAAGGAAGGAAGGAAGGAAGGAAG
>BLBF01000045.1:9108322-9123159 GCA_015471245.1 Laticauda colubrina
AAGGAAGGAAGGAAGGAAGGAAGGAAGGAAGGAAGGAAGGAAGGAAGAGGAAAAAATCCCTTAGCTTCAATAAAATCAATTTTAAGAAGAAATGTTGAGAGTTTAAAAAATGCTGCTATCTTTGTACATGAAAAAACAGAACTTTGTAAATATTGTGTTTGTTAAAACTGAGCTGCAGTTCTACCTTGCTTAATACCCAAAGGATTCAGTGGTGCTTGGCTTCATGTAAGTGTTTATGGATTTGCATAACGGGACTGCAATTCTACACACCATTATTGGGAGTCCACCCTATTGAATTCAACAAATACAGGTGGTTCCCAAGTTATGTCTGTAACTGAGCCTGGCACTTATGGCCATAAGTTGTGATGTCATAAAATGGATCACCGTGTCATCGAACTCTATTTTATGACTTTATTCGCAGCAGTTGATAAGTGAATGCCAGGTTCATTATGGCCTGAGTTTTGAAGGAAGCCTAGAGTCAAATAAACAAATGACCCAGAGATATCTGCAAGATACAGCCAAAGTGAAGTGAAGATGGCAACCACAACTGAAGCCCTTGTTGTGTAGGTGTGTTGCACACACAGTGCATATAATAAACAGAGCTTTGATCATGCCATCATCTTGACTTGTTTGGATTGTTCTCTGAAGACATGCAGCCTTTTCTCAATCTCAGATGTCAGGGCTTGTCATTACTGAGTTATGATTTAAATGTGCTGTGCATATTCTCTAAAGTATTCTTTGTTAGTCTTAATTCACATGCTGCAGATGCAAAAGCTAATGTGGCTGTTCAAAGACAGAACAGCCTTTGGGATCCCTTGCCTCCCTAACCATATTGTAGGCTTTCAGGTTAGAAGTGGGGCAGGACTCCAAGAAGCCTAAGGGGCGGGTGGGTTAGAGGGGGCTGTTTTATGACCTGGTCCTTTAAAATAATGATACACATTGTGACACACACACACACACACTATGGACTGTCTTTCCCTTTTCTTTTTTTAATATGTACTCAGCAGACTGTGAGCTATACATTTGATTTGCTGACCAAATGAATTCTGTAATCACAATCTAGGCTTTTATGTTTATGTGAAACAAAGCAGTAAATTTAGATCACTTTAATCACATGTGAAAATGATGGAGTTTCAAGGGACTAGGTCCTGGAAACAGTGGAAGGACAGAAGATTAAAAGAGAGAGTGAGAGAGAGAGGGAAGGAGGGAGGAAGAGAGGGAGGCAGAGAGAGATCCTATAAACATAATATTTTTCCTGACAATCTTATTTAGTAAATTAGCTCATTCTAAATATTTCCACCAGTCCCTTTTTATAGATCCTTTGCCACAACAAAAGAGGCAGAAATTGCTCTAATAATGAGACAATTGAATTTTCAGGTTACAGTTTCCCTTTGAACGTTCATCTTTGAAGAATTCCAGCAATTTTAGACATTGAACAGGGTGTCTGGGTGTCTAGATTTGAGGTCAACTTTCCTAATAGATTCCCTCTTATTATTACTTTTATTTTTCACTATTGCATGATCCTGAGCAAACTTCTTCCTCCTGAGACCATCTCAGGATACATTTGCACATGTGGGTGGAAGAGAAAAAACATTTCCATAATTCATCATCAAATTATGTCCATTCATAAGGTCAACAAGATGAGATGTATGCACTTCTTTGTAATCTAATGAATCACATTTTTTTTTCATCCGCTCAGACATCTGTTCTTTTAATGCCTATTTTAAAAGGGGAAAGGCACTTCTTTTGATTGTGAGGCAATTATTCGAAGAGAATGGCCTTTTGTAATTCTTAACTTATATCTGGAGATAAAGACAACTAGGAGATTTGAGAGCCACATGAAAGATTCCCCCCCCCCTTTTTTTTTTTTGCATTCAAAGTGAAGCCCAGTGCATTTTGGGCACTGTGCCAGCTTCATTTGGGTGTGAAAATGTCTGGCATTTGGCTGGAGTTTTAGTTGCAGTTGAGTACACTGCTGTGAATTGGCTTTTCTGCCTGGTGAATAAACAATGTGAGAAAGATGGGAGGCTAACATTGGAATGATCCCATCGTCCTCCAAGGTCTTGCTTTTATTTCCCTTTTCGACGGAATTCCTCTTGCATGGGATGCTAGGATAACAATTACATGCTCCCAGTCTGCCATCCTGTCTGCATGATTAAGCTATAGTCCAACAGGCTCCAATCTCACACAGTCATTTGTGGAAGGACACAATTGGAAATGGGATTGTAAATACAATTGTAACTATCTAGAACACATGAAGGAAAAACTTGTTCTTAAAGGGGAATATTTGTAGCTTGGGGTTGAAACGAAGAGTCCTTGGTGCTCTCTGATCTTGGTTGCTTTCTTGTGTCAGTACCAAAACTAGATAACATTGTCAGTACTGATGATATTACTGTCAAATGCCAGATAAATCAGGAGATCTGGGCAGTTCAAATAGGTGCAATGATTTATTATAAGCTTAAGCTCTCTACAAGAATCTGAACAATCAAAACAATTTGGTGGTAGATAAGGAATTCACAGTGGGCTGGACTTAGATTTCTTGTGGGCATGAAGGGACTCATGACTGATAACACATCTGACCCCTCCCTCAGGCTCAGCCTGGTCATCTCCTATAGTTACCTAGTTTGGGTAAGGAAACATTTGCAAGAAAACAACCATGCTCAGAAAGCACCAAGGACTCCCTAAGGAGCTGCCCTTTCAGACATAATGACCCAGCAGGAGCACATTAGATGGTGTTGGAAATACATGTGTAGGAGCCTCTGTGGCGCAGTGGTTAGAGTACAGTATTGCAAGCTATTTCTGCAGCCAGCTGCCTACAATTTGGCAGTTCAAATCCCACCAGGCTCAAGGTTGACTCAGCCTTCCATCCTTCCGAGGTGGGTAAAATGAGGACCCAGATTGTTGGGGGCAAGAGGCTGACTCTGTAAACCGCTTAGAGAGGGCTGAAAAGTGGTATATAAGTCTAAGTGCTATTGCTATTTTGCCTCTTTCCTTCACAACCTGGTATCAGTTTGACAGGACTTGGTTTCAGGTAGTGGATATAGGTCCACAGCATTCATGTTTTCCTTGAAACAAGAGAAATAGGGGAAATGTACAAGGCTGACCTAAGACTTTTTCTGTCAGAGGTATCCTCTTCTATCCTATATCCAGGAATATTGATCGGACTGTGTGTCTGTGTGTTCTATGGTGTGTCTGGAAACAGTATGTAGAGGAAAGATGCAGGACATATAAGGTATCTCCTAGAATTTGTCATAACATGTGAAACTTTCATTCTAGCTAATGGTTGGGAAAGCCTATTCAATAAGGGCTATGAAAGCTGCATTTTCAGATAGCCTCTTGATGTTCATTGCTTTGGACGAAGGTTCTGGATAGCTAAGTTTCCTTAGTTTTATAGAGCTGATGAAAGGAAGGAAGAAGAAACAAAGGGACACCCACATACACACACACAAAGGTGTGGAGTTTCAATTGCACAGTTGCCACCAACATCCTGACATTTTCACACATGCACATAATTTATGCACACAAATATACCTGCTCTGGGGAGTCTCTACATTCTATGGCGCTTCCTCCTCCAATTCTCAATCTTTAGTTTTTTAAGTCTGCATGGTGTTAAAATGTAGTGAATTCATGAAATGCTTGGTATGCGCCACCCATTTGTCTCAGTGAGATGGGAAATTATATAAAATTAGTAAATAAATAAAATAAAGTGCACAATTGTGATTTTAGGAATCCATACATCTTCTGCCGACATTGTTCTTCAAGCAAACTTTTTTCCCCCCACTACTACTTTCTATAGCACCAAACAGAAAGAAAACTCATTTAGTTTCTTAAAGGTAGGTGTTGAAATCATTAATAAAAGATGTGCCAATTAAACACACACACACATACACACACACACACACACACACACACACACACAAACCAAACTGGTGATACCACAAATATGGAGATAAAATACTGCAAGAATAATTAGATGCTAGCATCAAAAATGCTGCATTAAATTAAAACAGTGGGGTGTTTCCATTTACGGTATTTTCAAATTTTGCTCTTTACCTGTCAGAGTTTATCTCGAAAGTTGGTTTTGATTTTGTTTCCTCATGGTACTTATTTCCCTTTCATTTCTTTTCTCTTTGATGTGCTTTTCTGGAGCTCGTTTGGACCTTAAAGGTTTTTCTGGATCATTTTTTGCTCCATCTGCTGTAAATAATTGGACCCAAACAGTTAGCTCACCTAATAAAGAGTCATCCTTTTGAAATATATTGGGAATATGAGGAACAGTGATTATAGCCCTTTGTAATTCAAAGGAGATGACCCGTAATGGGATTAATAGAATCACAATTGGAAGGGGGAGAAAATAGCATTTTATAATTCTCCTCTCTTACATTTCCCTTTCTACATTAGTAGGAATTTTAAGATAGACTTGTAAATATACCAAAAAGAATAGGGGCTATTATGGTTGATAATAATGAATACACAAAACAAAAGCCCTCTTCAATACTGTTTGTCCACAGCTTACAACCATTCATTGAGTAACCATTCAAAATTACAACAGCAGTGAAAAAGGTGCCTTGTGATGTCTTTCACACCTATGGCCATTGCAACATCCACACAGTCACATGATCAAAATTCAGGAACTTGGCAATTGATTCATACTTATGACAGTTGAAATTATCCCCTGGTCATGGGATCGCCTTCTGTGACCTTCTAACAAAGCAAGGTCAACGGGGAAAAGCCAGATTCACTTAACAATGGTGTGACTTACTCTAAGTGTAGTGATTCACTGAACAATGATGGGGAGAAAGATCGTAAAATGAGGAGAAAAAAACCCAATTAACAATTGTCTTGTTTAGCAATGCACACATTTGTGGGTCAATTATGGCCATAAGCTGAGAACTATCGACACAGCCATCAGGGAACAAAAGAAATTAGTAAATAAATATCAGAAGCCAAGATAAATTCAAGAATAAAAAAAGCACCCCCCAAAAAGCACACCCTTCTTCTGTGCCAATTCTGCTCTACAAAAAAAGTTAGAAGGCTGACACTGCCAAAAGTTCCAGAGTCCTCTTAGCCTTTGTTTCTGAGACACAGAAGGAGTGGCAGAAGCCATTGTTGCTATGAACATCCACATCTAAAGTCACAATATTAGAAGTTTCAAATTTCAGGCTGTCAAAATTGCCAGATTTTATTTTATTTCCCCCTCCCCCGTCCTCTCTAATCCACCACCATGGGTTATTTTTTTATTATTATTATTTACTTCATCTCTCCATTCTATGCCAGTCAACTAGCTGTAAAGTAATTTTGTTATGAAATGAAATTAGGAGGGCGAACACAGATGCACAGGGACAATATTTTGACTGGGGAAAATGCCTAATGAAGCCGTTAAAGACTGAAGAGTGGCTATGGAGCTGCTGCGCGATTTCTTCCTCGTCAAAACAGGTTTATGAATGGGATTTCTTCCCCCAGCCCTCTCATCATCACAAAGGCTTGCTTGTAGAATCTGCTTACTCTAAATTGCTTACACTTTACCTTCCAGAGTTGACGATAGTGGCATCATAATTTTTTTTTAAACTGTTGAATGTTGGGTGTTTGCTTATATCTCAGCTAATCTGTCGGAATAAATTAAAGATGGTGTGAGGGTTTTGTTGTTGTTGTTGTTTTGCCTATTGAAGATTTTTACTCTTTGGGTAAATATCAATAAAGGAGAATATTTGTAGTTCAGGGTTGAAATGTGGGTCCTTGGGGCTTTCTGAACTTGGTTGTTTTCTTGCAGAGACTTTGTTATCCAAACTAGATAACCTCATCAGTGCTCGTCTTCAGATGTTCTAGAGCAGGGGTCACCAACCTTTTGGACCTCAGGGACCACCAAACTCATAATTTTAAATCCCATGGACCACTAATATGAATTTTGACTGACAATAGCTTGCTGACATGGGTGGGAAAGTCAGTCCCATATTCCAGAGCTGCAGGAGTCACAGGACTGGTCCTTTGGTCATCCTGGAGCAGCTCCTGCACCTGGGTACACCAGCCTGCCATGGACTGGAGGAGCAGCTGCTCCAGGATGACCAAAGGACCAGTCCTGTGACTCCTGCAGCTCTGGAATATGGGATCAACTTTCCCACCCATGTCAGCAAGCCACCCTGGGTGGATTTCCCTCCCCCGCCATTGGTCTTATCTTCCAATTCCAGCTCGCGTGGCTCTACCCAAGGAAAGATTTGCACTCAGCCAGAGTATGGGGGGCAGCGGGTGAGCGGGCCATGTGGGCAGCACAGCCTTGTGTTCCAGCACAGCCTGGGTTAATTGCTTTGGGAGGGACATTTCTCTGTGGACCACCAAAATTTCTCGTGGATCATCAGTGGTCCCCGGCCCACCAGTTGGCGACCACTGTTCCAGAGTTCTGATGTTCTAGAGTAAGGCTGAAAAATTCATGGCCTGTGGGCTGGATTTGTCACATGCTGGACACACCCATGCCTGGTTTAGTGAAGGGGGAAAGAATTGTGATATGTCACGTGATGATGGTATGAGTTTGACACCCCTGTCCAAGAGTTTATTGTACAAAATTAAATTTATCTGAAAGCCCAAGCAAGTGAGAATGTATTATGTTGACTTCTGATGTCCATCATCAGAATGATGTTTTGCTGTTTGTAAAATCTTTCTGGTTCATCTGATGATATAATTGTTTGTAATTTAGCACAAATCACAGTCAAGACAAAGTTGGTGTCCAAAGAAATATAATATGTTTTTCCTTCCTTGAGTCAGTCTTGACTCCTGGAAAGTTGCCAAGAAAAGTGCCTGAAGTTTTCTTAGCAAGATCTCAGAATGGGTTGCCGTTGCTTTCCTCCTAGCATTGAGAGAGTATAGAAATAGTCCTCAACTTATGACAGTTCGCTTAGTGAACGTTTGAAATTATGATGACACCCCAAGTTATGATAGCAACCCCATGATCATGTGATCAAAATTGGGATGCTTGGCAACAGGTTCATATTTATTATGGTTGTTGTGTCAAGGCCATGTGATTCCCTTTTGCATCCTTCTGATAAGCAAAGTCACTGGGGAAGCCAGATTCACTTAACAACCATGTTACTAACTTAACTGCAATGATCCACTTAAGAAATGTAGAAAGAAAAGCCGTAAATTGGGGCAAAACTCACTTAACAAATTTCTCACTTAGCAACATAAATTTTGGTCTCAATGGTAATCATAAGTTGATGACTACCTGTAACAGGCCAGTCACTCAGATGGCTTCACACCTAAGGAAGGATGAAAACTAAAAGCCTCCCAGTTTCTAGTTCAGTACATTCCCCATTAAACCAGAGGTGGGATTCAAAAATCCCAGCAACCAGTTCACTGCCCAGTTGCTGGGTAGGAACTTCGGGGTGGGAGGCTGTTTTTCACCTTCCCAAGGCTCTGGAGGCTTCTCTTGGGCCTCTGGGATAATGAAAATGCCCTCGCCTAGGCTCTGGAGGCCCTCCGAAAGCCAGAAACAGGCCCATTTTCAGACTTCCAGTACTTCTCATTTTTCCTCGTCCCACAGCTTCCGCGCAGACCCTACACTTACCTGCATCAAAAATGGGCCATGAGGAGTTCTCAGACTCCTGGGAAGGGAGGGGAGGGGTGGGATGGGAGAGGCCAGCCAGGCAGTTCAAACACTGGTTGGGCGAGCCAGATGCAATTTTAACATCCGATTCAGGTGAACTGGTCTGAACCAGTACAATCCCACCACTGCATTAAACCATACCTCCTTTTGGGAAGAGAGAGAGATTGACTGGCCCAAGGTCACCTGACTGCCTTGGATAGATCTAGAACTCACAGTCTCCCAATTTCCAGACTGATGCCTTAACCGCTACACCAAACTGAAAACCTAATACAATTTGGAAAGCACGTGTTCAAAGGTACATTATATTCATCAAGAGAGCTCCAGGCAAGAATGTAGAATATCTATAACATCAGCTTACCCCTTCTTAAAGCAACAGTGTTTTTTCTTGGGGCAGCAGAGCTGCAGCATGAACCTAGTGTGCTAAATTTTTCATTTGATTAAAGGAATTGTAGACAGATGCCATGTGCACACTCCAAGTGCTCCAAACCACATTTTTTGCCTTTGAATCTGCCACACAACCCCATAAATCAAAGAGAGAGAGGGGAACTGTGAGTGATTATATTATTTTCATTCATTTTATCATTTATTTACAGTCTTTTAATATGCCGGTTTCCACCAAGCCCCATCAAAATAATGACAAAGATGGTATATAAAAGCTGTAAAACAATATTGAAAGAACATTTGAACCGAGGAGTAATATTTTTTTAAGGATCTCAACGCTGGTTTAATACTGATAGAGTTGGCTAAATTCAATAGAAATGGGAGTGGGAATTCATCACTCTTCACTCTGGTGCTGGAAAAAGAATGCAGAAGAAACAAATGGCATCCTGCATCATCGGGGAAATAATTATGCTTCCTTCCTATGTATAAAAATAAAATAATCCCTTCTAACCCCTAGTGTTATGCGTCTTCTTCAATCTCAAGTCCTCTAGCAGAGGCTTGGGAAATGATGAGGAAGGGTGTAGTTATTTCTGTTTGCCTGTTTCTGTGCTGCTCTGCTCCCCCCACAAACACACATATAGTAAGAGTCTACAGGTGTTTATTCAATCCCCCCCAAACAAGTTCTGGAGGGAAAACACCCCAATTGCAGATTCTAAGGTCAGTGTGGCAAGAGTCACTGGGTAACTCCAACGGGCACACAAAGTCCAGGAAAACAGTCCACAAGTTGAACAGGTCAGGATACTTGGCACAGAACTGGGCACATTGCTTCAGCAACACCCAAGTCTTCATGGCAGGATTAAGTAGGTGACACCATTGCAGTTCTTCATGAGAGGCAAGGTTGCCTTCTCACAAGCAGTCCAGCTGACCGGCATTGTGCTTATCTCCTCTTTGCTCTATATGTCCTTGGATAAGGAAGAGATATAGACTCCACCTCCTTCTCATTGCTAACAGGGCGAGAATCCTGAGCATACTGGCTAATTTGCTGAAGCTGTGGCTCCCCTAGCTCAGCCTGCCACTCATCTGATCAACCCAGCTGAGGTTGCTCCATCAGGCTAGCATTCTACAAGCCCTGACCCTGACCAACACTCAGCACCATGATTTCCTCTGCCAACTCAAACTTACCCTTGTATTATCCTCTGAACTTGCATTTGGAGTGAATCCATGGCAATTTCCTTGACCTTTGGTCATCAAGCAAAGAGCAATGCCTCAGTGAGGATTAATAAGACATCCGCCATATATATACAGCCAGCAAATTCAACTCTCCTTTATATTGATGGTGTTACCTAGCCTGGTAATGAAATGCCCAATATGTCTTGCATCTAATTTTATTGACTGAATTCTGCCATTTCGCGGTGTAAATTACTTGGATGACTATGGTTTTGTAAAGATTATGGAAGGGCAGGCAGTTGGTTGGGTTTTCATTAGTTCAAAGAGGATTGGTGAGGTTTTCTGATTTTCTGATTGTCTAATAATAGCAAGAATTAAAGAGATTTCCCCCGCCCCCACCCAATAAAATACTGGCTAGGAAAATAAGAATCTAGTTTTATCTAAATGTGGTTAAATTCCATTGTTTGATGTGGTTAAATTCCATTGTTGTTCACAAAGGCATGATCTGAGTATGCAATATGAAGTCTCTTTTCCCGTCCCCATTCTTAACTTAGGAACACTTACTTGAATCATCTTTTCTAACTTACCTCCATTTGGAGGACCTCAACCTTCTAGTTAAAAGCTAAGGCAATCCTATAAGGATTAAATCAACTTTCCCCACCCTTGGATTTTGATTAGTCTGAATAATATGAGTGGTGTGGTGGCCTCATGGTGAAGACCCTTGCCTCCCACTCAGAAGGCTGAGAGATCAATCCTAGAGAGCAGATAACAATTCTATATAGCAGATGTTTCTCTCCTAGGATGCAAAGAAAAAAAATTCTGCTGTGAACTCCATATAGGCATCAGGAAGGGAATCAGGCCAGTAAATGCTCAACTCCAGGCAGTCGCCCTGACTCTACCCCAAATGAAGGGATTACAGGGTCCTAAAAAGGGAGGTTTTTTTAAATACTTACAAAAACCTTGGTGGAATCCTTTTTTAATGGTGCCTGGAGAATGATAGGCCATACTATCTTTTCAATAGGATCATAGCACACAGATCTTCTGTAACATTGGCCTTGTTTTGAACTCTGCCAATGTTTTGACAACCAACATGTGAAGGAGCGTTCTCTCATTGGATTGCTATTAATTCAGTTAAAATGTAGGAGACCAGAGAATAAGTAGGGAGCTCAAGGCTGCAGGGGACTAAAGGAGACCTTTAGATTGCTCAAGCATCACATTCAGACTGTCCTTTGCCCTCTCTTACATTCCTTATTATAGTACATTAAAACCCTTTGCTCTATCAAATTGACAAAGGCAGCTATAAAAGGGGTCCTTTCTAATACCCAGTAATATAAACTATGTTTGTACACTTACGACATAATCCCTAATTACTTCCATACTTTTATGCATAAAGAGCTTCAACTGTCTTGTTTTAGCATGCTTACTGAGTGGAATGAATTCTGTGGTTTTTTTTTTTTAAATACATACAAGGCAATTTGTAGAGAGAAGGACTCATTTCTGGATTGGTGAGATGGCTCATATTTAAAAATAAATATGTCCGGTGTCATTGATCCATTTCATTTGCATCAGAATATGACCAAAAGAGTTTGTCCATGACCCTGACAATGCCTAGCGTGCCTAAAGCAATTACCCTTCCTTTTAATAACAATGTTTATGAAATTGCTTTTTTGGTGGCTTATCGTTGATGTCTTAGCCATGTCAATAATTCTAACATAATGTCTCAGATTGGCACTTCATCTTTTTAAGAATCTTTAAAAAAAAAAAAAAAGGATAGTTTTTGTTATATATAATAACCAGGAGAAAATGTTGGCGATGCCTTATAGTCTTTTGCCCGTCACATATTGTTGGAATGTCATCCTTAAAATATCACCAGAATTGATGTCTGGGGCAAAAGTGGATGAGGACATTTTAAGATGGAACAACTCCTTATAGTAAGCTACAGAAAAGCAGAGATTGTAATGATGGGACCAGTTAACCTTGCTAGCATTGGCCATTGTTTTATTTTTATTAGTGGCACATTCAATCTACTTTTAAGGGTGATGGTACATTAACTGAGTTACTAGCAGGGTTTAGCAGGATTGAAGTCAGAATCCAATAAGATCCAGGGCAATCATATTTTGTCTCCCTTTGCCTGATTCCTGTTACCCAACCACATCTCCCCAGTTTCAAATGGAACTATCCAAGGTCCTGTGCTTTTTTTGTTCGAACTGTTTTGCTCCATCCTTCAAATAATTACTCCTGACTGAATTCTGGCCAACAGTTCTGCCTAAAATTTTGGGGAAGAGCATGCATGCTACTTTCGGCTTTTATGTAGAAAAAATAATATTTTAAAAATAAGCACATGTAATTGCTCCTAGGAGTGAAGCATTTTTCCTGTTTAAGAAGAAAATAATAATAATTACAACTTAATTATCAATATTTTGAGAAATGAGCTCATAGCCCTTCCTCCCATTTAAACATTATCCATGGAATTGTCTCTGGTTCGCATTCC
Organism: Laticauda colubrina; assembly: GCA_015471245.1. Lineage (NCBI taxonomy): Eukaryota > Metazoa > Chordata > Lepidosauria > Squamata > Elapidae > Laticauda > Laticauda colubrina. Next base: position 9,119,956 of record BLBF01000045.1, read on the forward strand.
ATTAGACATTAATGTTAAACACTTAAACATTTCATATATCATATGAAGGTCAGTCTTGTTATTCTTTCATTACCAAGATGTCACGTATCAAATCCTTCACAGGAAATATGATTCTCAAGAAAATAGGAAGATAAATATATTGATCTCCACCTCTTTGTCAAATTAGGCCAAACCCTTTGAACTGAGTCAAAAAGTTTGATCTTGAATAAAGAGTAGTTGAGTGAAGCTTCTTTTTAATTGGTCAAGAGTTATAAGAAATTACTGTGAGCTGAGCAAACAGATGAGTACATTCTTATGCATGTCCAAGTGGCCATTTTTGCAATCTCTTCACTGTCCAAAGTTGGCACCATTTTTATAAATGTGATGAAATAATTCCAAATCTTGAGCAAACAAGTCGTATATAGGGTGTCAAACTTGGGAGCAAAAGGAATAGGCCAAAGAAAGAAGCATAATTCAGAAAGATTAAAGAAGTTAACGAGCTTTTTCCTCCTGGAATGAGTTCTTTTTTTTATTTCATTCCCTGGAAAGCTTATTGTTGGGTTTTTTGGGGGGAATTTCATACCCTGATGCTTCTAAGTTTGTCATGGTTATCTAATGGTGGAGTACATATGATGTGGTGTTGTTCTTACAAAAAAAAATAGATCAATGAGAGGACTTCTCATGCTGCCTGTCTTTGGGATGTAACTGAAAAAAGGGAAAGAGAGGATATTTGTGTACTTGGTTAGGTGAACCTCATAACTTGGATAAATATATGAAGCATAAGAAACTCACATCTCACCTATGTGGATTTCATCAAGCTATTGGTTGAACTGATTCAATTTGTAGCACTAGACAGCTGTCTAGAACTAAGACTGCTGTGAATTGGTCACAAGGAACACAAGTTTATTTCACACCTATTTTAAAGTTTGGAGATGATGGTGCCGTATCTATTTGTATCAGCGTGTAGCAAATCTTACACTCGCTTTCCCTTTCCCTGTGAAAAGTAGTTCTTTCTTTCTCTCTTTTTTCCTTGAGCCTTCCAGTAAGGCTCCCTAAAGCAGAAGGATCTGTGGGGGTTTAATCTGCAAAATGGTGATTACATCCAAGGGCAGAGCTTATATTGTAATTTTGTGCCTGCTGTTTTGCAGGTTTTGAATCCTCTGAGGATGGTGCTGTCTTAAACCAAGCTCTTCAGTGAGATCACTCCATGTGAGTAAGCAGGAGTAACATCCAAAGTACTTTGCTTTTAATCTGGAACCAATTCTGTTGTTGTTGTTGTTTTGTTGTTGTTGTGTTGTTCAATTGCTAAGTTCATATCTGACTCTTTGCAAACCCACGGACCATAGCACACCAGCCTTCCCTATCTTCCAATGTCTCCTAGAGTTTGTCCAAACTCCTGTTCATTGCATTGATGACTCCATCTAACCATCTCCTCCTCTGCCATTCCCTTCTCCTTTTGCCTTTCATCTTTCCCAACATCAGGGTATTTTCCAAGGAGTCCTCTCTTCTCATTTGGTTGGCCAAAGTATTTAAACTTCAGCTTCATTATCTGTCCTTCCAAAGAACAGTCAGGGTTAATTTCCTTTAGGACTGACTGGTTTGATCCCCTTCCAGTCCAAGGAACCAATTCTGCCCCTCCCCCAAAGTCCTAAATTATCACAGGTTGTTTCAGCAACAATTGATTACATGACTATCTGTTGTCAAACTTGATTTCCCATCAATGCCCCATTGATCACTAATCCTTTGATGCATGTTGTATAGTGTTTTCACACTGCCTGGAGGAATGCAATCACTAGTGTGGCTGGATTTTTGTGTATCATACTAAGCCATCATGTGATAGTTGGTTGGTTTTGATTTAGCATAATGTGTCAACCGAGCCAATTCTTCTTTAGTCAATGAACCATGGTTAAGCAGACCAAGAATTATGGTATGAATCCAGCCAGGGGTATTTTGTCTATTGTAGCTGCTCTTACTCAAAAATATTAAAGTCACAAATGGATGCATGGTTGCAATCTCCACAAATCTTTGGCAAATAAGAAGAATTTCTATTGACTGAAGAAAATAAAATGGTTTTATCTTTCCAAAACTAATACCTTGCCTGTCCAAAAAGATCTTTCTTTAACTACAACCAGTGGCCTTTCAGTTGTCTCAATCTCACCTATATGTAGCTCAGCTGTTCCACCACAGCAGTCACAGTCAGATGTTGAAAGGAGTGTCAACAAATTGGACAAGGTATAATTTCTTTCTTTCTTTTTAGTCAATGAGTCCCTTGCCTTATTTTAGTTCAGCATCATTTCTCAGTTGCAAATTTTTGAGTGACATGCAGAATGCAAAACAACATAAAAGGTTTGCCCTCAGGCAAATGTGTGTCCATGTAGGACTTTAATTATTCTTTCTGAATCACGTACAATATGTAAAAACCTAGTTCCCTGCATAGAAATCAGATGCATATCACTTGGATGTATTGTTGTTATTATTATTGCTATTACTATTATAATTATTACTATTTTAGGAGATGGACCAGGCATTTGCAAAGCAGTTTCTTGACCTTATTGCTCTGATATTAGAGAGGAAGGAAAACCAACTTTCCGATGTAATTTTGTAACAGAATGTCAACATCCCTTTTTGCAGTTTGTTCTATTCTTTGTAAACACATTGGCTTCATTCAAAAGTATTTGCTAGATGTATGGAGTGTGCAACATGCCATATTCTGCTTCTTTCTCCATTATTAGCTCCCAATTTTCACCGGTTGAAACTTAGCCCAAGGATATTTTCACATAGCACTGCTGAACTGCTCTAGGAAGAGTTTGTGGTGTTTTCTGTTTTAAGATATCAGTTGATTACACTATAAAGACAAGACACAATTAAAAAGCCAAGTATTTCTCATAAAATATTGCAATGGTACAGAGTCTCCCCCAACACTATCCCTCATTTCTAAGCAGGGGTGGCTCGGGAGCAGGGGAAGGTGGAACACCCACCAGATTAGGAAAATATTTGCAGAGTTGTTCAGAACTATTGAAGCACATTCTTCTAAGTTTTGCCCAGAGAAGCAATGAGTACAGTGTTCCATTGCATAGTTTTATGTCCAAGGAGAATTTGAAGCACTCTCTCTCTTTCTCTGTCTTCTCTCATCTATCTGTCTGTCTGTCTGTCTATCTATCTATCTATCTATCTATCTATCTATCTATCTATCTATCTATCTATCTATCTATCTATCTATCTATC
>BLBF01000045.1:9123169-9135737 GCA_015471245.1 Laticauda colubrina
ATCTATCTATCTATCTATCTATCTATCTATCTATCTATCTATCTATCATCTATTTCCAAGTATTATAGAATTGAATCTATTTGGTTATCGGAAACATGATCTGGCTTTTTTTTAATGGAATGAGAGTTCAGTGATATCTTTATCTAGACATTTTCATATCAGGACAAAGGATTCAATTAAGGCTTCATTTTGTCAGCCAGTTTTGTGAACATAAAGTCATCTATATACTTTATTCCTCTCCCCTCACCACGCACACATCTTATACCACCCAAGATGCAGAAATGGTTCTATTTTTGATCCACAATGATTTGTTTCAGATATGAACAATTCAAAAATCTATAACAAATTTAATTGGAGCAGTCCCCAAATAAGAACAATATTTTTCACAAGGATGCACAGTGTACTTAAGCATAATGCTGTTGCTAATTGCTGTTATTTATAAACCTTCATACCTTTTTTTAAAAAAAAGTCAGAGGAATGTGAAATAAGGAAGTATTCGGACATAGGTTTTATAGTGACAGCTCCTGCAGAGACATGGAGAAGGCCAGTGGGGTGAAAACAAGTTTATGCTCAGATGCGTATTGACAAGATATCTTAAAGTTTCAGGAAAGCTAAATATTTCACGGGTGCCAAATTCATGAAAGAAATATGCTAGTCTGCCCTGCGAGATAAATCACATTTCTGGTTGGCAATAGCAGGAATCCAAGTTTCCTTCTTTTTCAGCAGTCCAATAAAAAGAGGCCTCTCCACCATTTCCATAAATTTGATTTCAGCAAAAACCAACAGCAGCAAATTGTATTTAGTAAACAGGTTTTCCCTCCAACCCCCATTTTTAAATATTTTGCCTTAACTACTCGATGGTGCTTTTTAGTATCATTTTACATAATTTAATACAATTTGTTCCATCCATTGGTTTTCATGGAGATACAAGCTGTTAGCTTGTGGAAAAGTTGGCATTGTCTCGTAGGCTGGCAAGAGATTATCTCAAAGAGTTCCATTTCAAAGTTCTACAGGGCAACGGCCATTTTGAAGCACATTCACATTCAGACTGAATTAGGATGTAGTTCCCGTTTGTTTATCGAACAAAAAATGAAACGAATACCACATTTTTTTTACCCCACTGCCTTTGTAAAATGTATCTGCTTTGCCTCTACATCTCCAAACCTTGAGATGAGATGTTCTATTATATTAAAAAGTCCAGGATTTCATGGTGGCTATCTTTAAATGCTGCCTTCCCTAGAGAATGAAACAAAAGATAAGCATTTCTTAATGATTTGTCCAGAAGGTTAAGCAAGACTAAGTGGCTAAATAGAACACAATAAGCAGAATTTTGTTGCTTCCTTGTGGTTAATGATGGACATGTATGGACATTTTTTTCCAGTTTTAATCCTCTGTTCTGCCATCAGGTGCAAACAACCAGACGCACACATGTAGAATATAAACTAGCAACTTTATTGCTCAATGCATGTTTTACAGGAATCTTCTCAGATTGGTAGTTTGCCCTTGGGAAAGACTGGACAAGGCATTCAAGTTGGTGGTCAGACCTTGCCCTCTTATGTGTCTACATAATTCCAGACAGATTCCCCCCCCAGTTGACCGCTCCCTTCCAACTGGGACAGTCTCTGATGTCTGCATACCTGTCTTTCTGACTCCCATTTGTATCAAATAAATAATTAATTCTGAAGAGGGGCATCTGCCATTTAGTGCAGTTTAGTTTATTTATTTACAGAAGGTTTATATCCCTGTATCTTGACCTTCTTTCCACACATTGTTCATCCATTTGCTGGTGAAATATTGCAAAAACTCAATCCAAATAAAACAATTCACTGATACAATGCCAGAATAGTATTTAATATTTTTACTGGAGGAGGGTGAGAAGCTATCCAGTTGGCCTCAATTTTTGGTGTGTCAAATGATTGTCTAAGGAATCCTGAGCATTATTTTATTTTGGGACACTTGCAGATTAGGAAATCATGCACAATGGTAAATGTTCTGGTTACTGACCAAATATGCTACATTTCATTTCATGCACATGAGATAGGTGATAGATATTTCAATATTGTGACAAGAAGAACAATAAACAATTACATGTTAAGTACTTTAATAAAGGCTGTTGCCATGATGGAATATGGTATATTGGGAGATGGTAGACTTATTATAAGATAGATGCTCATGTGTCAGGGATTTTGTACTAATGGGTCCTTTCCTTGGAAAAAGCCCTATGTTTCTACTGCTATTAAATGTGATGGAAGATTTCCGTTAAATATTAGTACATTGATAGCTTTGTGGGGCATAACTTCTCTTTCATTGGTATGAGCATTTAAGGATAAAGTGGAGGTGTATAGAATCATGGGAAAATTTTCCAAAGACTTTTGAGTGCTTGATAACTTCAGGATATGGAACTCCATGTAGAAAGCCACCCACTGTGATGCTGGTAGAGCATTCTGTGTTATCATTCATCCAATTCATGGATGAATGAATGGATGGAACAATGTAAAAGCTGTGGTAAAATTTGCAGGTCTACTCCAAAATTCATATATACCTCTTGGGAAAAATATGAATAACATCAACATCCAAATCTGATAGGTTCTGGAGATTCTTGGTGTATTATCCCTTCTACTTGAAGAAGTAAAACTTCATCAGACTTTCCCAAATTATGATTTCCGATCAGATCTATAGCTTGAGTGCTACATTAGCTTGGCCTTCCAAGAAGTGATGAAGTTAGTCTCATAGCCATCTGGAAACATGGAATCAAAAGGTCAGAAGGAAGATCCAGAGACACAGTTAGTATCTGGTTAAACTGCAGTAGATTAGCAACAATTTAGACTTCCTACTATCTAACAACATGTGCTCCTAAGCGTAGTTATAATGAGATTCCAGTCCTCTCCATTCTGCTTTATACAACTTCTTTGTATAATTTGTCCATAGTGCCTTATATTTTTAAATACAACAAAACAGCGTGCTTTGATTCATTTTCATTTCATCACCGAGGGTATGCTAATTAAACATGAGTAAACACAGAAAAAAATGGTAAAGAAATGTATGCAATCTCATGGCTGGTAGATGTGTTTAAAATATAATTGTTGTGCATTATCTATTAACTATTTACAAGGTAATCATTCTTATGGCCGAGAAGCCTTCATTGTTACAGCCTTGCTTAACTGATGGCAGCTGCACACGAGTCTCAAACACTAACCCAGATCTCCAGTGGGGCAACTCCATTTAGAAATGCAATTCTTCCTTTGGAATCATGCTGCCCTCTCATAACAGAATAGATTTGATAGAGAAACATACATATAATTTTCTATGAAGCCACGGAACTATTTTAAGCATAAATGAAAGAGGTTGAAGGTATGGGTTTTTTTCTCTCTTTTCAATGGGAGGAGGCTAAGAAGCATCAGCAGGATGCAATGCAAGTGATCTGTATTGTATCTTACTATGGCATGTTCACAGCCAACGATGGATTATAGCTACTCTCCAAAGAATTGGTACTTTCTGTAACCCTATCGAAGCTATGAGGAGCCCTGTTTACTCTCCTCCCTGGCCATCTGCTTGGAGCATCTGGTAATCAGGTGCAAACCCCCATATATAGAGCATTCATGCTTAAATTTGCAGCTACCTTGCCACCCACATTGGCTTTTGTTACACTGCCAGCATGCACCTCTTTGTGAATTGGATAACAATCGGGGACTGAGAATTCCACCATCAGTGTGCTGAAATTGTGATGGCTCGGGTGTCATTATCCTCTCCTGCTAATCTAATCTGATCTAAGTTAACTATTTTCTAGTTTGTTTGTTTGTTTGTTTGTTTCCTTCTCTACTATAGATACCATATTCAGTCTTCCTCTACCATGGAATCTATCTTATTGTGATTCAGACAAAAATGTGTAGATTCTCCCCCCCCAAACACACACCCCAAAAAAGTCACTAAGTGTGTATACAGACTATAAGGAAGCACCTATCATTCTTGCCTGTATCAGTTACATCCTCTGAATGAGCCAACTCTTTTTGTTTGCATCTATTATCTGGATATTTGGCAAAGGGATTTTTCAAATCTTTGACTTCAGAATAACAGAAAACAGAGATGGAAGGGACCTTGGAGGTCTTGTAGTCCAACCCCCTGCTCAAGGAGAAACCCCTATACCATTTCAGACAAATATTGTCCAATATCTTCTTTAAAACCTCAAGTGTTTTTAGCACCCACAAATTCTGAAGGCAAGTCATTCCACTGATTCATTGTTCTCATTGTCAAGAAATTGGAAGAGACCTTGTAGGTCATCTAGTCCAATCCCCACCCAAGCAGGAGACCCTATACCATTTCTGACAAATGGCGGTCCAATCTCTTCTTGAAAGTCTCAAGTGATGGCTCTCCCACAACTTCTGAGGGCAACTTCTGTTCCATTGGTTGATTGTTTTCACTGTCAGAAAGTCTCTCCTTATTTCCAGGTTGAATCTCTCCTTGTTCAGTTTCCATCCATTATTTCTTGGGTATAAACCTTTGGGTGCTTTAGAAAACAACTTGACCCCTTCCTCCTCTCTGTGACAGCCCCTCAAATATTAGAACATTGCTTCATGTCTCCCCTGGTCCTTCTTGTCACTAGCCATGCCCAGTTCCTGTAACTGTTCTTCATTATGCTTTAGTCTCCAGTCCCCTCATCATCCTAGTTTCTCTTCTCTGCACTTTTTCTAGAGTCTCAACATATTTTTTATAATGTGGAGACCAAAACTGGATGCAGTACTCTAGGTGTGGTCTTAGTAATCTAGGTGTGATCTTCCTTTTTGCATATCTTTGAATTTCCAAAAGCAGTCCAAATAATCAACATCACTATCACCATCATCACAATCATCATCACACTGCATTCTACTTTACCCACATAGCAGAATTCTTTGTACATATATTTACTAACTTTCCGAAATGTCTATTTGGCTCCTGATGCAAATGTATATCAGAAAGTTAAGTTTAATTTGCGAACATAATGTTCATGCCCCCTTTGTAAGGAGCAATAAGGTGTATGACAGATCCCTTAGAAATGTCTTTAATTTCTTTCATTCAGAGGGCTGAAGACAAGGCTGCTTCTCCCTCCGATTCCAAAGCTGAAAATGTATATTCAGATGCATAATACATCCAAGTTGAGACATCTTCTCTTGTCAAAAGAGTCAAAACATTCAATCTGGGAGGAAATTAAGTTGACAGAGAAAGAGGAGAATCCATAATTCAATGAGAATGTCCATGTTTGATTCCTGGCCTTTTCAGTTGAGCACAGTAGGTTTCTGTTTGTGGTGAGACCCGAGATTGTAGACAATTGGTATAGACAATTACTAGGCAAGATACATCAATTGCTTAAGCATCATGTTACAGCCTAGTAGAATATACATCCATCTCTATCTGCCTTGTCATTTCCTCTTAACTGCTGTCTCTGACATTTGCTTTTCAGTTCTAAAACATCCAAAAATTGTGGGAATGAAAGTTCCCAGTAGCCTAGGAATAATGTATATTTTGGTCTTTAGCTTGTCCTCAACGGAATTTTATCAGGCAACACATCTCTCCTAGTGGATAAGCCTAATGTACCCTATGCTCTCTTTTTTTGGGATCTTTACAAATAGGGAATCTTTGCAACTTTTTATCCTGGCCAAATTAATGGACACTTTATCCTGTTACGTTCTTTGTATGGTCCTAGGTTTGTACCTATAAAACTGTTGAAGGAACTATCTTTAACTCTTGCTAAAATAGGTATATTTTTCACACACTGTGTGGTAGTAGGTATCATTAAAGTAGAAAATGAATAAAAGCATTCCAAGTAAATATCTGCACCATTTCAGTGTCAAATTATGTGACATTGGTCATTTAAGCCATGTGCTCTCAAAATGGAGTTCCACTAATATTATTGAAAATAAAAACCAAGGCAGCAGGATTGACATCTCCTTGAAGATTTGGGATAAGAGACCAGTAGGTATTGCACCGTGTTTATTTATTTTTAATTTATTGATTTGGTTGGTCAAACTGATAATATATATAAGTATAAACATGAATAAGAATACAGGAAATAGGTTCAAATAAATGGGGACAATAGGACAGGGATAGTAGGAACGATTGTGTGCTTATGCACACACCCTTTACAGACCTCTTAGAAATGGGGTGAGGTCAAGAGTGGATAGTTTGAGGTTAAAGGAGTGGGGGTTTGAGGATGTAACAACAGAGTCAGGTAGTGCATTCCAGGCATTGACCACTCTGTTGCTGAAGTTGTACTTTCTGCAATCAAGTTTGGAGCAGTTTACACTGAGTTTGTATCTGTTGCAATTGTATTGTTGCAGTTGAAGCTGAAGTAGTCATTGACTGCTAGGACATTGTCGCAGATAATTTTGTGTACTACATTTAAGTCCAGGCAGCATAGTTCAGGGTTATCCAAAGCCAAAATTTAAAGTCTGGTGATATACGATATTCTGTTGTGTCGTACTCTTCTCGTGAAATACTTCTGGACTCGATCAGTTGCATTAGTGTCTGATATACAGTGTGGATTCCAGACAGATGAGCTGTATTCAAGTATTGGTCTACCAAAAGCTTTGAATATACATTTTATATAGTGAGCTGGGCATGTTCCAAACATTAAATGGAATTGTTTAGAGATCTTTGTGGGATTTGACACATTTGATATACCTGTCCCAGGATAATATTGCAGGATCCAATCTGGGTCAGTCACTGGGACCAGAGGTTTAATCTTCTGAATTTTGGGACTTGAAAAGGTCAAAGAATGTGTCATTCTGGTAGGGACAGCCCATTCTGGAGAGCGAAAAATTCTCTGATGATGGGCTCCAGCTTGACTACGATGCTTAGAAGACTAAACTTCTGGCCCAGTTGACCAACCCAGATTGGATTTGAAAGATGTCCTCCTTTTATCATTTGATTCTAAAGGGTTTACTCTGTTTGAATCCTACCTATAAGTTATCTGAACAGGTAGATGGATGATTTTGCTTATCCAAAGGGTAGGCATACTTGTGAACAATGTATTGAGTGACTGCACTTATCACTCTCAAATGCAGTAATCAAGGTAAGATGCTGAAAAATTGGCCTGATGGAAATTGCGTGCAATTTTACATATGTTGCCTTGAAATATCATTGATATATCCTACAGATGCATCACAGAAGCTGAATGCTCATATGGCTAATTGCTGAAGCTGAATATGCTCCCAGCCCTTCATAAGGGACCTTTTTCACAAGTGGGTAAAATGAACGAGCATTTAGTAAAGGGGGAAAATAAGGTCTTATTGGCGTGAGTCACTAGGCTGGCTTCCCCTGGCTGTTGCGCTGTAAGTCAGTTGGATAAGTTTGACAGCAATTTAAGTCCCATTGACAATTGCTGTCACAATATTGAAGGAAGATTGTATCAACAGAAGTGGTCGACATTCAACCAGTCATATGGACTGGATGAGTTTACCATATGCTTAACTACAAACTTTTCTTGGAACCCTTTTTATGACTGCTTGACAACCTTATGATATCAATCAATACCAAAACTTCATATGAAATGTTAGGTTGCTTTGAGGAAAGAAAATCTAGGTTTTTGGTTAGTGGGTTTGTTTATCAGAGAACAGACAATAGTGGGCAGATTTAATACTGGTGCAGATTAGAATATGTCAGTTTTTATTTTTTATTTTTGCTTTGTTTTAATTGTAAAGGAGTTAATTCAGATGGTTGTATCCAGAGTGAAGCCATAGATTCAGCAAGAATCTATTATTTAAGCCACAATCATGACAAAGAGGGAGTGTTTATTGATGCTAAAAGATAGGTAGATAGGTATATATAGATATAGATGAGAGAGAGAGAGAGAGAGAGAGAGGGAGGGAGATATATATATATATATATATATATATTGAATGAAGAGAGGATGTGTTTGAATAATATTGGGATAAAATCAGTTGTTGTGTTCAGTATGTTGTGAAAGAACAGCCATAATCTTATCATGTAGTCTTATTATGATAAGCCATTATAAGTTTTATTTTAAAAGACACACAGAGATACATACATACAGCCATGTATATACAGGGATTGGATTTTCTTAGCCTCAGATTAGAAATTGATTTAGCATGTGGGGTGAACCCAGTCAGGTTGTAGTATGAAGGACAAAAGGTGGAAGAGAAGGTGTTAATAGTTGTAGGAGGTGTTAGTAGTTGTGAATTGATGTTAGTAGGCACGATGTTAGTAGTTGAAGGTTACAATCCTTTAAGAAAAGGACAAATATATGCCATTTTAAACTTCTGATCATGAACATAAACCTGTGAACACTTCACATAACCAAGGGTGATTTTTAAATATTTGAATATATATTATATATAATAAACACACTAAGCTAAAAATTCAGAGAGGCCATTCAGACAAAAAAACCTTGATCCTTCTCTGTCTTGATTTGCTATGTTTTATTGGAACTGGGCTAATTTCAATTTATTCACGTATGGTTAATAGTTAACAATGATCAGGTTTGAAGAGGATAGAAAGTATAGGCTGAGCTTAAGTAGCTTATTAATCTTTCTCACTAGGTGTTTAGATTGTGCATTATTTTCTTTTATTTTTCTTTGTAGAAACCACTGTCCATATTATAAGTGGGAAAAAAAACTATTGTGTTATGTAGATCAATCCATATAAATACCTACATAACAGAGCCTGATATACTGACAAAGTTTATGGTGATCTAAAAACAGGATAAATGGAAGAGCTAGTAAAATATGCATTTATTGATTGGGAATATGTGTGCATTTCTATCTGTGTGTCAATAAACCTGACAATTATACTTAGAAAAACAAGATATAAGTGTGTTTATAAAGAACTAGAACATGGGATTAAACTGTATTTCTTGTATTCTGCTGAGAGGTTTTGTTGAAGAAAGACAGATTTAGTAGCTCTGCTCCTGAAGGCATGTTATCAACTAGGGATAGCACTTTGTTGGAATGTATTTCTATGCAACAACTATAGAAGTATTCAGCCAGTAGATGGCAGTGTTTACATGTTTGGATCTATGGTATATACTCTGTATCCTTTTCTTCTAAGTAAAGTTTCCTGTTTCCTGTTACAGTTAAAATAGCTGAGCAGTAAAGCACATGGTGACTGTACTGTTTGTTTGCTCCTTACTGCTATATATAAACAGAATTTCTAAAACATACATTGGTCTTTGTGAATCGTGGAGGTGAAAATAGCCAAAATGCTGGACAGAAGATAGCAATGGATTGCTTTTGAACATGTCTGAAACAACAACATGTATACAAAAGTGGTAGGGCTTGCATCACAATACTCCATCTGTCATCTCACCAAGTCTGATGGCTCTCTCAGATATCGCTGAACATGCAGCCTGCTAGTGATGAAATCCATCCATCCTTCCTGCCTGCTTTCCTTTCTTTTCTTTCTTTCTTTCTTTCTTTCTTTCTTTCTTTCTTTCTTTCTTTCCTTCCTTCCTTCCTTCCTTCCTTCCTTCTTTCTTTCTTTCTTTCTTCCTTCCTTCCTTCCTTCCTTCCTTCCTTCCTTCCTTCCTTCCTTTCTTCCTTTCTTCCTTCCCTGCCTCCCTCCCTCCCTCCATTTATATCTTGCTGCAATCTGGTGACTTTTAGTCGTTCATATGGTATAAGAAAAATCTTCAAATAGCTGGTAAGTAGCTACCATGTACAAACCCAGACAAGCACATCTGCAAATAAGCTGGCTGTTGAAATTTCAACCAAACTACAAGCAGTCCTTGACTTACAACCACAATTAGTTGTTGTCATGGCGGTTAAAACCCAAAGATTGGCTTATTGGTGGATCACATAAAGCATACAGATAGTGCTTGACTTACTATGGTTCATTTAAAATCAGTTCAAAGTTACAATGGCCTCAGTGACTTTTGACCCATTGGGCTATCCCTGCCAGAATGACACATTCTGGAGAGAAGAAGAGTTCCTTGAGATTGAGCTCCATTCACAGTTCAAGTGTTCAGCAACCGGATCTCATTTATGATAGTTGCAGCATCTTGTGATCATGTGATCTTGATTTGCAACCCTCCCAATTGGCATCCAACAGTCAAAGTCAATTGGGAAAGCTGGATTCCTTATGTGATTCACTTAACAGTCACTGTGGTTTGCTTAAGGACAGCAGAAAAATGGTTGTAAAATCAGGTCCGGTCACATGACTATTCATTTAACCGTAATCACAAATTTAGCAATCACAGCCACAAATTTAGCACAATTTCTGTTATGATGTTTGGTCTATGGTGGCAAAAAAAAATAAAATAAAAATCAGAAGCAGCTGTAGCTCACCAAAGCTTATGTCTTTTAATGAAATTTGCCAGTCAAAAAAGATGATATTGGATTCCTTCTGATTTTATTTCAATATACACAAGAACAATTTATTCATTAATATCAGCTTTGTGAGAAATTCTGGCTATGTTCAGTGATACACTAAATTATGATCCCGTGTACAATTGTATGTAAGAAATTGGGGGAAATGTGTTTCTTTTTCAAATAATCACAATCTCTTAATTATGACCAAATTGGGGAAGGATTAGGGATTAATTTTATGTGACTAGTTTATATAAACCACAGCTAAATCTTTCACTCTTCCTGTCTATGATATTATTACCCTACGCCTGAGTTTACGTATCATTTTAAACCCTAATATTGTTGGTTTAGTTTTGATATAAGGTTATAAGGGGAACACAACCCTTGTTTGTTTGTTTGTTTACCCAACATATATCCCACATTTTTATGCTTTGAATGGTCATGTTGGAGATTGGCAATCATACTCTCTGGCAGTGAGTCAGCCTTTTCAAGAATGAAGATGAGTATATGTCAGTTTCGGGCTTGGATTTCATCACTTGGAAACCTGACAATATACATGTCCCAGGATAATGTTGTAGGATCCAATCTGTGTTGATCTCCAGAACCAGAGGTTTAGTCTTCTGAGCTTCCACACTTGAGCTGGAGCCCATATCAGGGAACTTCTCTCTTCCAGAATGTGTGCTTTGAGCTATTCTGCGTGTGATATTTAGATGGTGCCTCATCAGCTTTTTGAAGCAAGCAAGAACAAGGAAGAGGACTTTTGGGCCTTTAGGTTACTATAGCAAAAGCCTAAAAATTTATCACAGCCTTCTCAATTGCAACATATACCAAGCACAATCAAGCCAGGGTGGTTTTGAGTTTCTTCTTCTTCCTGCTTTTTATTTTGCTGGGGTGCAAATAACCATTTTGAAATAGTTTGTTGGTCTCTTCTCTGAGTCACCTTAACCTCTCCTCCCCTACTTAGCAAGGCCACTCAGTCTTGCCCAACACAACATGGCTTAGAGTGATATATGGACAGCCTGTGACTAGTTGAAAGATAGACTAGATGCCTGTGATCTTATCTCAGCTGCCCAGGAGAATTGGAAAAGCAGGCAAGCTTTTGCTAGCTGTAATTTAGCATCGCAGCTGAGTGAATTGCTCACATCCTAAACCACTGGTGTTAAACCATTTCTACTTTCTCTCTTTGGTCTCTTAGTATCAAGAGCATGGTAAGATCAATAGTTTCGAGAAATCTGAACCTAGCCTCTTATGAATTTGTGCATTAGCCTTATTCGCAAGCACTAATATAATTACAGCTGAGACAGATGCCATCCTCAGTTTCTCTTATTTGTCACCACTCTCCCTATTCATCGATATCAAATTTTGTTTATGCATCCTTGTCTGCAACTGGGATTTGCATTGCTCGGCCAAAAATTGGTTGAGTTTAGATGGTGCCATCTGCTGAATATTCTTCAACTCTTATTAAGCTTAAATGTGTTTTTGTATTCTTTCTTTCTTCCCTCCCTCCCTTTCCCCTCTTTCTTTTTTCTTTCTTTCTTTTCTTTCTTTCTCTTCCTTCCTTCCCTCTTCCTTCTTCTTCTTTCTTTCCTTCCTTCTTTCCTCCTCCTCTTTTTTCTTCTTTCCTTCCTTCCTTTTTTTCTTTCTTTCTGTCACGAGAAAAATATAATGAAGTCTGGGAATTTTTAAATGTGGCAATTATTAGAGATTCATGTTAACAACAAAACAAGTATGGTGTCTTTTAAAGACATGCTTTAGATTCAGTGATCCATTTAGTAAGCATCTACAATTTTACCATCACTAAACTGAAAAAAAAATGCATAGCAATTGCTCAGGAATACAGTTTTGATGATCAGATGCAAACTCAAATTTAGGATGAAGGACTCATGCCCCCAATTATTTGACCACCTGGTGCTTCAAATGGTTGTTTGGGGAACTGGCACAAATCCACAGCAAAGAGGTACATTCAGATACCAGAGAAACATGGGAAAGTAAGTTCTTGTTCCAAGTCCAAATATGTTGCTCATTCATTTGATTGCTCATATTTTCCAGAATTTTACTTACTTGCTACTTTTTAATTCAAGAGTGAAATCAAAACTTCCTCCAGGGCAAAGCTATTTATTCTTAATCTTCTCTATTTGGGATTGAGAGAACATACAAGTTTAGATGCAGGTCAATTCATATAATTATTTCTTTCCTTCCTTCCTTTCTTCCTCCCTCCCTCCCTCCTCTTTCTTTCTTTCTTTCTTTCTTTCTTTCTTTCTTTCTTTCTTTCT
>BLBF01000045.1:9135747-9180002 GCA_015471245.1 Laticauda colubrina
TCTTTCTTTCTTTCTTTCTTTCTTTCTTTCTTTCTTTCTTTCTTTCTGTTTCCCCCCTCTAACTCATGTCTCATCCCAGAGTATTCAACACCTCTACTATATACATTCTTCACTATATCTATCAATCCATGGTCTCTGGATGGTATCTCAGACCTTCCAAGCTGGCAAGTGATGCCAGCAGGCTTGAATTGCCAATTCCACCAGTGAACATGGATGAACTGTCAGGGAACTGTCCACATGTGCATGATGCTATCAGAGGTGGGGAAAGGAAAGACTGCCTATGTATGGGCTAGAGGCATTAAGGCATTCACAATCAAGCTGGCTTCTTCCATTGTACCAAAAGAATATTACAACATTACTTTAGGCTGCCAACCTGTACCCATATAGCTGGGAATAAGTCTTGCTGAGATTGCTTTCTTAGCAGACACAGCAGGACTGCGCTGTGAATTTTGCAAGTTACTATGTTTTGCATACACTTTTGTGTGTCCCCATCCTTCCCACTTCCAAATTCAAATTTAAACACCTGAAAAATATATTGTTGTTGCTTTTGTTAAACCTATTTAGTGTCTGGAAGGGGTGGAGGAGAAGAGACTGTTAGACAATAAGCATGTATGACGAAGAAATAATGGATTTACTTTAACCTTTGTAATGTTGTGCGATATTTAAATGTATGTTGATTCCCTCCATGTTACATGCAAGTAATTAATTTTGTCTTACTGACAGATGATTCTCAGTGACTGATTTTCAAGAGAAAATCCAGACAGGTATTTCTTTAAAAACAAAAACAAAAAACATTTTGCTTTCATTTAAGATGGCTTGCATTTGTGGGTGGGTGGGTGGGGCTTTGTTTTCATTATGGGGAAGGGGGCAGCTATTTAGGTGGCAGGCTGAATTCTCATTACCGTTAATAAATCCCTGATAGTTAATCATGTGAAAGCCTGCCAAAGAGAGGTGGGTTTGCTGCTTCCAACAATGTACTTGCTCCAAGATGTACCAAATCTGAGTATTAGAAAAATGCATGCCTCTGTCTTTGGTCATCCTTCTTATGAATAGTTTGGGAGAGCGTTATTTGTCCAGAATGGGAATCCAAATGAATCTTTTCCCCCAGGGTTTCATTACTGGATCATTAGAAGAAACTCTAAAATAAGGCAACGTCAAAGACTCATGATATAGCCCTCCCTGAATAGTGTTTCAGATGAGCCATGTGCAAATGTTTTCCCATTTTTACAAAATGGCAGGGTAACATGTAGAAAAGTATTGGTTTTGTTTTATGTAGAGGAGATGACCAAGGAAGAAGTGATTTGTATTTTCTCCTAAACTCAGCAATAGCATCTCTTCCAACTTGCTAGTTCAAGCCGTGCTCTCCGGGACAAGCTGTACCCTGGGAAAGTTATGAGAATGAAATCTGTCTTGATGTAGAATTGTTGAGTTTCTTTTGCTCCTGGGGGCTCCAGTTCATAGCTTTTTTTTCCCCCATCACTCTCTTTCCTCTCTCTCTCCCTGATGTCTTTTCCGCCCCTTAACTGAAACAGACAGCATTGGTCCTATTTATCTGTTCCTGCTTTGCAGTTATGCTTCTTATTATTAACTTGTATACTCTGAGCTCATTTCATGTGTGGAGAGCAGGAACAGACAGAGCTGAAAGCAAGAACTGCCATTAGTTACTGATTGGGACGTAGAACGGAGTTTCCCTTTTGGTCTTTTTGGTTTAGGAAAGGTGCCAAGGAAATTTTCAATTTTACCTTTGTTGGATTTTATACCGTTAAGTTAGATTGCAAAGCCAAGTTATGGATTAACCTTTGGGCTCTCTACTTGTTCCCACTTGCCTTCAAACTGGGGGAAATCTTCCATTAATGATCATGCAGTTTCATCTCATCCTGGATACTACAATTGGGTTCACTTGATGGAGAAGACAGGTGCTGCATTTGTGTGATATACCAAATAAGTCTTAAGTAGCTCATGTGATAAATCCAGTTGAAATAAGCTGGGTTTTATAAATTATTTAACTGTCATAAGTCTAGTTGAAACCCAGTTTAAATGGTACAAGACAGATCAAGTCAACTTCAAACTTTGGGTGATGATGGCCAGGATTGTTAACTGAAAAAAAAAGAAAAAGGAATAATTGTCAAAAGATCAAATGAATTGGGGAAAGAAAGAACTACTATTGGGACAAGTGCAATAAAAGAGCTTATTTTTGTGTGTGTGGCTAGAGAAAAAAATTACAAAATCTGAGGAAATAACTTTGGAATTAACCATATAATTCCAAGGTTATTAATTATAGGCCATTAATTCATCAGTATGAAATGCTGCATTGGTGCTGACATCTCATATTTTTATCTAGATTGGAGTATACAAGTATATCTTAACTTTCCAGTGCTGGTACTTGGGCTTTTATGCTGACTCTCTTTGAAAATCCCACCTACTGATCTAGGGACAAATATTTTTAGTACTTTACTGTTTTCCCCATGGTGACTAAATGGATAGTGCACTTGAGTATATCCTTGAGTCCTTGATAGATCTGAAGCATCATTTAGTCTTAATGCCACACGGTATACTAAAGTGTAATCTGTTATTGTGTGTATGTAGGCAAGAAGGGACAAAATGCCGCTTTGATGGGCCTTCCTCACCTTCCTCAAAGTCTTTTCCTTTCCTTTTCTTCTTGTCTCTTTTTTTCCCTTTTCTCCTCTTCTTTCCTTTCTTATTCTCTCTCTCCTCCTCTCCTCTCTTGTTCCCTTTCTCCTCTCCTCTCTTCTCCTTTTTTCTTTTCCTTTTTCCTTTCATCTCTTTTCTTTCCCTTTTTCCTCTTCTCTCCTTTTTTGCTCCTTTTCTCGTCTCCTCTTTTTTCCTTACTTCACCTCTCCTGTTTGCAGTTTCTTAAAATTAATGTTCTCCTATTTTATTCTTTAAAAAATATTTTTCTATTCTAGCCTTGTCATCATTATCTTTTCTTTCTCTGTCTCTTCTGTCTTCTGTGAAGGGATTAGTGAAGAAGGCCCTACCAGTGCTGTTTTCTATTGTCTTTCTTTCCCATCAAAGTATGGGAATCCAGGGAAATTTTAGAACTTTGGAAAGAGCATGATGCAGTGAAGCACACTTGGTGGAACTAAGTTAATGCAAGACCAACAGAGATTTTTTTTTTAGGAAAATCCTCTTTCATTGCAAGATATTCCAGAAATATTTCTCACCCAACAAGCTGAATGCATACTGTTAGGGTAAAAAAATGCAAGAGAATTTTTCTACATGGCATGAGTTTATTTAAGGAAATAAAAGGTTGATTGCTTTAATATTGTGCTTAAAAATAGTGCTACCTCAAAGTATTATCCGAGAAGCCTTACTTGAAAGATACAATGGCACTGATGATTTAAAAATAATATTGAGATTTCGAACAGTAGGAAAGCTATGCCTAGCTTTTATTTTGAAAGAAATAGAGTACTACTTCTGATGAGCTTAATGTTCTGGAACAAATTTCAGTACAATATCTAATAAATTTTGCTCTAGTTTCCTTTGTATATTTTAATAGAAAATACTATTAAAAGTGCAAAAAAGTCAGCTAATACATATTGCATTTTTTAAAATTAGTGTATAATAAAGGCCAAAAAAAGAAGAAACTCATATATTTCTTGAGAACGAAAAAAATTCACTAAATATAAAGCAGTCCAATCGATTTATTTAAAAATAGAACAAAAAATTAAGCATATTAAATAGTATACGTAGTCCCATTTTTTTTTAAAAAAAAGTTGTCCTTCAAACAGGACTTCTGAAGGTAAAATGCATGTTCAAATATAGGGATGGGTTGTTCAGACTATTTTATAATTGATGACAAATGGCTATCCTTCCAGCCCTATAGTATTTATTATTTTGAATTTGTAAAAAGCCTATGCACAATGTTCATTACCACTGTCCTCTTGTTAGTTTCCAACCCTTTGGCATCACGTTCAAAAGAATGTAAGCATCTGCAGAAACCAGCGAGTCTTTCAGAACAAAATTAATATGTAAAAATCACATCTGTCCAAAACGGAGCTATATTTTATATCCATAAAACCAACGTAATATACCCAGACTGTGCTAACGGTTAAGATATAGTGGATAAGTATTAAGTAATTCTAATATGCACTTTGTCTTGAGAATATTAAAAAATGCTTTATTGCATTCTTTGCCATAATTTCTGCAATCAGCAATAGCAAGACTATCCATTCAGGATTATATACTGTAATCTATAGGAAGGTATTGTCGGATCTTTTCTACTGTAGAATCCAAGTCTTGGGCATATATAGGGAATTTATATAGGTTCTGGTGAACCTTTTACCTCCCAAACCTTGGTGAGAAACAACACTCCAAATTTCTTACTCCTGGTCAGGATAATTGGAATATCCACAAATGGTGGTTTAGCAACCACAGTCTTAAATCCTCAACAATTGTGTTGACTCCACTTCTGAGAAACATAAGGAACTTGTACAAAAAATGTACAGTGGTTCTCAGCTGCTTTGAAACTCATCAAATTTGGTACTCAATATATTTTGACGTGAATTTTTTTCCTGGTATTCATTGTTTGGTGCTCAACACACAAGCTACAATCTGCTGGTGTTGGTTTCTGTTTGACTCACTACATTATTCCTTATGGGAAAAAATTGTTTGGTAATCATTGTTTTTGGTACTCATCACATCTCCTGAAGCCAATTAATGATGAATGCTGAGGTATCACTGTATATCATGCAAGACAAATGACTTGGTCATTGTTACTGAATATATCAAATTGACCAGGTTCATCCATCTCTTTCTGCAGTGAACATGGTTTACAAATCACAACAACTGGTTTTGCACACCATATTAAGCCTGTTTTATTATCTCAGTTATTAAAAATGGTACAAAATGCAGAAAGGATAGACAGTGACACTTAGTTCTAAGGATTTTTTAAAGGAAACCAATGAGATTTGCTTTGTTAAGTCTTATAAAATTGTATTGTGCATTTATCCATGGATGCCCATGAATTGATGCATCCATGTTTATGTGGTTGAGAAAGGCAAATGTCAAACAGATTGGAGTCTCACACTCATCTGACTTTCATAAAAATGTTAATGGAAATCCAAAATATTTCCATAGTCTATAGATGCAGCTACCATGATGAGGATTTTAGACAAAGATTATTTTAGCACTCTATGTCATGGCATTATATATTTCTTTTTCTTTAAAACATACTCCACAATGTTATGAAAAGCTTTAACATGATCTCTTCGAGAAAAGTGCACACTGTCTAAAATCTCTATTTAAGTTTTAGTGCATTCAGTAGTCAGTATGTCTTTCTTTTGAGTAAGTACTTCTTATTACCTTTATACATAACGTCTCTTCTGGGAACTTTCTGTGTCTTGTCTTTGTTAATAAATTCCACCTAAATACCTTAACTGTCTGTTTCTTCTTAACATCAGTTTGTGCCCGCTTGTTGATAGGACACTTAAGATGCCATTAGCTGGTTCAGGTTTTCCCATTATGGGAAAATGTGGACTTTTGTGGTATCTCTATAAAATTTACTCAACTTTATCAAGATGAAATAATAAAATTGATGATTTCTCAATACATTTTCATTATTCAAATGTGCAGCATGCAAATAATCCATCAATTTCCTTTGGGAAATCTTAAAACATATTCACTTGTACACCTAGCATACCCTTAATGGTACAGTTTGTTGTGCTATTGTTATAATTTTTTCTACAGTCATATCTAACTTATGTATGTTTATCAAATCTGTACCCCTTTCATTCCCCCCTCCCCCAAATGTATCTGGGTGATGTACAATACTTAATTAAAATTCAACATTCATTACTAAAAATCTGTAAGTAACCCAAAAACAAGAGAGGATGATGTTCACCACAGTTCTCCTTGGTCCCATGGGAGCTCTAGGTCTGAAGTTACATGCAGGTTTTTGAGGGACCTATGGAAAGTTAAGAAGGATGGAGCTAATCTCACTTCTGATGGAGAGAAGATTCCAAATGCAGGTGCCAGACAAGATCCACCTCTTGAGATCCATCAAGTGTAGTTCCCTGATAGATGGGATCCACAGCATGTCTTCTCTGCCAGATTTGGTGTTGATCCCACTGATTTCAGAGTGTCATTCATTCATTCAATTCCTATAGCTGCCTTTCTCAATAACTGATTCTGGGAGGCTCACAATTCAAAACATAGATTGCAATTAAAATGTAAATAAAACATTTTAAAAACAACAAAAAACAGTAAAAAGCATGAAGACAGTAAAATATCTTAAAACTTGTAATTCAAAGTACATACAAAAGTAAGATAACTGGCCAGTTAACAATATAGCCAGGAGGTGGGGTTCTCAGATTATGTCGTGCTCCTGGTTTTCAGAAGCACAGCCAGATTTTTAGAGCTTCACGAAAGGCTAACGGGTTATATTACATGTCTGTAGTAGCAGTGATCACTGTAACTTTTTAAATCCTATTTCCTTTTGAAATTTCACTTTTATATCATATAATTACACTTCGACTTTGGTCTGTGGGTGTATTTGGTGTGGTACTTTCTCCAAGTCCTCTTACTGCCTAGCTTCAGTGGTGAAGTCCAACATTGTCCATCAAACTTTGTCTCCATCCCAATGGGCCAGGAACAATTGAATTGCCCTGATTGTAAATCAGCCACTCCATGAGTTCTTCACAGCATCAAATCTACTAGGCATCAAAACACTCTGGAAACTACCTGAGACTTGTATCCATCATACTTCTCATTTGATCTCCTTAAGAGAAAAAATGTAGATCAATAGTCTAGCATTGCTTTTACTAGGTGGGTGAACGGATATATAGATGGAGAATATGAAGAACAGAAGAGAGAGAGAGAGAGCGTAATCCAAATCCTTTATAGATCAGTCCAATGTTCTTGTTGCCCTGAACAAGGAGGCAGAAAGTGGGTAAATTGTTCTGGTAGTAATAAATTCCAGAGGGCTATTAATTATGCTCACAGCATCCGTCTTCATTTCTCTTTAGCATGTGTGGGGCCCTCGATATTTTTCCCAAAAAATATTCTATTAGTTTTTGTTACGTATGATCTCCTTTTTGTGAATCCATGCTGAATATCTTTAATTAAATCATAACTTTCCTTGTTTTGTTCCTGATTAGTGTTTCCAATATCTTCCCCACTGCTGAAGTTGAGCTTACTGGTGTTTAATTTCCTTGATCTTCCCTTGAGCTGTTATTGAGCTGTTATTAAGCATGTTGCATCCATGGCCCCTTGCCTTGCTGCGTGCTTTTTTACCTTTACACTTTTAGAGCCCACTTTAGATGCCTTCGCAATAGGTAGATGCCCTCATACAAGCAAACACACACCTGAATTTAGATTATGTCTGGAAAACAATCATAAGTCTTTGATGGAGCACTCTCAAGTGAAGGAAACATCACCGTTTCAAGGACTCACAAAACACCTACAGTAAAATTCCTTCTGTTGCTTTCTGTTCTGGGTGCTTTGTTGGATGCAACTCTGTCTTCACTTTCCTGCTATAAAGACTGAGAGTATTTGTCTTCAGCATCATTTTGTTAAAAACAGTTAAAACCACGGTTAAACCCTGTGAGTAGGTTAAACTATAGATAGATAGATACCAGCAAACAGCCATTGCCCAGTTAAGGTGGGGAGTTTGGACAGATGATTGACAGCTGTACCGACTTCAGAAGGACTAAACTGGCAGAATTCCAAAATCTTCAGATTAATCACCAGTTGGTCTTTGGGTTAGTTCCAAAGATGCTTGCACGTTGCTGTGAAATTAATTGATATGGTGATTTTAAGGAACATATGTACGGTCCTCTCATTTTGGTCTTTAACTCAACATGTTGGGCAGAAAAGGGGGAAAAATTGCAGGATAAACCCTTGAAACTGAGGCAACATTCACTTCTTTTAGACCCTTAGAATCTGGAATCTTTAAGAGAATATTTTTCTCTTTTCTTCTCTTCCAAGTTGGGTGGTGCCTGCTGCTGTAATGACATTTTATATCTTCTGCTCCAGAGAGTATCATCCCAGGGAGCCACAGGTGTTCATTGGAATTACTCACACATTTGTTGAATTGGCCATTCTGTCATTAAATGAACTTAAAACTAAAAAGCCTTTGGCTGGGGGAAGTGACCAACAGAGAGAGAGAGACTTTGGATTATCTGATATCCCATAACTTAATCATATGGCTTTTAAGAGTGGGACATGAACAGCTGTGTCTCACTAATATCCCTGTGCTATGTGTAAAGCGATAGGCTTTCGTTCTAAACTTATTTTCAGACGAAGAAGGAGATTTCCAGGAGGAACATAAATATCTGGCCTTAACCGTTTTAGTTCCTTGAGACAATTTTTTTCATCACCCGATATTTATTAAGATGGCTGCCCTATGTAATCTATGAATAAGTGAGACCTGGAGTGAAAAGTTTGGAGATCACCATTCTTTTTAATCTCATAGATACCACATCTGTATCTTCATTTACTCCTAGATAAATGAGACTGTATTTGTGTCCTTTTAAACAACAACAAAAGGACCCTATCTTCAATCCTATCAGCCCACTGATATAATTGTCCTTTTTTTCCCCTTCCTGCTTCTTAATGCTCCGTGCATTTAATACGTGCATTCCAAATCTGTTCCTCCGATTAACTGTTAGTTTGTGCTGTTTTCATTGCTTATTACTCAAGAATGTGTGCTTTAATAATATTAAAAACTAAGACAAAGAAACTGTAGATTAGAGACTTTATTTTCAGGGTAAAATGATACGGATAAGTGAGCGTCAACTGACCAGAAATTATTTGCTTCTGTCTGTTAGACACGTAATGGAGTCATTTAACTAGTCAAATTAGGAGCTGTAGAAATGCACTATGCTTCATTACGGAGTTCGAATGGGCACCATTTTACATTTACGTCAAAAATTATCTCATAGCAAATTAATGTTTTCATTGTGCTGAAACACCAAAGCAATGCAGTGTTAGCACCACCTAGGGGCTCTTCTTAAAATAGTTGCATCGAACTAGGCAAACATATTTCCTTGTAGAAGAAGAAAACAAGGGTGAATAGATTGGCTTTAGGAGGGTCGAGGCCATGTACCACCACCACCACCCCCTTTTTTTTTTTCTTCTTAAATTAAGCCAGTATGAGTCTGCCACTGTGGCAGATCCGGGAACACACAGCTTAATATAAATTGGTGGCAACTCTGGTCTGTTTTACCAGCACCAATCTTGGAAAGGGTGAGATGCCTTCCAGTTGTAGGAGAAAAAATGACCAACACAATCTGCCCAGCATCCTGAATGGATCACAGATCACACTCCAAACCCCAGATTTACCATGTCCCAACATATTCACCACCCATGCAAAGCTCAACTATAAAAGGGCTACAATAGAAAGGCAGAAAGGAACTGGGTATCAATTGTTTATTGAGAAAATTGTATGTTTGCCCCCCCCCCCCCAAAAAAAAGCAAAAATGGCTCAGAAAGACCATGGTCCCCACAATTGTATATTGGGAGAACCAGTCGGGTAAGCTAAATAAAAAGGGAAGGGCATATTTAAGGTATTTAAGTCGTGAAACAAGAGAGTTTCCCTACTTAAGAGTCAAGAAGAAATAGGTGCTGAACAGATCTGAACTGAATATGAACATGAGTGATCAGTACAGAAATCTGTTTGGTGGTCTGATCGTATAGAGACAATAAATGAAAAATAAATTGCAAATACATAAAAGAGTAATGAAGAGATCAAGAGTAAGGCAAAGAAAGCTATGATTAGACCAAGTTAATAAAGAACCAAAATAGAAAGAGCCTAGTTCATGAAATTTTGAAAGATGATGGAAAAGGAATGGTTTGCAAGGATACAAAGGTAGAAAAAATATGTAATGAATGATACTGGTGTGTAAGCTGGTTTTAGCTGTTTCTTTTCTTTTTCACTCACACTTTTTAATTTCTTTGGTTCACCATATTTTAATCATTTCCTGTTCTCTGCATATGATTGATTGAATGAATTTATTTGCCACCAACAGTGAACAACTCTGGGTGATTGCTTTCCTTGAAAATAAATATAATGGTATATATGCATATGTGTTGATTTGCACAATTAAAGAGCTTTGGGTATACAATAGTTAGACGGCAGAGTTTGGGAACTGTTATATATCTCAAGTCTTTGATATAAAGTTGGGTTTGGCTTTCAACATAAAGTTTATTAATTCCTCAATTCTTTGAAAAAAATAGGTGAGAATTTTCAAACTTAAAAAATATCTGAGAAGGTTAGCCAGCATGTATAAGATCAAGCTGGCATTTTTCAAAATTACTTCAGGAAAAATATAAGCCCTACATTATAAGATCTACATTATATGTTGCTTGGATGTTTTCTGTATATCAAAGTTGGAATTGTCAAACTTGACCTTAGTCTAAGAAAACAATAGTTTGTGTCACCTAAACAGCACAAAGGTTTTGTTCATGTTTCCATCCAGAAAACGAAATGTGGTGTATAATAACGACAGTGACTTGTGTAAAATGTTGCAGGATGCAGGTTTCAATAATTACATCATCTAGAATAATAGTACTAACAGGTTTTTAAAAACAGCAATTCCAAATTCCCATCTTATTCAAACTAATGCAAGAAAATGCTTCTCAATTTTTTTAATAGGATACCTCAGTTGAATCCAATGTCCATTGCTCCGCTATTCCCTAATTTTTATTTATATATATATATATATATCAGTATTTTCCACAGGGGGGTGAGGAAATTATCTTGTGAAAGCATGATTAGTGACAACTGGTATTTACCACATCAGGTGGACATTTTGGGGTCTAACAGGCTCCCTGATATACTAAAAACCATATGCTTGATGATGCTTGTCATTATATAGAGGAGAGCTGCACACATAGATGCACAGGCACACATACACAAAGAGAGATAAACTACTTGTCATGATACCGATGAGCTAAAATAATATCAAGATGACTTGGCCACGAGAAGTACAAATGAGGGACTTGGTTTCTCTGTGAGAGGTGGAGAATAGAAAATGTACATTCCTCAGCTCATGAAAAAAGGTTTGATCTCATTTACCTTTGAAAGAAGGTAAAAACTCTTCCATACTTTCCCTCTCAGAAACTTCGGGGAAGATTGTGGGATGAGTAGATGTAAGAATGAAAAGCTTATATGCAATTGTTCCATGTGTGTCATATATGACAGAAAGATTCTATCTCTCCTCCTCCTCCTCCTCCTTCCCCTTCTCCTTCTCTTTCTCCTCCTCCTTCTCCTCTTTCCTCTTCCTTCTTCTTCCACCAATTTCTCCTCCTCTTCCTCTTCTTCTTCCTCCTCCTCCTTTTCCTCCTCTTCATCAATCAGAGTTTGGGACTGTCTTGCTCATGCCCAACATGCAGAAGTTCTTCGATTTAAAACAAAGCTGTCCTTTCCATTTTATTTTTGTTTAATTTTTTTCCTCCTTAAAAATTGTCAGATCTATCTGGCTATGCAATTTGTCAGTTTGGCAGAAAAAAAACCTGTGCATTTTTGTGTTTGTGTCTCATCATTTATATTTTCCCCCCTAGAGTGTATTGTTTTTGTCAACATTCATTCCATTAAAAACCATTTTGTGTCCTTTTTGTTACTAGACACACTTCCCTAATATTTGTCTTTTTCTATTTGACATGGAAGCACAAACCACTCCACACCATTTTGAGAACTGCAGTTTTGGACATCCCTGTAGAAGTACCAATTTCTGTTTATATTCAGTAGCAGATCTACAATAGGTGGCATTTGCCTGACCGACTGGTAGACTGAAGTTCTTAACTATTCTCACTTTGGAGTGGCACTCAGAGTAAGTTTCTTTTTCCAAATAGTGTTTTTTTTTAATTGCAAATATACTTGCCCAGAAACTGAATGTGAATTGTTTTGAATTTAGGAAAACTTTTCTGAAGCCAGAAAAATATTCTACCACAGAGGCCCCAGTATGGAAACTGGGATATAGAAACAGATGTTATTATAAAATCTGGATAGTAGATAGTGAATAAGGAAAGTGGAATCATTGTTGGAATGGTAGGCCCTCTGCTGGTGTTTGGTCCTTGGCAAATCCTCTACTTTGAAATTCTCTGGAGCCAATATTCTCTTCCTTTTCCTTCTCCCTCCATTCTTCTGTTCCTCCTCCTTTTCTTTCTCTCTGACTCCTTCTCCCTTCCTTCTCCTTCTCCTTCTTTTCTTCATTCATCTTCTGCTCCTCATTCTCTTTCTCTCTGACTCCATCTCCCTTTCTCTTCCTCCTCTTCCTTTCTTCATTCGTCTTCCACTCCTTCTCTTTTTCCCTGATTCCATCTCTTCTCCTTCTTCTGCTACAAGTAAAAATCTTTCAACATCAGCTTTTGTTACTTAATCTGCAGAAGGCAGTTAGCTGTTCCTGCTGGTTTTATGAATACTTTCATTATTATTATGGTGAAACATCAGCTTTTTTGAACCACAGTATAATAGTTGAATAACAACATTAAACCTGACTCCTTCCTAAAAGGAGTCAGCTCCTAGCTAACTGTTTCATAAAACTTCTCAACCCATATGGTTTCTGTATTCGGGATGTCCACCGATTATTGGCTGTAGTAAATATTTAGAAAAGTATATTCCAATATTTTATCTCATTTCTTTTCGGGGAAGTAGAATTTTGGCTTTGGTTTCTCTTAGAAAAAAGAAAGCAACAAGCTACTTTTTCATGGAATACATCTAGAATTGCATTTATCTCTGACACAAGCAATCATTTATTCATTAAAACACTGCCTGCTAACTGTAATAGGAAGATAAAAAAAATTATATTGTGTCAAGTGCATAATTTTTGTTAGTATGTTGGGTTCCCCCCACCCAAATTTCAAAGCAATACTGTTTGATGGTGAATATGAGGATTGCTCCCTGTTTCCATACAGTAACTTATGTTATTGTATTGGGTATGTGTGTGTGGTTTTTTTTTTTCTTTGTAGTTCTTTCACTCGTGTTAAACCACACCAGCACCGAGAATGTTAACTAGTCAGGTAATGAAATAATTTAACCTGAACTATTATCTTCTATTGAATGATTGAACTGTTTATCCCAACTCATCTTTTTCTGCCAATGTTTTGATAAATGTTTTAAACATTGGTGGGGGGGGAAGGAAGGAGAAGGAAAAGGCACTGTGGTCCACTTGCTACAAATTTAAACTCAAATATGGGAAGATCAGCATTTTTTGACATAACCTTTATTTAGGGAAGACGGCTCTAAGCAAGATTCTTCAAGTTGATGTTCTCCAGGAGAACATCAGATGAAAATCTACACATAACCTAGTCTTTCAGGTCTCTCAATGGTGCATTAATTGTCTCTGTAACTGAGTCCATCCCTTTTCTGCTAACCATTCTATTTTTCTCTTTTCTTCCACTTTTCTCAGTTTTCAAGCCTCATCCAGAGCCCTAGGTCTTTGCATGATGTGTCCAAAGCAGAAAAACATGAATCTGGGTGTTTATGTCCCAAGTGAAAACTCTGAACTGATTTTTCCCCCCAAAAATCAGTTTGTATGTCTGTGGAGATTCTCAATCATCATGGTTGTCCCAAAGGTGGTGGTGGTGGTGGGGTGTTTCCCAAAAAAGCAACTGGACTTTCCTGGTGTTTTCTTTGAAAACATTTTGCTTCCTACCCGAGAAGTTTCTTCGGTTCTAATTTAGAATTGAAGAAGTTTCCTAGAGGAGAACCAAAATGTTTTCAAATAAAACACCAAGAAAATACAGTTGCCTTCTGGGGATCCATCTGTTTACTTGGCCATCCATGGTATTCTCAAGAGTCTTCTCCAATTCCAAAGTTCAAAGGCGTCACTACTTTTTCTATTATGCTTCTTTAAAGTCCAACTTTTGATTCTGTAGAGTGCCATGGAGAATATTAAGTCTGCACAATTCTGATTTTTATCGGTATAGGCACATCACAGCATTGGAATAACTTTTCCAAGGATTTCATGACTGCTCTATTAATGGCTAGTCTGCAGCATATTTGATAGGAGGAAATTAGCTCCTAATTAATTTCAGATTCAAATGTCATAGGAAAGACAAAAATGTTTCCCATGGCTATATGCTTCTATTTTGTTCTTCTCGTCTAGAAATATGGCCTACCTACTGATGTGAAATTTGTCTGCCAACTCTGCGATAGTTCAGCTTTCCTGTTTACCAAGGCTAGACTGAAGGATTCAATGATTTATCATTATTCCTGTTGGGTTTTATGTAATAACTTTGAAACTCATATAAAGTAATGATCCACAAACTCTTTTAATGTTCATTATAAAATATGAAATATTTCTCAGAACCATTGCAATTATGTGACCAGACATAACTGTTTCACACATGAGCACATGCAGGGAGGTTTAACATAACTTTATTATCTTCTTGTCTTTCCCTTTCATTGATGTGATAATAGTACTTTAATATTTCTTTGAGAGAAAAGTTAAACAATTTTGGAATCTCTGCTGAGGCCTAGTTTATTGGTTTTTGCAACAAAGTATTCAAGGATCATTGTATTTATGATTAGGGTGACACTAATAAATGGTATATGTATAGAAGAGATGTGTGTGTGTGTGTGTGTTTTACTGGTGGACTTCAAATATTTTTACTACCGGTTCTGTGGCTGTGGCTTGGTGGGCCTGGCAGGGGAAGGATACTGTAAAATCTCCAGTCAGAGGTGATATTTGCTGGTTCCCCGAACTACTCAAAATTTCTGCTACCGGTTCTCCAGAACTGGTCAGAACCTGCTGAATACCACCTCTGATGTGTGTGTGTATACAACACACCATAGAGCAAATGAAATATTTATAATCAGTTTCTTCCTTTAAGTATTTTTCATTTGTTCATCACATGCAATTTATAATGTATCTAACTGGACCTAAGGTAAGACAAGTCTAAGACAAGACTAGAATAACAGAGTTGGAAGAGACCTTGGCTATGTTCTCGTCCAAATTCTATACTATTTCTGAATTAGTTTTTATGTGTGGACATCAAGTAATTCCACTGAATAAGAACAGCTCCTTGTGGAGCAGAGTTTTAGCTAAATCTTCTACAAGCTAAGAGGTCACTTGAAGTTGAATATTTGTAAGACTTTATTTGGCTCCTTCAATCAACCCCGGTCCTCATTTTGTGGCCCTCATTTTTTCTCATACTTCAGGAAGATTATTCTCATACTTCAGGAAGATCACCTAACTGTGTCATTGTAAAATTTACAATCTGCTTTATTCCAGAGGCTCTAGATGTTGTATAAGATAAGATATTAAGATGTTAATATCTTCACACCAAAATTAACACTAGGCCAACAATCAAAAAGCAAACAATACCCCAGTCAAGAAACTATCATCTCAGACAAACAAGCAAACAGTAAATAGCAGCCCAATCAAGGAACCTCCAAGTCCACTCCCATCAACACTTAGTCCATAAAATGAATGCAAATCCTACTCCCTTACTAACACTGATTGTCAGTGTTCCAACTAACAAACTCCAAATCAATTAACTCCAAGACAAGCATTTCCTCAAAGTTCCATTTTATTAGAGATGTCATATTTTCATCTCTGGGAAAACCCAGACCTGAGAGTTCCAGGTTTTCCCTTCCCAAAAGAAATTCAAAGATCCATCCCCTGCACCCACCAGTCCATCACATAGTCCAATCAAACCGTCATCCCAACTGGAGACATTCCTCCAAACACTCCTCTCCAGGTGCAGGGCCACATGTCCTTGACTTCCTGAGAAGAATGTTGTTGAGACTAATCTTCCACCAAGCCACCTCTCTACTAAATCCCCCTCCCAAATTCCCAGGCACTAAATGTGGCAGCCTCGAAGCTTCCAGGTAAAATATGGCTTCCAAGGCTGACATTGATGATGTTACCTAATTGGGTAATGAAATGTCTGCAAGAAAACAACCATGCTCAGAGAGCACCAAGTACCCCAGAGCTGAATTTTCTCTTCCATCAATTAATATCTCAAGCTTTGCAAAAGCTTAAATCACCACTTTAAATACACCCATTGAACTTAAATAAATCAAGACTATTTTTTCTAGTTTCTGCAGGCTTTAACGTTGCTCTTCAGAATTACCCAACTTTCTCCAAGCCCCATCTTCCAATCTTGGCCACATAGCATAGCTCATTAGAAGCCCTGCAATCCATGGCAACTAAAACAAATTAGAAGTATGCCCTCACAGCTTAAAGTCCTGGTTTTCAAATGAAGTTCTCTTAAAGTTGTTTTCTGTAGCCAATTTTGTGCAGTGGTTTGGCATTACAAGCGATTGTTTTCTGCCCACTAGCTTATGGATTATGGTAGCATGGAAAGAACTATCTGAGAAAGACAGCTGGAGTGTTCAAACCTATCTCTGGGTAGACAGAAACCATTGATGCAAACCACTTCTGATGCAAATAGTGAGTTCTTTATTCACTTCCGAAAAAAAATACACTATATCTAATATTATAGCAAATGAGAATATTGCTGTTTTAGGAAGTTAGATAAATACTTTCCCTCCAGCCTCAAGATCAGAGGCAGGGATTTTCATCTGCCTGAGAGTTTGGGCTGTTGAATGAGATTATGTTTCCATGAAATTGTTCAAGAGAGACTGGATTTAGTGATTCAATTTAACTCTTGTTAAAAAAAAATACAGGGGACTTCAGTTAAACTGTGCCTTAAAAGTAGAACTAACTGGTTTTGCATGAGCTCTTTTAAATTGATTCTTATGCAAGCCACCATCTTTTTGGCTATGCATGTATGTGTGGGTGTTCTTCTACAAAATTTTCACAGCCTGTTATTACCCTATTGCTACTTTTTTTTTTGATACTTTTTTTTTCCTATTGCTACTTTTTACCTATTTTTGTTGTTGTTAAATTCAGCTTAGAAGACACTGTGTGGTGTGCCTTTGAATCATTGTTGACTCATGGCGATTGCCTAGACTAGTTTTCTTGGCAACATTTGGGAAGGGGTTGGCCACTGGCTCCTTTCTAGGGCTGAGAAAGAGTGGCTGGCCCAAGATCACCTGATTGGCTTTGAGCTTAAGGTGAGATTAGAACTCGTGGTCTCCCAGGTTCTAGTCCAGAAATTATGGCTTGGTGGATATTATGATGAAAATATATAGACATATGTTGATTGGTCTAGGAAGAGAGATAGAGTTGGGGGGAGAAGAAAGGAAGGAAGGAAGGAAGGAAGAAGAGAGAGAGAGAGAGAGAAGGGAGAGGGGGAGGGAAGGGAAGGGAAGAGGAGAGGAGAGGAGTGGAGTGAAGGGAAAGGAGAGGGGGAGGAGGAGGAGGAGGAGGAAGGAGTGACATGCCCAAAGTCACCTAATTGGGTTTGTGTCTAGGAACTAGAACTCAGTCTCCTGATTTGAAGTCTAGTGCCTTAACCAGTAGACAAAACAAGCTTTCTGTAAGATGCTACAGTTCTTTAAATAAAAATACATATTGTTCCACAAATTTTCCATATGTCCAGGATCAGAAAGTGTGTTTTTTAAGGCTGTTGACCTCCGTCTGCAACACATCAATTCTTATTCTTTCATAAGGCCAGGTGGAATGTTTTGATGGATTACTTACCGTCATTTTCATTATGCCACCTTGAATTCCTCGCTGTAGCCTTTGATACAGAAAGAAACATCTTTCGTGCAATCCTCAACATCCCTTTGCTCCCTATCTCTGTAGAATTGTTGACTGTCAATATTTTTAAGTGTGCATCTGGCACACTCAGGTTAGCATGTCTCCAGTGCTCTCTCTTGAGCTTTAGAAGATGACACTCCTGTCTAAGCAGCGGTGTGATAATGCATCTTTAATGCCAGCATGTAGCACTTTGATGGGAAGGTGGCTTGTCATTGAATAGCAAAGCCTGTCATTTTGTTAGGAGACTTTACATCCACGGCGTGCAGCAACAGTAGAGAACGGATGCAAAAAAATGAATGTTATCATCTCTCTTACAAGCCCTGAGTTAATGATAAACAATCCAAAACAAGCGACATCGTTTTGACTCATGGGTACAGGCGGCCAGAGGTGGCATTCAGCAGATTCTGACCAGTGCTGGAGAACTGGTAGAGGAAATTTTGAGTAGTTCAGAGAACCAGCAAATGCCACCTCTGAATGGATATTTTATAGTATCCTTCCCCTGCCACGTCCATCAAGCCACGCCTAAAGAACCGGTAGTAAAAAAAAAAATGAATCCCACCAAGGTAGGCAGCCCTCAACTTACAACCACCAATTGAGTTCAAAATTTCTGCTGCTAGGTGTAGCAGTGGCTCAGTGAGTTTTGCACCCTTTCTGGCCACGATTGTAAACTGAAATCACTGCATTTGTGAAGTTAGTAATGTGGTCACTTTTAACACCATTCCTGATAAAGACATCTGACGTAAACTGAAGTCTGTATCTTTTGAATACTTCTCATTTCTAGACATCTGTAGCATATTTATGAAATATAAGTTGATTGTGTTATTTAGCAGTAATCATTTGTCATCATTAGCAGGTCATTTTGTTGCTGTTGCTATTGTTGCTTTTTTTTTCTGAGACTACTAAAAGTTTTTGAAGGTAACCTAATAACATAGAGCACAATTGCTTGTTGAGTTGGGCTTTTTGTTTGTGTATGTGGGGTTTTGTTTTGTTTTTAATTTCCATTTCTCTTTCGGCTTCCCTTGTGTGCCTCAGAGTATACCTGATTTGTGATGATAAATCACTGCACTAATTTCTTAATGCTTAATTATAAGATAGCAATTACATTTAAAAAAAGGAAGGAAGGAAGGAAAATTTGATTGTTCAATGAACTTGGAGAAGTTTTATATTCATGATTATCAATCAACACATCTTGTAATCTGAAGCACCAATCAAATAAGAGCTGATTTCTCCCCCTCCACCCTCACCAGGCCAATTAGGGTTTGTTTCCTTTATCTCCATTGTGTGGAATTGCCCCAGATGTGAGTTTTGCATTCAGGGTGACTCAAGTGTCTTTTCTAAAATTTTGCTTCTATTGTCCTTTGTTCCACTCACCATTATAAGCAACAATTCTTCTGTGAATTGGAAAAAGCTCTGAAAAGCATGAATTCCAAGGATGGGCTGAACAAGGTTGTAAGGACTCAATATTCATGGCTCTTGTGCCATAATGCCAGGTCCGAGCTTTCTCAAGCTTTTGCAAATTTAAGCCAGAAAGAGAATGAATTCCCCTCTTCAAAAACTGTAAAGGATTTTATATCTAGAATAGCAGTATTCCAATATTGGTGGGCCTGCCACAAAGAATCAGTCAACCTATTATCCAAAGCACCAGAAGGCAGGACAAGAAACAATGGATGGAAAGTAATCAAGGAGAGAAGCAATCTGGAATTAAGGAGAACATTTCTGATAGTGAGAACAATTAACCAGTAGAATTTCAGAAGTTGTGGGTGCTTCCTCACTGGAGGTTTTTAAGAAGAGACTGGACAGCCATTTATGAAATGGGGTTTCTGCTTAAGCAGGGGGTTGGACTAGATGACCTCCCCTTCAGCTCTATTCTGATTAATTAATTAGACATAGGAAGGGATAC
The DNA here is from genome assembly GCA_015471245.1 of Laticauda colubrina. Classification (NCBI taxonomy): domain Eukaryota; kingdom Metazoa; phylum Chordata; class Lepidosauria; order Squamata; family Elapidae; genus Laticauda; species Laticauda colubrina. The sequence continues at coordinate 9,155,224 of BLBF01000045.1, forward strand.
CAACCCGAGTCACCTCATCCTCTCACCTTTACTTTTCTATTCTTCCCTACGTGTCCAAGATAGCAGGCTAACCAAAAGATAACTTGCAATGTAGAAGTTTGATTTGCTAATAATCCGAGCTATTTTTGCATAGTCGAGTTACTAAAACGGACAAAAGAATCTCAGTAGCACAGGTACAACCACATTTTATTTTATTCTGTGATTGCTTTGAATCCTAGGAAAGCAAAATAAATAGATTCAAACACATTTCCATTGTGTTAAGATCACTCTTATGTTGTACTGATGAAGTGCAGTGGTTTGTTGGAAAATGAAGGAAGAAACAGCTCTGACCCCTGATCAAATCAAGAGTCTATGTAATTCAAATACTGGTGGGAATGTACATATTACTCTAAGCCAGAGTTGAGCAAAAGGCACTTTTGGGTTCTGTATTCCCCCACATCAATTTCTGAAATTACAATAATATTCAGATTGACAGTGCAGTTTTTCTAATGTCTTGGACAAAACCTCAGCTGAGCAAAGTCATGTCTTTGGGATAGTTGATCAAATCAAAATAACAACTAGCAAAAGACAAAACCCTCTAAAAGCTCCTGAACTTTTTCTCTTTGTCAGCAGTTTCAACCCTAGATTAATTTTCCAGTTATTTATCTATGTATTTGCTATATTTCTATAAAAGTTCAGAGATTCATGGTTGGTGATTTAATCTCTTTCAGGCAAGACTAACTTGCTCAGCAAACCATGGTTAAGCAGTCACTGAACTGGCATGACGTGAATGGCATCTAGTTGCCTTCACTGCCTTCAGCTGGTTCTTTTCCTTTCAGGTCTTTATTTCCATTTGTGATTTACACTACAAATAAACCCTGATAAAACTTTTTAAAAAAGAAACTTAACAAAGTCTTATTTATTTAACTCCAGACATTGCAGGGAACCGCCAACAAAGAAAAAAAGGCAATTGACAAAATTGCCTTTAAAATCTAGATTTTTACCAGATTCTCTAACTCAAGTTCAACAGCTCCTGGTCTCTAACAGTTAGCCTTGTTAGGAATAAACTGTCTTTTCTTTGGTTGTCAATACCACTTCCTCTTTCCCTTCTCCTTCTCCCTCATTCCCCTTCAAACCCATCACTGTGATCAAGTTATCCATGAACCCAGTTTGGTGGTGAAGGTTGTGTAAAAGGGTGGAACGGTTGGGTGCCTTCGCTATCCTTTTGGAACAAGCGATCCCAGGCTTGGAAGAATGCAGACAAATTCAGTAATCTGTGCATAATGATTTTTCACATTAAGGCTCAGCTTGCTTCGATGTCTCCGTAACCTAAGAGCCGTCGTTTGGCGCATTCCGATCCCATTATGTGACATTGTTCCTGAATACAGAGTGATATTATGTTGCTCCTGCAAAGGGCAAAGTGGCCAGAATTTTATCTGCTGAACAAATCAATCTGGATTATGTCAGTTGAAAAGAATTGTGGACAGCAATCTCTAGCAGAGGATGGGGTGGGATGGGAGGAGGCTGAGTTTCCCCCTACAATTCTTCTTCTTCTTTTTTAATGTTTCTGTTGAGTTTCTCTAAATGCCCCAACTAAAGTAATACTTTGCAGGGACGGAGAGAAAAAGAGAGAAAATGAGCGTTTTGTTTCCCTCTTGCTTTGATTTCACTTGATTTTTTTTCCCCTTCAATGCAGGCTCCACCAATTATCATTTCAACATTAAGTATTAGGAGATCAATTTGGAATGGAATGCTTCTCTCCCTCACCCCCATCCCTCATTCATGTTAATACAGTGTTTTTTTTTAAATCCTCTTTGACGGCTGTCTAGGCTGTGGGAAAAAGGCTGAGTAAATAAGGAGGAAAATCTTTGGAAAAAGAGAATGGGTGGAGTTTGGCAAAGGACGTGGCTATTCATCAACAACTCCAGAAGGATGATGGAAATAATAAGATCCCCTTAAAGGGGAGGGAGAAAAAAAAAAGGGGGGGGGGACCCCTTCCTTTTTTAAGATACAGATTTCTAAATATTTCATTCTCAACTTTAGAAAAGTTTGAGAGGCTTCCTGAAATCAACAAAAGCAGAAAAATCAAACGTGGGTCTTTGAAATGGATCGCATATTAAAAGCACACACAGAGAGAGAGAAAAAAAATTAACATTCTTTTTGCAAAAATAAGAATCTCGTTTCCTATCCATTCCAGCAACTTTCTTACCGTGTGACATTGTCATTTAATATCTAAAGAACATTAATGTATTTCTTTGGACGCAGAAGGGAGTGGGACCCCTCCAAAGGAATCCCTTGTGTGAAATAATTTGTGTGAACTTTGAACCGAGCAGGAGTCTTGCTGTTATTATTATACTCTTATTTATACAGTACTGAAACTGTTTGAAACTAAATACTGATGTGGATATAGTGTATACATTCAGAGCGATGCTTAAAAGAAAATAACTTTCTTACATTTTGCTCTGTGTGTGTGTGTGTGTTCATTTTCCTTTCTTCATTTAGAAAGCGGCAGGCCGTTGTGACAAAAAAATGTTTGTCTTCCAAATGAATACACACACTTTTTTAAAAAAGAAAAGAAAAATGCTTCGAATTGCCGGATTTCAACTGAGCAGATCTAATTTCACCATCTGCAAAGTTCCTGATTTTATAATACTTATAAGCTGTTTTTAATCTATTTTTACTGCCATGTTCTGTCCTGAAATGTCAAAGAGCGCAAAATAGGTCTCAGAATTAACATGACAGTTAAGAAACTTGGCAAGGTTTTATGGCAGATTGTGACATTAATGAAATACAAAGGAGAATTGTGAAATGAACATTAATGCATGCTTGCAGACATTATAAAAATCTATATGTCCATGATCAGGGAGCTAAAAATAGAGATTATTTTTTCCCCTTCCCCTCCTGTTGATGCCATTAAATGCAGCTCTTGGCTGTGAAAAGAAATTTCCATATGAAAAGCAACTTAGTAAAAAGTAACGCTGTAATCCCTCTCTCTATGTTGAATAACAGGTTTATGTAATCCTAGGTCAAGTAAGCATATGGTTCTTTTTTTTTGTCTGCCAATTTTTTGTCTGCGTTAGGCTTTTTGAATCTATGAGGAGGCTGCTTTAAAAGCATCAACAGCTGCAAAGACAGTAAGATGATAGATGGGGCCCAATAAGCAGTGGAGGTTATTCAAATTCACAGATTGAGTATTAAATCATGAGGGGTGGACCTCTTCTTCTCCAAGCAAGGATCATAAAAGCTGTCCGACTCACCAAAAGTTCAGAGTTGCTCTTTTTACAAGCATGTTAAACCTAATCTTAGACCCATTCAATTGGAATGTTGGACAGTAGTTTCTGCTCTGTCCAAAGCTTCTCTCCGCGTGAAAATTCTTTGGGGCTGCAAAATGCATAATTTTAGCCTTTTAATATGTCTCCTGCTCTGGCCCAGACTAACAGAGCCCTAATGCATTGCCCAATTCATTAAGGGCCATGGTAAAAAGTTACAGCCCTGGAGAAAAGATGGAAAAGTCTAAATATGTCCATATGTATTTAATTTATTTTGAGTTGAGTTGAGTTGACTTGAGTTGAACTGAACTGAACTGAACTGGATACTTTATTTGGCCAAGTGTGATTCGACACACATGGAATTTGCCTCTAGTGCAGAAACTCTCAGTGTACATGCAAAGCAACAGAACAATGATAATCATCATCATCATCATAAGGAACCTGTCTGGATCGAACTCCAGACTGTGGGCAGGACTTTCCTGCAATACTGCATTCTTATCACTACACCACCTTGGGCTCCTGATATCTTGCCATCTAGTGGGATCTTGTAAACATGCCTTTTCCTTGGCTGCCCCCACCTTATGGATCTCTTTTCTCCCAGTGATTTGGCAGAGCCCTGTCCCTTAAGTCTTTCAGAAGCTCATCAAGACCTGGCTAGTTATCCCAATGCTGGGACAGAAAGAGCATATCTGGAGTAATTTGTTGGGAATACCAAATGGGTGATTGAAGTTCTGTGTTTTTTCTTTGTTTGTTTTATATTACGATTTATGATTTGATAGTGACTGGTTTAATTGCTGTGAGCTGTACAGAGTTGTGTTTAAAATGGATGACCATACAAATCTTTTAAGCAAAACCAAAAACCTGAATCCTATTGATTATATGAATGCATCAAATTTTCCATGTTTTCTGTTCTCCATTAGAAAAAAAATAACCTGTCAGTGTTCCAATAAAAAGTAGAACTCCAAGGCAGGTAAATCCCTCGAAGAACAATTTGTTGAATACATCATATTGGCACAACTGGTGAAAACCAACTCTGAAAGTTCCTGTGGTTTTCCCCTGATTAAAAAGTAAAAAATCCCCCTTTCCCCAAGTCGTCAATCACATTGTCCAATAAAGGTACTGGCCAGTTGTTTGGTTACTTCACTCCTCCTCTTCTCAGCCACCTGCTAGAATGACCTTGGTTCCCACAAGAAAACTTTTTGTTTTGACTACAAATGCCAGCTATCTATTCCCCACCTCCCTGTCCCATTTTCTTCCTTGTGGCAACTCTGAAGCCTTAAAGATGGCCTCAGCCAGGTTTGCTTCAGGGTTGACACAACCATTTGTTAAGGGAGTGAGTGGGTTACTTTAAACAGACTTAAAGAATTTCACAGTCCATTTGGCTGGCCGAAGAATTCTGGGACTTGAAGTCCACAAGTCTAAAAAGTTGCCAAGTCTGGAGACCCCAAGCGCAGAACAAGACAAACCAATCAGATTCATGTTTGGTGATAAATCCTTGAAAATTCCCTTTCTAGAATGTCAGACTTACTTCCTTTGCTTAGTACAAGCTAGCACTGATGATGTTACCTAGTCTGATAATGAAACATCTGCAAGAAAGCCAAGAAGCTCAGAGATCACCAAGGAACCTCTCTTCCTCTCCCCATAGCCTAGCCCTCAAAGCTGTAAAATACAGCTTTGTAAAATACAGCTCTGTAAAAAACAAGAGTTTCAAAGATTCTCTTCTCACTTGTAGATGATAGATAGCGTAACATTTTGGGGTTGGTTCTTTTCTCACTAAAGGTACCATTTTGTCCGCAACATTGATTCTTCACACTTCATTACCAACAAGCTAAGGTTAATTTCAGCCCCACCCCCCTTTTTTTTTTTTTTGAGTGGGGTGCAGCCATCTCTAAACACTTGCTGAAAATTAACTGCATGATTACTCGCCATTTTGAGTCAGGAAACACAACAAAAAATAAAAATGGAATGTGCTTGAAAAAAAAAAAAAAAGAACTGTCCCCAAAGTTATCCTTCTAATTTCAGGGGTGGGGAGAAAAATCTTGCCCTTTGTGTCACACGTGAATATGCTGTACTTCTCTTAAGCAGAATTGGGAGAACAAAACAACAGAAATAAATCCTTTTTTTAATGGCTGCTGACCAACAGGTTGTACAACTGGACTATAAAACACAAAGAATGATTAAAAGGAAGAAAAGGAAGACATTACTAAACAAGTGCACAAAAGTGCAAATAAAAATAGGAGTCTCCAACTCTTATAAATTATGGACCTTATAGCATTAAGAAAAATGAAGAGCTAAATTACCGTCATCAGTAATGAACTCCTCCTGAAATCTACCAAAATGCTGAAAATCTAAGCTGCTATCCATTAAAATAATATCATATTAGAATAATATTTAATATAACTGCTATGGATGCCAATAATCTCTTAATGGCTGCTGTGACAAGCCATTTTATGTATTCAGTTAAAAATCCAGAGGGTAGAGTATCAAAAGATGATAATTACTGCTTCCCCTAATCTCATTCTTGTCTATAAAAATTGGACAGGAAGGGAAAGAAAAAGAAACCCTTGGATGAAAAGCCAACTTTTTTAATCTGGCACAAGGGCTGAATTGGACTCAAAAGAGCGCAATGCTTGATGAGAATTTTCAGTGAATTGGACAACTGTTCGGGTGGGAGGACTTGATAATATAAGTGAATAAGGGGAAATATTTCAAACGTCTCTTCCTTCTGAAATGAGGGATTTCTCCCCATCCTCCAACCCTGCTATTTTGTTTCCCACTTAGATGAATATACTCCTCTGTTCTTCATTGGTTTAGTCATGAGAAACGATGGCCCTTCTTTTCCTTCTCCCTACATATTGTTCGCTGTTACAAATAAAAATCTGTCTGCAGGCCTTACTGAAGTAAAATTAGGACAAGACAAAAGAGAGCTTTATGTAAGACATTTATATTTCAATTTTCCTAGCAGGCCTCGCTTTGGGTGAGGGTTCCGCTAAAACGAATGTAATGGAATGAATGCAGTGGAAATATTTTCCTTGGCTTTTTAATAGCAGATGGAAAATTCACATTTAGCCACGTGGGGGAGCTGCTTACCTGGGAACAAGCAGAAGAGGAAGGGTTTCTTTTTCCGGAAAATAAAACTAGTTTAAAACTGGGTTTAAAACTGGGTAATAATAAAGGTCTTTCTGTTCCTGGGTAGGAGGGGTGAGAATTAGTTTTCTAGAAGTTACATAAAAGCAAAATGCAATTGAATTAAATTGTGTAGTTTATCTTATTCTTATTATTATTTTCAGAACAAAAGGGTAAAAAGGAAGGGAAGACTTCCTTTGCATAGCATTAATTTAGCATCCCATAATTTTAGATATGACTATAGAGATTCTCAGTCATCCAGGTCATGGTTGTCCCAAAGGTGCTTTTTCTGAGCTGAAGAAGCTCCTTGAATGAGAAGTGAAAAATCTTCAAAAAAAAAAAAAGAAAGAAAAAAGAAAGAAAAAAGAAAGAAAGAAAAGAAAGAAAGAAAGAAAGAAAGAAAGAAAGAAAGAAAGAAAAGCAAGAAAGTCCAGTTGCTTCCTGAAAAAGCACCTTTGGGACAACTTTTTCTGCGAGAATGAAGATGCTCTTTGCTTTTCATAATACAGACAGACCTAAACCTATGGACCATTTGGTGAACAACTGTTAGATTTGTAGATTAAAACCAGTGCCTTAAATTGCACCTTGATTTGAATTGTTAGCAAGTTCAGGGCCTTCAGAATCCAGGTTATATCCTGCCAAAATCAGGTGCCAATGAACACAATACAGTACAGACCCTCCTTTCATTTTATAAGTGAAATGATTTGTCAATGAACATTTGGCCCTGACCCAGGACAGCCTGTTTGTTTGATCTAGTTTCTTTTTCAAATCTGTCACAACTATTTGATGGGAATCTTGTTTCTCTTTTGTTTCATGAAAAGTAAAGATGTTGATCCCAATTATCTAAAAATAAACACCCTTGAAACTGGCATTGTGAATTATTCCATGAAGGAGGTGCACCAGGGAGAGTAGATTCTAACTCAAGATATCCATAGATGTTACTATGAATGATCTAGCATCATTCTGGATGTTTATGAAAGAAAGAAAGAAAGAAAGAAAGAAAGAAAGAAAGAAAGAAAGAAAGAAAGAAAGAAAGAAAGAAAGAAAGAAAGAAAGAAAGAAAGAAAACTCATTGGTGTTTTAATATGATATGAAACTGGAATACTTGTATTTCAATCCAAAACATGCATTCTTGTGATTAAGATCAGTCACTCTTATTCAAAGGAAGTCACACAAGACTCAGATCAAATATCAACCCAGTCGTCCAATATCAACCTCCCCTCCATCACCTGAGAGTAAGCCCATAAAATTTAATAAGAACTGTATCTGTGTAGTATCTACCATACATGCCCAATCCATTGTGTGTTCCATTTATCTCTTTGAAATAATCCAATTGGATTAAAAAATGGTTTATATATTTAGGATCCCGTTCTTAGTCACTCTGGCAATTCTGCCTTGCAACTGATTTTCTATGTGACAGCAAAGAGCTGCCATGGATAGGAAGGAAGGAAGGAAGGAAGGAAGGAAGGAAGGAAGGAAGGAAAGAGGGAGGGAGAGAGGGAGGGAGGGAAGAGCAGCAGATATGATTAGGGAATTGGAAGCTGAAACATATGAATAACAGTTGCAGCAAATGGGTTCTGTTTAGTTTAATGAAAAGAAGGACTAAGGGAGACATGATAGCAGTGTTCCAATATCTCAGAGGTTGCCACAAAGAAGAGGGAGTCAAGCTATTCTCCAAAGTGCTTGAGGGAAGGACAAGAAGCAATGAACGGATGGAAATTAATCAAGGAGAGAAGCAACGTAGGACTAAGGAGAAAATTCCTGACAGAACAATTAACCAATGGAACAGCTTGCCTCCAGAAGTTATGAATGCTCCAACACTGGAGGTTTCTAAGAAGAAACTGGACAACCATTTTTCTTAAAAAAAACTTGAATTACGCCATCTTTGATCTGATCTAAGTATAGTATATAAAATCATACATTGCAATGACTTACCTGCCAATGAATACTTCAGCTTCAACCATAACAACACAAGAGCACACAATAGATACAAACTCAAGGTTAGCCGCACCAAACTTGATTGCAGGAAATACGACTTCAGCAACAGAGGGGTCAATATCTGGAATATTCTACTGTGTGGTTTTTTTCCCCGAACCCCAAAAATTTTAACCTTAGACTGTCTACTATTGACCTCATCCCTTTCCTAAGAGGTCTGTAGGGAGCGTGCAAAAATGCACCAATGTGCTTACCGTCCCTGTCCTATTGTTTCTTTTTATTTTTCTTATATGTATTCATTTCATGTATCCATAACTATGTTTATACTTATACCTATTATCTTGTAAGTTATTGACAAATCAAAATAAATAAATGGTGTAGGGTTCCCTGCTTGAGTTGGAGGACTGGGAGACCTCCAAGGTCTCTTCCAACCCTGTTACTCTGTTACAGGAGGAGAAAGTGGATGTTGTGCTTTGGGAAGTTGTAGCACAGGGTCAATTTTGGTGCGCCAGTGAGTTTGGGACTGGGGGGGGGGGGCAAGGATTCCTGACAGTAAAGTGCCTTCAAATGTTCAAGGCTGCAAATTAATCCCTGCCCTCCTTTCCTTATGCTTCTATTCCTCTCTGCTTCCAGTCATCTGTTCTTCCTTTCTCACTTTTGACCAGATGGTGCTCATTTACTCTGCCATTATGCCAAAATAACTTCAATACAGTCAATGTCATCTTTTCTTCAGGGTTATCTTTTCCTCCTTCCCAGCTGCTCTCCTTGACTTATTTCTGTTTGACTCTCTGAAAGCATGTTTTTTTTTTGTTAGTGGCCTTTTGTGTGTGTGTGTGTGAGAGAGAGTTTCATCTACATGAATTATCTCCCAGAAAACAGAGTTGTTGTTGTTTTTTTCTTTTGTAGAAAATGGATTATCCTCCATGGATCCCCAATGTAGAAAGTATTCCATCAAACCTATTTGGAAATTAACAGACATACCATTTCCTTGTTTACTACCCATTTGGATTTCTAGTGTGGCTTTAATTAAATAAGTTTTGATAAATCTCCCTGACCTATTGTCTTGGGAAAATTCCGGATTTTTCTAGAAGCCTTAATTTCTGAATTCAAGGGCATCACACTGGACCCTCTGGAGTTAGTGTTGACATTTATGGAAGATGTCAGAGAAAACACCTGTTTCATATAAAGCAGATCAAGAGTAACATCTGCATTTCATGTAAGAATGAGAAAAACCTGTGACAAAAATCTGGACATTAATTATAACATATGGAGTAGAAATGAGAGTTACGTGGCCCTCGGATATTCCTGAAGTAATAGCTCTGATATCTTTCAATGTTGCCCAAGCTGGGCTGGGCTGCTGGGAATTGTGGTTTTAAAACCTCTGGTGATCCCTGTTGAAAATAATATAAATAGTCAAAAGATGTTTTTTTTTAAATAAAAGATGTTATTAAAATGATCTGAAAGGTTTTCCAGGTTGATATTTCAAACTGGGAAAGTCAGTCTGGTGTAGTGGTTAAGGTCCTGGTCTAGAAACCAGGAGACTGTAAGTTCTAGTCCTGTCTTAGGCATGAAAGCTGGTTGGGTGACTTTGGGCCAATCACGAAGAAAGGGTGAGTTCTAGTCCTGACTTATGCACAAAAAGAGTTCTAGTCCTGCCATAGCCACCAAAGCCAGTTAGGTGACTTTGGGCCAGTCACTCTTTCTCAGTCTAACCCAACTCACTTTGTGGGGAACAATAGGAAGAGAGAGTATTATGTATGTTCACTGCCTTGAGTTACTTAAAAAGTAATCGAAGTGGTGGAAAAATTGAATGTAATAATAATTCCATGGGCTAAATCCCAAAAACCAATCTCCCAAATTCACTTAAAGATCAAAAGAAACCCATAGAAAACCTTCCTTTTTCAAGATTGCCAATCAAAACCAATAGTGGAGGATTCAGGATACAAAACAAACTGAATTGATTTCATCTTTTAGGAGCAAGTATCCTGAAAAAAAAAAGTATTTTCTCTCAGGCTGAGGTGTGCTTCAGATTTTAGTCTGAAAAAGTGTGTCAGAAGACAGGTTGGCCAGGGAAAACATGGCAGTATAGCATCTGTCTGCAACTCTTCACAGAGGTTGTAGCATCATATGGCGGCAGCAGAGGGCAGATGTGTGATGCTTAAAAAAAAGATTTAGCTACTTTACAGAAGCAGACAGGTGTTATGTTTGTGCCTTCATACACTTGCAAATAGTTTTACCATTTTTTTTCTTCTAAGGTATTGAGGGAAAAAAGTATTTTCTAAATTATCCGAGTCCTTAAGGTTCTGTTTAGCAACTTTGTTTTATGGATAGTAAGTAGAGGGACTTCTTCACTGGATCACTTTGTAGAATGTTACTTTAGGGCTCCTTGGTGCTCTATGAGCTTGCTTGTTTTCATTACCCAAACTGGCTAACATCATCAGTTGCTACTAAGAAGTGCAGTTTGCTGTTAGTTTATATTTTAGTGTGTTGCCCTATCAGTGTTGGTGGAGGTGGTCTTATAGATTCTTTGGTTGAGCTGTTTGCAGTTGATTTCTTTTGTAGTTTCTTGGTTGGAGTCTTGTTTACTTGATTGTTGGTCTGATGTTAACCTTGGAGTTAATCTATGCTGATCTGGGTGCTGACTGCTGGTGGAGAGATTGCTTGGGTCTTTTTCTTCCTTTTTGCACTGGGTAATTGTCTCTTTTGCATCATCTGTAGATGTTAAGGTCTATGTGCCTATCAATGGCTTTTAGAAATTTCCTAGTGATACCGCAATCAAGAAACTGCCAAAGAAGCCAAGAACGCTCAGGTCAACCCTAAGCTACAAATATTCTCCTTTATTAGAATGTCATTTTGTTATTGTTTTGCTGTTTATAATTGCTGTGATTACCCCTGAAACTGGTGGAGGTAGCCCTTGCTACACATTATACTACCCCATCTGAGCCTCTGTGAAAAGCCCTCTCTGTGTCAGTTTTTAAGTCCAAAATACAATTATTCTGAACAGAAAACGTTGAAGGACTGCCTTCATTTGTATCTTTGATTTTGCTTGCCCATTCTAAAATCCTGAATGGCTATTTCAGATGAACATTCAGTCAAACTTTCGAAATGAATAGATGCTCATTGAGAGCCTTTCTCTCAGCCTGTCATTTCTATGTTAATTGAATGCCTGTGCTAATCTAATAGAGTTTAGATTTATGGCAGGTTCTTTACCTTGTCATATCATAATCAATATATATTCTAACATTTAGATGGACATCTGAGAAAATCTGCCTCCTGTCAGCATTTCTATTCTATCAGCTGTCAATAATTCCTAATTTTAATCTTTCAGATGATCAGATTTATGGGTTTTAGTATATTGCATTAATCACAGAAATTAACTTTTGGGGGAAATGATGCTAAAGATCAAGATCTTGGGTGAACTCAGTCTGTTCCTTTGCATTCATCTATACGGAGACCCAAAAAAAAGAGATGTGAATATTAGTTTAGTGAAACCTTGCTGGTGGTCGTGTCATCTCTATAATCATTGTGTTGTCAGGAGGTAGAAGGTGAAAAGCACAGAAAATAGATGTGGCTAATATGGGAATGTCAAGGTACTTTATAACAGAATAACAGAGTAAGTCTTCTCGTCCCACCCCCTGGTCAAGCAAGAGACATTATACCATTTCAGACAAATGGCTGTCCAATCTCTTCTTAAAAATCTCCAGTGTTGGAGCATTCACAACTTCCAGAGGCAAGTTGTTCCATTGATCAATTGTTCTCACTGTCAGGAAATTTCTCCTTAATTCTAAGTTGCTTCTCTCCTTGATTATTTTCCACCCATTGCTTCTTTTCCTGCCCTCAGGTGCTTTGGAGAATAGCTTTAATAACTCCCTCTTCTTTCTGGCAGCTTCTTAGATACTGGAAGACTGCTATCAGGTCATCACTCGCCTTCTTTTAACTAGAGTAGACATACCCAATTCCTGCAACTGTTTTAACTTTTAGTCCCCTAATCATTTTTATGGCCATTTGTTAATATGCTTGAATCATATGGCTTGAGTAAAAAGATTGAAAAATCTGGGCACCTAGACAACTTCTTCCATACTTCCCATCCAAAAGTATTGTTTACTGCAGAGCACTTTCCTATAACTAGTTACCAACATTAACCACAGTTCACCAAGGACTAGCAAACCTCAAGGTCATACCATTCAAGCTTCATAAAGACTCTGTTTCTGCCAAGAGTATACTTTACTGAAGCTTAGGTTACAGAAGTAGCATAAGCTGACAGAAATTTTCCTGTGCAAACAATACAAAGTAAGTTTTCCCCTCTCCCAGTTCCCCTCCATCTCCTGGTTGTCTGTAAATGTCCAATTAAGTGCTTGTATATTGTTTAGAAAACAGGTTCTTGATAGTTGACCTTGTCTGCCTGAACCTTCTCACAAGGTGCAGCTGGGCTTCAACCTCCCCACCCCTCTTCCTTGTATTCCAATATTCCCCTCATCACCCCGTTGCTAATGTCAGGCTGTCAGCTCATGAGGCTTGGATAGGAGAGGTGCAGCCATGACAATCCTATTTCAACCTATCTGGGTTGACCATGATTAGTCTCCATGTCTTCTTAACCTGCCCTTAGTAGGAATGGAAGACATGGTCAACATTGAGTTTCCTTCTTATCTCATTTTTCTGATCTTTTCACTTCATTCTTTTCATTCCATTCCAGCCTTCTCATTTCCTCATTAATTTGTGGAAAACCTGAACACTTTGGTGCACATTTATCCTATAACTAGTTAATATTTCATTCATTATTTTCATTATTAGGGACAAATAATAGGTTCATCTGCTATCAGTCAGGAATGTATTGTCAGTCGCCCAGCTCCTTATTCTAACTTTATGAATGAAAGAAAGAGAATATTTCTATGCTACTCTAATGATACTTTTACACATCTATTATGGATTAGGATTACTGATTTCATTATTGTCACAAATGTTAGCTTATCCTGTTTTGGGGAGTGACTTTCTTATGCAGAAACCTTTAGCCTAAAGATGATGGTTGTATTTCTAGATATGCTATATTCATGCAAATCTCTTTTTAAAGGCGTTGTTGCCTGAGATACAGCTAATAAATGAAGGTAGCATAAAATGCAGGTTTAAATCAGTTTAATAAAATTATTCACACAGATTTTAAATCATTTTTACAGCTGATTTAACATTTGCAACTGCTTCATAGATTATGATATAGGAGAGTGTTTGCATCTTTGCAATTTTATTCCAATTTGGAAACAGTACAAATATTAATTTTTGCTCTGATAATGGAGCCTTTGAGAATTAAGCTTGTCTCTTCCTTATACACATTTTATGAGAATGCTTTAAATATGATTTTTAATATTTTGGGAGACTTTATTGCAAATAATGTTTTTTTTTTCCTTTTAGAAAAAAAGTGGGATTCAGAGCTGCATCTTAATTATGAAAGTTTATGTTCATACAAATGTTCATATGAACTTATCTACTTGCCTTCAACCTACTTATTTCATGGTTTTGTATGCTGCATCATCAAAGATTCTAGGCAGATTGCGTTTCATAAAAAAAATAAAACTATATATTAAAATAACACAGTTAAATAGCATTGTAACATAAACATTACAACCAATCATGATCCAAACAGCTGTTTCAAATTATGTGGCACCCTTCCTTATGTGAGTTTTACAGAAGGTCATCTACAGTATGAAGCTCATACTGATTATTTTGGGGGAAAAGATGTATTTGGTAGATTACAATGAAGAATTGTAAAACAGCAAGTTGTTGGGTCACATTTGAGCTAATAGGGTATGGTCATTAAAATTCTAGAGAAGAGTTGATGGGACTTAAATTTCAATCCTTATTAGAACAGATAGTAATAACACTTAGACTTATATACCACTTCACAGTGCTTTACAACCCTCTCTAAGAGAGCCTCTTGCCCCCAACAAGAAACCCCCTGATTTCTCATTTGACCAACCTTGGAAGGATAGAAGGCTAAGTCAACCTTGAACCTGGTGTGAATCGAACTGCTAAATTGCAGGCTGCTAAATGGCAGCCAGCGGAATTAGCCTGCAGTACTGCATTCTAATCACTATGCACATGGCCCTTGGTAACTGGTAACAGATTAGATGTCATAGGACCATTTCCTTCAGTGCAACTGAAGCAAACTAAGAGCTACTTTGGTCTAGTAGTTAAGACACCAGACTAGAAAGTGGAGATCTTGAGTTCAAGTTCCACCTTAGCCATGAAAGTCAGCTGGATGACTTTGAGCCAGTCACACTCTCTCAGCCCAACTCACCCCACAGAGATGTTGTGTGAAAAAAATAGGAGGAGGGGAAGCTATGTTGGATATATTTGCCACCTTGCATTATTTGTAAACCAAATAAAAGTGAGACAAAAACATAACTAAATAAAACCTATCCCATAGGAATGTTGTTGGGATAAAATAATGCTCTAAAGGAAAGTCAATCAAAAATCAAAATAAATAGTCCATGGTCAATGTGCTACAAGAATATTCATTCTTGCAAGGGGTTTCTTTGCCATAGTTAGTTTCTAGAAGGATAGCGATTCAGGAGGCTGTTATGTGAAGGATCCCTGGTGCTTTCTGAGTTTGCTTGTTTTCTTGCAGATGTTTCATTATCCAAACTAGGTAACATCATAAGTGCTAGTTACCAGCAGTCATCAGCACAGAGGAAGTTACCTAGTTTGGATAGTGAAACATCTGCAAGAAAACAAGCAAGCTCAGAAAATACCAAGGACTCCTCATGTCAACCCTGAGCGACAAATATTCTCCTCTATTAGACTATTATATGAACAATGTCCTGCAAACTTCTGGGTAATTAGTGAAGAAACTGGTCCCTTTGTTGGTTCACAATAAGGCAAAAGGAAAAAAAGTCATTGAAGTTATATTACTTTGGGATATATTGATTTTTCAATTGCAAGTAGCTCTGTTCTTGAATTCTTGAAACCCCCATCGTTTTCTTCACAATAAATCTTGTTAAACAGAATTGGTGGGAAACTTGCTTGGAAAAAGAAGAAATATTTTCAGTTTGAATAGACTAACCATGGCTCACTTGGGCAGTAGATGGGCACTGGTAGCTTTTACCCCTAAATGTAGACTGACATTTTCAGGTGCAACAGAAGATATTAGTCAATTACAGGATTCAACTCCCGGGGTGGATGCACATAGCAGGAAGGAAGCTCCCTGTTCTCTTATGCCCTAGGCAGCTGAAGGCCTAAGCTGGCCCTGTCAGACAAAAATTACAGGGTAAGGAGTATAATCAAATCCTTGTTCCTTTGCTTCCCCCTTAATGCATGCCAAAATCTCCACTGACCACATAGTAAAACATGTTACGATGCTGCTTTGCTTGCTTTCTTTTCTCTTGGCACTGAAAAAAAACAACAACACAAAAAGGCCACTGGGTTATTTGCACAAACATTGGAATTAGATGCAGCTGATGGAGTCAATAAATATTATGCCTTGAACTTGCATCTATACAGTCCTGAGGATACTGCATTTGTAGGCAGGCATGATGGATTTCCCTAAGGAAGTGTCCAGTTCTCTGGTGAGATGCCGTTATTACCTTGTCGTGTTTACAAATGTTCCCTGACACCGTGCAAAACTTACTAGCGATAGAATAATGCGACCCATTTTTTTTTTTTAAATAAAACTTTAGGTTTCATATGGTGGTCACCTTCAAATAAACATATTTAAGTTGGTGTCCTTGTGGTATAATGTCTCATAGTGCAGCTGTAAATCAGGACTGATCGGGGCTGGCTTTTGGTGTGCTTTAATAAAAAGAAACTAACAAACAAATTTTAATCATGTAATGGAAAGAGAAAAACCAGAATGGGAGTCAAGCCTTATTTCCAATATTCAAAAGGCACAAAGAGGCCATTGAATATGTAAACCGTTTAAACTTCTATAAATGTGCATTTCAATGTCCACGGATTTCCTATTTCAATCATTCTCCCTCCATCCCCTGAATTTTTTAAACGGGCAACTTGAAAAGGTTTCTAGGAGTTTCCAGTGTAAACTAAAGCCCATGTCACACTGCACCAACGGATGCAAAGAGGATGTAAAACGGACAAAAAAGCTTGCCATCCGTTGGTTAATGCGATGTACTCACTGCCTCCGTTTTGCTTCCTCACTATCCATCCAGCATCCGTTTATTGATGTTTCATCCGCTCAGAAAGTTTTGAGCTGCCCAAAACTTTTGTGCAGAAAATGTATCCAATGCGTCCATTCTGCATCCGCTACGCATCCGCTACGCATCCGTTATGCATCCGTTATGCATCCGCTATATCCGCTAGGCGTCCGTTCTGCATCCACGCAACTCGCATCCGCTCGGACGCAGGGAGGAAGCGGAACGGACGCGGAACAGATGCAGAACAGAATGCAGATGCAGATGCAGCACAGAAACAAAGCGTTTAAAGAGGAAAAAATGTCCGCAGAGGGGACCTATCTCGAATATTAAGGATGTCTACAGGATGCCTAGAGGATGCAAAGGGACACCTTTACTGCCTATAAAAAAGCGGAGCAAAACATCTGAATCTCACTTTCAGACCAGCAGCCCTGCTGCAGACCTCTGCAGCCTTCATCTGACTCTTCCTCTTCCACAGCATCCAGTCATGTCCACTGTGGATCGTAACAAAGTCCTTTTGGCAGCCACCATCCTTCTGCAACAGTGCGAAGCCATCTACAGGCTCTGTGAACTCTACTACGGGAAGAAAAAGAGGCGGCCAAGAAGCGTCTGGGTATGAAGATGGTTCACCAGAAGAGCAGAGGACGGACTGTACAACAAGCTGATGGTGGAGCTCAGGAGCGAAGACACTCGGGCATTCCAGAACTTCATGAGGATGCCTCCAGCCATGTTTGACAAAGTTGTGCAGCGGCTGACACCCAGGTTGACCAATCAGAGCACCAAATTCCGCCCCAGCCTGGAACCTGGGCTCAAGGTGGCACTCACTATGCGCCACCTGGCCTCCGGGACCACCTACAGGAGCATGCAGTATGGCTGGAGGGTGCTACCCAACACCATCAGCATTGTGGTCAGAGAAGTGGTGCAGGCCATCATCGAAGAATACAAGGAGGAGCTCCTCCAGTGCCCCTCCACTGAAGAAGGATGGAAGAAAGTTGCAGAGCAGTGGTATCAGACGTGGAACTTCCCCCACACCATTGGAGCCATAGATGGCAAGCACGTGGCCTGCAAATCTCCAGCCAACGCGGGGTCCACTTATCACAACTACAAGGGCTTCTTCAGCATCATCCTCTTTGCCATGGTCGATGCTGACTAAAAGTTCATGTACATCGATGCTTCAGGCAACGGCTCATCTTCGGATGCCCAGGTATACAACGCCAGTCACCTCAAGGAGGGACTGGAAGGCAACCTCATCTTGGGCTTCCCAGATCCAAACCCCCTGCACAACGACATGCAAGATGTGCCCTACTTCATTGTGGGGGATGATGCCTTCTCCCTCACAACCTACCTCATGAAGTCCTATACCTCCAAATACCTCACCCGTGAAGAGAGGATCTTCAACTACAGGCTGTCCAGGGCAAGGCGGGTGGTGGAGAACGCCTTTGGCATCCTGGCCAACAGGTTCCAGGTACTTCTCACCACCATGCAGCATTGCCCAGAGACCATGAGGAGGATCGTGGAAGCTTGCTGCATCCTGCACAATCTCATGCACACCCGCTACCCAGTCTTGCAGAACAGGCTTGTGGACCTCCAACAAGGCAATGGGGACATGGAGCCTGGGGAATGGAGGCAAGGGCAAAACCTGATAGACACCGAGGATGTGCAAGGCCCCAACAGAGCCTCACATGAAGCGAAGAAGCAGCACAACCTCCTGAGACAATGGTGCAACTCCCCAGCTGGAGCAGTGGAGTGGCAAGACAGGATGGTAGATGCTTAATGGATGCTTCCTTCAGCTTGTCTCATCACACGGATGAGATTGGGCCATGTATTTTGAGTGGCCCTACAATGATCAGGGCATTTAATAAAGAGTTGTGTTTGTGTTGACATGTGTGGATAATTATTACATTATTATTGATTATAAAGGGCCAAAAGTGTGGCACCTGGGAGGGTGGACCATCCAGTCCCACTATGCTTGCACTGGAGGTTTATCTATCCCACAGCTATTACCCATCCCAAAGGTATCCCTGCCCATCCCACTGCTATCTTAACCCATCCCACAAGCATGCAAAGGCTTAAACCATTTCTAAAAGTTTCCACCAAGACTTTATTAAAAAAAGAAATTAAGCAAGTATATGAATCAAAAATAGACTTTATTAACAAGAAGCTATAAGACAAAAATGAGTCTCTGGCACTCCTCTTGGTCGCTCAGTCTCAGGGATGAAGGGTGCAGGTGCTGTGGAGGTGGCTGGTGCTGGAGTGCTTGTCATCAGCTCCTCCAGAAGCAGAAGCAGCAGAAGCGCTAGCCCCAAAAGAGTGAGCCCGTGCTGCAGAAGCCCCAGCAGAACCAGAGTGAGGGCCAGGGGGTGGGATGGTAGCCCTGTCCCTCTTGCAAGGGCTGGCAGCAGATGGCTGAGACTTGCTGTGCTTCTGCATGGTTGTGGGGTTGCTGGCTGGCAGGGAGGCTGGCAGGAACCAAGGCTGGCAGCAAGGCTGGCAGGGAGGCAGGCACCAAGGCTGGCAGAAAGGCTTGCAGGCAGGCAGGCACCAAGGCTGGCAGGCAGGCTGGCAGGCAGGCAGGCACCAAGGCTGGCAGGAAGGCTGGCAGGGAGGCAGGCACCAAGGCTGGCAGGAAGGCTGGCAGGCAGGCAGGCAGCAAGGCTGGCAGGCAGGCATGAACCAAGGCTGGCAGGCAGGCAGGCAGCAAGGCTGGCAGGCAGGCAGACAGCAAGACTGGCAGGGAGGCTGGTAGCAAGGCTTGCAGGCAGACATGTAGGCAGGACAGGCAAGGCAGTCCATGTGTCTGGAAGCAGGTCTTTCCTCTGAATGGCGACCTGCTTCCGAGCTGCTCCCGTTATATCTGCGGGGCTGACGCAATGCATCCTCCCCGCATGCACAATTAACGCTCAGCATCCGCTAGGCTTCCGCTGTGCATCCACTGTGCATCTGCTTCATCCGTTCGGCGTCCATTCTGCATCCGCTCTTTCCATTCCATGTCCGCTTTTCTGAGGCCCCCCGGAAGCCCTGCGGATGCGCCATCCGCTCTCATCCGCTTCCATCCACTGGGCTTCCGTTCCGCATCCGCTTTACATCCGCCCTGCGTCCTCCCCCGTGTCCATGTTATCCGCTCTGCTTGTGCAAATTTTTGCCCCTTTTGAGAGCGGATAACAACGGATGGAACATTTTGCTCGTCCGTTGTGTCCTTTTTGCATCCGTTGGGCAGTGTGACATGGCCTTAAGGGATGGGAAAATATTTCAAGATAAAAGCACCAAGACAGAAAGGGAAGGAAAGCATGGGAAAGACTGTTTAAAGGGAAGAGAAGAGATAAAATCACTCTTATGTTAGGAATGCATGAGCTTGTAAGAAAGGCAGCTTATGGAAAGAATCCATATTTAATGCAAGGATTTTGCATTTAAGGACCTTCCTTAAATTCCTTGAAGGATAAGTCATCTCCAGCTTCTTGGTGAGACCGTCTCTTCTCAGTAGTGAAACACCGAGGCTGCAATTTGTCTAGTGAAGATGCAATATGATTAACAGAATAGAAGAGTTGGAAGGGACCTTGGAGGTCTTCTAGTCCAACCTCCTGCTCAAGCAGGAGACCCCATACCGTTTCAGACAGATTGTTGTCCAATCTCTTCTTAAAAACCTCCAGTGATGGAGCACCCACAACCTCTCCTGATTAATTGATCTCACTGTCAGAAAACTTCTTAGTTCTATGTTGCTTCTCTTCTTAATTAGTTTCCATCCATTGCTTCTTCTCTGTCTTCTGGTGCTTTGGAAAATAGGTTGAACCTTTTTTTTTTTTGTGGCAGCCCCTCAAATATTGGAACACTGCATAATTTGGAGGGATAAAAGAAAATGTGATAAAAGCAATTGGAAAATCGAAAGTTAGGGACTCTATAACCTCTTCTTAATTTGCTCAAAAGTTACTCAAACACCATTGTGCACCCCCTTTTAATTTGCAGTGATCATGATGGTTGATTGCAGTCACAAAGATGTTTAGACTGGATTTGGCATTTTTTAAATCCACCTATCGAGTCCTCCCCAAGAACTTGGGATAGGGAGATGTTTTTGACTGATGGTGTTAAAGGTATCATTGCAGGATGTAAGCTTCTCTGAGTAAAGCTGCCTTTTGCAATTGATCGATGGTGATATTTTCAATGCTGACGTGTTCAAAATTGTCACAAAGCTTATGTTTTACAACCTCTTAACTTTGAATGGTCACTAAATTAGGCACTTGGTAAGCGAGAACTACCTATAGCAAAGAGCTAGACAAAGATCTGCTTTGAGATTTTATTTCTCTGCTACCTGGAAATCACAGTTCAGAAAGGAAGATCAATATAGCTGAAATTATGTCAGGTAAATTTGGAACTCAAACCCAACTGGTCTTCCTGGGACACAGTAATTCTCCCTGTAATCCAGTTAAGTATATTGCATGATCAGGAGCTAACAGTATGTTTTTTCAAGACTGAGCCATGCAATCATGTCATCCAATGGTCCATCTAGTCTATGGTTCTCTTCAACATGGCATGTTCACTGGCATCTGGGCATCTAAACATCTTCAAAAAAAGAAAGAAGAGTTGTCTACAATATATTCCACTATTTTATGCATCCTCCCACTGGTCTTTGCACTGCTCCTGCAGACCGCTCCACATTCTTGCACGATTAACAACTCAGTCCAAACCTACCTTGATCCAACTGTTTCCTGCAGATGCTCGGAAACATGGCAGGAAGGGGGGCACATGTACAGTTCCCCCCTTAAATTCTCATAGAATAAAATTGATGTTAAAGCACTGCAGTACAAAAGTCTCACAGAAGGTTTGAACGATGTTCTATGAATGCATCGAAAGTACTTGACTTCCCAATTTTGTTTATTTTGTTCCCCAACCCAACCCCTGTCTAAACAACCAAACAAAACCACCTACTGGAACCCTTTAAGAGGCATTTACATACATCTCAAAGGCACAAATTACTCAAGACTAGGCTTCCCGGCACCTGGTTTTGCATCAATCTCAGAAGACTGACCTTGTCTTTTGTCTTCTGCCCATGCTATCTATGCTTGCCAGCCAAGGCATCTTCCTGACCTTCCATTTATTTATTTTTATTTCATTTTTTGTATCCATGACAACATGACAGAACACATGTAATTAGCTCAATGATGTCGCAGGGCTGATTTTCTTTTTATTTCTAAAGCCGTGTGTGATTTGATATCTGCAAGCATGTTTATGATGCGCGCGAGGTTTCGCTGAAGTCTGCCAAGAGTTCTAGTGAAACAGATGGTGACCCCTGTTTGAACTTGCCCTCTGTTCAATTATTCAGCTGTATTTAATTTTACACCATGTGGCAACAGCTGCCATGTGCCTATGAAACCTCGAGGTGGCGACGAAGACCACTTTTACAACTGTGGGTTCCCAATCCCTGACACACAAACACAGACACACAAAAACCGAGATGACACACAGGCCAACAAGCATCCTTCTAATGTCTTACCTTCATGATCAAACTCGTTTTTGGGGAAGTGGATTGCCGAGCTTGATCCTTTGACCAGCAGTCTCAGTTTAAGATCAAATTAGGGAAGAAATTGGGACTTTACACTTAAGTAGAGGAATGAGCTCAAAGACATCTGCATTTTAATGAGAAGCTTGGTAGAGCTTTTTTTTTGTTTGTTTCATATTTGGCCAAATACTTTCCGAATTCTTCCTTTATTATGTACTTTGGAGCTTCATCTGAAATAGTGCACTTCTTAGCTTTCTGAGCCTCATTCCAAAATAATCTGTATTAACCTTATTAGGGGTGTCTTTGCTAAGGATAAGTACAATCTTTTTTTTTTTAAAGGTATTACTTTCATTTATTAATAGTTATTGACAACTGC
The DNA here is from genome assembly GCA_015471245.1 of Laticauda colubrina. Taxonomy (NCBI): domain Eukaryota; kingdom Metazoa; phylum Chordata; class Lepidosauria; order Squamata; family Elapidae; genus Laticauda; species Laticauda colubrina. Next base: position 9,177,535 of record BLBF01000045.1, read on the forward strand.
CATGCAAAAATGGCTAATGCGTTGTTAGAAGAGGTAATAAGGATAATAAAAAGGGATAAAGTTCATAAGAAAACAAGGATCAGCTTTGTGATTTTATGACATAATATAGTAGAACCATTAGTAACTTGTAATAAGTGCAGGCTAAAAGTCTGTAAAAGAAATTAATGTCCGATAATATTCTGCTTTTGAATTGTTTCAATTCAACAGCTCAATCTTAATATTCAAGACTTGGAGATAAAGATGGATATATATTTCATAAAAGTCCATTTTAACCAAATCAGACTTTATCTTTCCACTGTTATCTGCTTTCTAGGATATCAAGATCACACTAAAAGATTTAAATTGTTTCAACTGGTGTTATGCATCCATGTTTTCCAAAGCAGGGGCAATGTTTTACTTTCCTCAAATTCCTATTTTTTAACAGACAGTAGAAACAGTTTTTTTCAAACAGAAAAGAGGAAAAAAATATTGATTATTACCGAGAACTTTCACCTGCGTATTCTAACTGTTCACCTTAGATACAACAGCTGAAGCAGGTACTTACTTGAGCTTTTCTTAAATTCAAAGGCTTCATTCTCATTAATTGTAAAAAGAAATAATTTGGGATCACCTGTATTGAATGAAATTTTTAGCATTGCCGGAGATAAATTCCTCTTCCAGCATTATTGTTCTGTTAAAGATTTAACAGACTGAACTGGCTGGCTTTGGGAGCTTCACTTTCTCAACATTTCACTGTATTTCTCCATTTAAAAAACAAGAGAGATCAGCAATAGAAACTGTACCAAATTGATCCAGAATGGAGTAAAGGAGAGAGAAAAAAAAACACACACCAGGTCTTTGGAAATCTAAAGCACACAGATCTGTGCAGAATGTAGAAAGATCCATATTTACAAGCGATAATGTCTTATGCTAATGCCTCATTATCATTTCAGATAAAATTATTTATCCCAAGATTTTGCATAAATACACAATATTATGTTTTCTAGGTTTGATTATTTTTTTTTAGGTTCCTTCCATTTCTCCCCCAATAATGGAAAAGGAATATTTGCATGCATGGAAAAATATAAGCCAATTCATCTTTTTTTTAAAATCCCAGTCTTCTAGTTTAAGTTAAACTGCGGACAAATTGAATGGGCTTGGAGAATTATTGGGAACGCTGAATATGGAAAAGGTGCACTGGAGCTACATTATGAGTTCTGGGTTCCTATAGATGAATGTTTCCCCACCCCACACACACACATTTATGTCAGATGACCCCTTTAGATTTTATGTCTCATGATATATGTAAAGTGGCCTATAAGTCTCAGTGCTGTTGCTATTGATGTGGATAGAATCCTAGAAATAAATTCAAATATCATATAGTGTAACAAGCCACAGTAATATTCATTTAAAGATAATACATTTCAAGTGTAACAGCCCTCTGAAAATTCTCTGCCCTTCTAAACTTTCTTCAACACATGTTACAATCATTCTTCATGCTCCCTTTGGATCAGTAATTAGCAGACCTCTTTGTCTGTTAAGTCTGAGGCACCACTCAAAAGGTTTAAGGTAGCATATCCTTTACAATGTAATGCCAGCCGTCACAAATATATTTAGCTGAACACTACATATTGATTTCTTTCCCTGTTTTTGAACCACGGAGACATTTAAAGATCTGTTTGTAATCAACAAAGTTCCTTAGCTCTAATGTTTGCGTATAGACGTAGTATTGCCATGCTTCCATGTAGTTTGCATGAAAATCTGTGACTTCATTGTTTTTTTTTTAGTTTTCATCCAAAACAACTGCATACACTTATCCACATCCACACATATGCCTGGGCTGTAAGCATGACTTGCATTTTATGTTATTTTTTTTTCAATTACTTATTTATATCCCATCTTATTTTTACAAATAACTCAAGGTGGCAAACATATCTAACATACCTTCCTCCTCCTATTTCACTATTACAACCTGTTAGGTGAATTGTCTGAGAGAGAGCAATTGGTCCAAAGTCACCTAGCTAGCTTGCATGAATTCTAGAATTCACCATCTCCTGGTTTCTAAGCTGGCACCTTAGCCACTACACTAAACTGGCATTATATGGCTTATATGAAATTAGATGACTTGCACCATACATACATACATACATACATACATACATACATACATACATGCATACATACATATATTCGTACATACATACTACATTCTGTACATATAGTCTGTAAGTGGGAATAAAAGGCATCCTAATGCATTCAATCCATTTCATTGTTTTAACCCATTTAAAATATTTTACTACTTTAACAATTAATATTAATAAATATTTTAATATTTAATATTTTGGACTAGATGACCTATAAGGTGTGTTCCAATTCTTTTAATCTGCTAAATATATGTTAAATTTCTCTCTATTGCTATCATATCCATCGTCTGTCTGTCTGTCTATCTATCTATCTATCTATCTATCTATCTATCTATCTATCTATCT
>BLBF01000045.1:9187695-9203431 GCA_015471245.1 Laticauda colubrina
CTCTCTCTCTCTCTCTCTCTCTCTCTCTCTCTCTCTCTCTCTCTCTCCAAATTTTCTCTTTCCCCCCTCTCCATTTCTTTTTATGATACCTTGCTTTTGTAAATTTTATTTTATCTCCTGAGCTCTCTACCTGTCTCTGTCTCTCTCTTTCTCTCTGTGTCTCATTCTCTCTCTGTGTGTGTCCCATTCCCTCCCTCTCCCTCTCCCCTCTCACTCTTGACAAATTTTCTCTTTTCCCTCTCTCCCCATTTTTTTTTATTGTACTTGCTTTTTTTTTTTTTTAATTATTTTATCCCATAGCTGGCATTTCTGCTTCTAAGCATCTGAAAGCCATTAGAGACTCTCCAACCTATCAGGTGCCAATGTAAAGGAGCTGAGCAGGATTCTAAGCAAGACACGGGGCATTTTTCTCCTATGGTGTGTGTGTGTGAGAGAGAGCGAGAGCGAGCATCATTGAAGAGCAAATCAAAAACATTTGGCAAATGAATAATATTAGCAACATTGATAACAGTGTGAAAAGCCTACTTCTCTTGGTTCTTTTCCCCCTCCTCTCTTGAGCTCTCGCTTCCTCCCTCGTTTCTAAGAGAATGGCTTTGCCGGCGGACGTGGGTGAAACAGTTTTACTCACAGATGGTAGTTCTGGCATCAGATGGAATTTATATAACAGTAATTCTGATACTCTGCCAAAATAGTACTGAAAACACCAGGGAGATAATACGAGACAAGTCATGTGGCTTTGCTGAGCTTGTTGTGGGAAGGGTATTTTTTTGTTTATTTTTTTGGGAGGGGGGGTTGTAGGGAGGAGGAGGAGGAGGAGGGAGGAAAAAAAAAATCCCTTTCACATTCTCCTTTTTTTGTATGTTATGATTTTAGCCTAAAGGCCCATAAGTGGCAGTCAACTGTGCCACAAGCAAAAATTTCACATTTATATATCTCTCTCTTTCTCTCTTATAAGGGAATTTCCCAGATGTTGAAACTTCGGGTGGGAGATGGGGAAGAGGCAAAAGTGCCCTGCATAGCTTTTGAGGGTATCTCTGGCTTTACATGGATTGAAGATGAGAAGGTTCAAAGATGGCGGCCATAGTGTTTTCAAGGAGGATGTTTTCCAGAGTACCAGACCAAGTTCACTGATCTCTTCTAGCACAAATAAATAAGGACTGAATGTTTACATTATTATTATTATTATTATTATTATTATTATTATTATTATTATTATCACACAGTTAACCAGATGTTCTGACTGGGTTTGGCATTTTTGTCTACCTGTCGAGTTGTTACCAAGGACCTGGGATAGGCAAATCTGGATGTTTGATGCTGTTACAGATATTGCCACAAAATGGAAGCTGTTCCAAGTAAAGCTGCCTTCTGCAATTGACTGATGGCAAATTTGTCAATGCCTATGGTGTTCAAGTGGTGCTTCATTTGCTTTGGGATTGTACTATTATTGATTAAATCTATTATTGATTTAATATTCAATTTGTTTCAGTCTCTGGTACTGGTAAAAACTTAACAGTTCAAGTCCTAACCATGAACCTAAGAGCTGTTAAGGTCCATAGGCAGTTTTAAGTACACTTTTTTTTTTTTTTTTTTTGCAGTCAGAATATTCAGGTCTGATATGTTCAAAATTTCCATGTATCTAGGCAGCCTTTGAGGTATTGCCCGAAGGGCTCGTATTACTATTGGTACAACCATTAATTTCTTCTTCCACAGTCGTTGAATTTCAATTTGCAGATCATGGTATTTCATTGTTTTTTCTAGTTGTTTCTCTTTGATTCATGCATCACCAGATATGATAATAGTGATGATGATTTGCACAACAATGTGGAATCACAGTTGCCACTTCCATTAGCTGGTGTTGGTCTTCATATGCATAGAGCTTTTTCCAAGAACCTGGCATTCCCAATATTATGATATTATACCTTCAGGCCATGGGCTAGCACCAATACAATGTTTCTTGACCAACCTGTAATAGAGATGCTTAAGTAGATCTTGTCATGCCCCTAGTGGAGACTGACTCTGAGGGAGAGGAGGAACAGCCGACAGGGAGTGGGAGTTTGGCTCCGGAGGTTGTGGAGGAGGCTGGTGAAGGGCAGAGGCCGGCTGGGCAGTCAGAGGAGGACCCAGGCCCATCCCCTCCCCATTCTTGGGGATGCAGGGAGGAGAAGATAAGGTAGAGATGTGGTCTACTCGGAAGGAGAGTAGACCTTGATCCTCTTCATGGGCTGCATGTAAATATCTCTAGTTTATAGTTCCTTTCTGAGTTTGACATCCTTCCCAGTGTGTGTTATCTGTGGATGTCCTCCAGCCCCTATCTTGCCTGGTTTGTGTTGATTTTTTCCTTCTTCATGTAACTGTTTGTTTTTGTCTTCCATCAAAGATATTCCGAGCTTGAAGCGAACTGAAGAAATAAAAGGGGCTTCACCTGTTTTCTGTGACTGTGCTTGTTTTGTATCCCACCCTGGGTTATCACAGATCTCCTCAAATCCCATGACATTGGATCGCTTTTCCAAGTTGTCTTATCCTGAGGAGGAGAGGTGAAAGACCTCAGACTTGAGGTGCCCCACACCACAGGAACACCAGTTGGTACTTGGCAGAGAGAAAGGAGGAGAACCACTGTCTTGGCCTCTCAAATTCAAGTGCATTGTTCATTCCTGCAAGTCAAAATCATTCCTTACTTTTCTTAAAAGGTTTTTTTCATTCAGGCAAGGCAGATGTAGTAAACTTATATGAAGGTTTCATGTAACCTTCAGCCTTTTTGTAAATGTCATTGGCAGCTAATTGGTGCAGAACAGCTGGACAAAGAAAGGGCTGTTCCTTCTACGAGAGCAAATGGAATGAATTTAGGACATAATCGGTGTGCCATCTTGGAGCTGAGATTTCAGATTCAATATTGCCTGCAACCTTTTCTAAGAAATGGTTTATGGCACGGGAAAACCTTCTAAAATAATTTGAAGAGAAACACACAGCCATATTATATGCTGTTATATCAAAACTTCTCCACTTGCCCTTTCTTTGGGTTCTTCCAATGCGCCATAAAATCAGGGTCCAGTCAGGGTTGAACTGAATACAGAATAACAGAGTTAAAAGAGACCTTAGATGTCTTCTAGTCCAATTCTCTGCTCAATAGGAGACCCTATACCATTCCAGACAAATGGTTGTCCAGTCTCTTTTTGAAAACCTCAGTGATAGAACACCCACACCTTCTGGAGGTAATCCATTCAACTGGTTAATTGTTTTCACTGTCAGGAAATATCTCCTAAATTCTAGGTTGGATCTTTTCTCCACCCACTGCTACTTGTCCTGCCCTCAGGTGCTTTGGAGAATGGCTTAACTCCCTCTTACGTGTGACAGCACTCAAATATTGGAAGACTGCTATCATGTAACCCCTAGTCCTTCCCTTTGTTAGACTAGATAAATTTAGTTCTGAAATGGATCTTTCTGTTTGCTATGTTGTGTTTATACGAAGGCCTTTCCAGCGATGTTCCCAAGATGAGAAGAAGCAGTGACACATTATGAAGGTTGTATGTTTTAAAATAGTTCAAATGCAACATGTTCTCTCTCTCTCTCTCTCTCTCTCTCTCTCTCTCTCTCTCTCTCTCTTTCTCTCTCTCTCTTCCTCTGTTGATTTCAGGGTAATTCTCAACATATCCACCACATTTCGTTAAATGTTAAAGACCAAAGTGAAGCCACTTATTTGTTCTTTCCATTCTTCTACCTCTGTTGTAAGCAGCATGTTCAACTGTCCAGGAGAATTTTCCAGGCAATCTTTCCTCTCAGGTGCAAAAGTTACTCTTTTTGCTCTAGTTCAGCCAAAGGAACTTTATAGAATATTGCTATTTAGTGAGCAGGATTTTTGTAATGCCTCCTTGGTTATCCCTGGGACACATTCTCATCCTAAAAGCTCCTGAAAACTTTCATTATGGGAACACAGAGAGTAGGAGCCATTTCAGTGGGTCTACCAATAGGGGAAAGGGTTTCATCCCTCCTCCCCCCTTTGAAATGTATATTGTGAGACTCATAAAGCAGAATAGCTTCATCAAAGCCATTATTGTATATTGGACAAATGCATTTATTCAGCATTTTCCACCATCCATATTATTATGTTCCTGCTTTAGGGCCATTCTGGACTACTGGGTAATATATACAGTATTTGAGAATATTTGCTGTGCAGAATAAAAATATGTCAGAAGTTTATTGAAGAGAGGGGAGGGAAATCTAAATGCACAGCAGTAGTCACCAGCCATGTTATCGCTTGTTCTAATGTGGTGCCAAATTTGGAAAATGGGAACAGTTCCCAAAGACCTTCTTATTTACCATTGTGCTTTTGAACTTCATCCCTGGCTGCAGGATACAGAATCGCAGGTAGAAGTATTGATGTTCTCCTCACGAATGGTGGGAAGTTGTGGAAATAGTTGTCAATACCTACAAGGTGAATCAGTGATCCCAAGTGTCGTGTTTAACCCCTTTTCTATGTACTGATCTCACCCTGTGAATTTCTCTATTATGTTTTTATTTCTTTTATTATTTCTTCAGATGGACTAGACAGTTACGAATGTGTCTTGAAGTTTTCTGGAAACATTTGATAATAAGTGTGTAAGGGCTTACATCTTCCTTCTACTCCATACAGTCAGATAATTGATTTTGTTCTCACAACTTTGGAATTCTTACAGGAGAACCCATTGTTTGGTGGTTCCCTTCTAATATTTTTTTCATGAACACATGGATGATGGTGATGATGATGATGTCCATTCAATAATATCCAACTTGTAGCAATTCCATGGGCCAGATCACCACATCTTCTGATCTTGCACGACTTCTTTCAGTGTTTCTAGGTTCTGGCTGGTGTCACCTTTGATGGTATTCTTTCTAATATAATTTATTGTCCCTTTCTCAATTGTGATGTTGATCAGATGTGTGGCCTCAGGGCCAGAATCCTCAACTGCATCCATGCTACTTGGGAAATTCTCTGTACTGAAATCCTCACCTCTAGAAACAGTGGTGGTATTCTACTGGTTCGGCTCGGTTCAGCTGAGCCAGTTGTAGCGATGAGTAGCAGAGACTGAACCAGTTCTCTCCACTGCTCTGCTGTTGGGCCCACCTGCTTGCCTGGGCTCCCATACTCACCTTTAACCTCTGCTTTTGAAATTCATCTGCTTTGCGTGGCACAGAAGAATGCCGCATGGCAGCTGCAGAAGCAACCGGGAGAGTGCAGGCTTGCAGGAGGTGAGTTGGAATGCCTCTGTGCCTGCACAAATTGTGTGTTTGGTATGCGTGTGCATGCAAAGTGTGCATGCACATGACCAAGCCATGCCCACTGAACCTGTGGTTAAAATTTTTTGAATCCCACCACTGTCTAGAAAGCATGAGGAAAACTGGTTGATAGCATAGATGTTTTATTCAAGTGATCTATGGTATTATAGGAACTTCCATTTGAGTTTCTGAAGTTGCCTTAGGTAAAGGAAAAGGTTCCCCCCACACATACGTGCTAGTCATTTCCAGCTCTAGGGGGTGGTGCTCATCTCCATTACAAAAGCGAAGAGCCAGCACTGTCCAAAGACATCTCCGTGGTCATGTGGCTGACATGACTAAATGCCGGAGGCACATGAAATGCTGTTACCTTCCCACCACTTTGTTATTTTTCTACTTGCATTTTTACATGTTTTCAAACTGCTAGGTTGACAGAAGCTGGGACAAGTAACGGGAGCTCAGTCCATGACGTGGCACTAGGGATTTGAACTGCCAAACTGATGACCTTTCTGATCGACAAGTGATTTGGTTGCCTTACCTTGTGCCAAATCACTATTTAGCCAAGGTTGATGATTTTTTTAGAAATGGGAAACCTGGTGCCTCCTAGCTATTTGTGATGATACATCCCACAGCTCTTTGCCTTGGGCCTCATTGATTTACATGAACTTCAAAACATCTGGAAAGCAAATTGTGACTGAATGTTTTCCTTGCGGGATGAAACTTCCAAATAATTTTGAGCACTGCCAAAATAATCCTGATAATAACTGGAAGGGGGGAAAAAAGAAACATAGAGCGTAAACTTTGCATTTGTTTGCATGTTTCTAATTTATTTATTTGCTGGTTTACATTGTATTGAAAAGAAATAGATATCCTCTGGGCTTTGATTTATTGCCCCTTTAATAGCTTTTAATGCTTGTGGCTGGACAATCCTTATTTCTTGGGTCTTTCTCTGAATCTTAGCATCAATGAATGTTTGCATGTGTGATACATTTTCTATTTGCATCTGCGTGCAAATAATATCCACACAAATACGCAAAACAATAAAACATAGCATAGTGGGATGAGCAGAAGGCTTTTTGAGTAATAGACTATTGGCATTTTCCTTTGAAATTACCGTTTCTTGCTGTTTGGGAGAGAGCCATGATTTTGCTGCTATTAGTACACCCGTAACAATCTGGAATTAATTCCTCATCTCAGCCATATGACTGTTCTAATGGTCTTTTTTACACTTCTGAACAAACTCTACATATGTGCCTTTTAATATGACAAAGATTAGTTTTTTTTTTTCCTGGTGCAATGGGATATGGAATTTGGATCCAGACCAGGTATTCATTTAAAAAGTCAGAATTAATTTACCTTGACCATGGAGATTAAACCTCCTTTAATGTTGATTACCTTACTGTCTCTCATATGTGGGCATTTCTTTGTTGTGCTTTAAAATAATGGTTTCTTATTGATACCAATTAATTAGTAGGTATTAGAATTACAGTAGGTAATCTGTTGATACTCATGAAAATTTGGATGCAATTCAGAGATACATATCCTCAATTATTTTCCTGTCTGTGAATAATTTCCTCAAGTAGACCATTATGGATTCTGAAGATTCCCAAGAATACAATGAGTTCTTTCATCAAAACAAAGATCCATTGGTATAAATAATAGATCAGAATGAATCAGAATGAATTTTTATTAGTCATCTAGCTATAAAACAGACAGATGCAATCATACATCAGTTCGGAGTTACCCTGGATGGTCAATAACTGATAGAAAGATAATTTTGGCAACTTTTATTGTAAACTTTACATTAGAATTTTCCCTGCCACTTAACTAGAAGTCATTTTAGGTGACTATAGTAAAAGTTGTAACAGCTTCTTTCTGACTATAAAAATGGTCTGTCTGTCTGTCTATGAGTTGATCAATGGATGGATGGATGAATAGATAAATATGAACTCCCTAATTATTTGATTGTGCAGAATCATGGATCTGAAATCTGCAAAGAGAATGACCTTGTAGTCAAGAGTAGAACTCAAGTCTTAAATACATTCTATATGCATTGTGAGTTCAGTAATGCTACCTCTAAGAAAGCATCAGTTTATCATCTTAGATGTCTTTGGTATGTAAAGGCCCGGTCCCACTGGCCGACGGACACAAAACGTACGCATAAAGGACACAGCGGACGAGCAAAATTTCGGGGGTGGCTCCATCCGTTGTCATCCGCTCCAAAAAGTGTTGAAAATTTGCATAAACAGAATGGAAAAGAAAGGAAAAGAACGGACGTGGGTAGAATGTAGCGGGGATGTTAAACGGATGTTCATAGGAAGCCTAGAGGATGTATATCGGATGCAAACTGTTCACTGCGCATCCTTTCTATTTCTGTGCTACTAACGCTGTGTAGGCGTTGCGTGTACCTTTTGTTTCCTCCCTCTTTCTGTTTTCAGCTGCAGCAGATGTGAGTTGAGAGGATGCCCAGAGGATGCAGAGAGGATACAGCGGACATTTAACGGATGATAAACGGACATAGAACGTTTGTTGCTCATATGTCGCGGATTTACATCGTACACGGCGGAAAGTTCATCCGTTCACAAAGTTTTGTGCAGCTCAAAACTTCTTGCGTGGATGAAATCGCAGTGGACGGATCCTCGACGGATAGAGCGTATGAAACACGTATGCAATGAGTACACGATGGATGCATAGCATTTTCCAGTGGATGGCAAGCTTTTTTAACATTTTACATCCTCTTTGCATCCATAAGTGCAATGGGACAGGGCCTTTTAGTTTGAGACCTATGTTTGTCTTAGTTCTCTTTAGCATCAGCACAAAGAGGCATGCTCTTTTTTCATGCCTGTCTTAATCTGTGGGATTATTGTACATATTATTTTGTCTAATATATCTTTTTTTTGCAAATCTTTTTCTGTAATCATATTTAAATCTGTAGCTCTAAGCTTCAAAATTCTGTCTCTGCTAAGAAGAAGATGAGTTTCTTACAAGCATACAGCAATTGGAACTTCTTAAATGTGATGCAATTCTTGGCTCAAAGAAAAGTATCAAATTATGTTTTATAAGTATGCATGTAAATAGATATTTAAATATGGATCACTGATCACTGATAAAAGCTGAAAGAAGGGATATTATTTATGTACCTTCGGTACATTCCCTGTGATGTTTAATTGCATTCACAAACTAGGGCAGATGAGACCTCCTGAAATGATCAAAGAGATGTATTCTCTGAATTTATTTCTGAAGCAATCCACCTTAATGGAAAAAGATGAGTGAAATTGCTTTTAAATGGCTACGACCGAATGTGTCAAGTAAACTTAGCCATGATTTCTTGCTAGGATGTGGAATTGTTGGGGGAGGGGCTTCCTTCAAAACAGAAACTCCATTTTGGAAAGAGAGTTGGGCAAGGAATGAAGACCTTGATGAAGTCAGGAAAATCAGTTGCAAGTAAAAGACAGGCATCATTCAAAGGTGTTACAACCTGACACTAAACTATCTGCAGTCTTTGATTTACCACTATTTGAAGATATGATGGCACTGAAAAAACTGGTCTTCACCAGTGGTGGGATCATTTTTTTTAACTACCTGTTCTGTGGGCGTGGCTTGGTGGGTGTGGCATGGGAAGGATACTGCAAAATCCCCATTCCCTCCCCACCCCAATAACCTGCTTTCCAGCTCTGTTCTCCTGTGCAAGGCAACCAAAGAAGACCCAGCTGATCAGCTGGGACTCAGGATATTTGCCGGTTCTCTGAACTACTCCAAATTTCCGCTACCGGTTCTCCAGAACTGATCAGAACCTGCTGAATCTTCACATTCAGCCCTTTGGTCTTCACACTCACAACTGTGGCAGCATTCCTATGGCCAGAATTCTGGCTCTTGGTAACCAAGCATGTTTTGACCATAAATTTCAGTGCCCCTGAGATCATGTGATTGCCATCTGTGACCTTTCCAGAGTTACTCTGACAAAAAAAGTCAATGGGAGAATCTGGATTCATTTAATGATCATGGCAAAAGAAAAAGCAACAAAAATGAGGCACGGCTCACTGAATGATGATTGTGGTTGTTGAGAGCTGTGGACTCCTATTTTTCAAGACACAGATCACCTATAGAATATCTGGGATGTATCATCATCTCCTTTTTATGACCGCATAATCCCTTGAGGGACGGAGTCTGGGCAACTGAATGGAGCAGAGTGTTTACTGACCGGATGCCCTTCCAATGCGGAATTTTATTCAGCAACAAGTTCTCATTGTGCGCAGAGAGAAATATCTCCTTCTACCTAGGATCGAACTCATAGCCTCCTGATTGTGAGAGGAGAGCTCCACCCCACTAGTAGCTGGGATGTATGTTCCTGCCTGTAATCATTGGGAAGATACCGTAAGGGAAAGCGGCAGTGGGTTGCGCTAATTTCAGCAGTATCGGGGGGCTCCTTTAGAATGGCTGTACACAAACACGAGAGGTGTGCACAAGTAGTCCTCAACATTGGACCACAATTGGGATAGAAACCTCTGTCACTAAATGAGGTGGTTCTAAGTTGAGCTGTACAACCTTCTTGTGTTTCCATATGGCCATTCTAAATTGAGTCCCCTGATGCTTGGACTCTCTGTAACTAGCATAACCCACTGCCAATTTCACTGACAGCAGGGGTTTTCCCAAACTCCCAGTCCATTGACTGGCACTGGGCCATGGCATGCCAGAAACCAGGCTGCAGAAACAAGCAAAGCTCCACCTGGGTGATGCAGGCAGCACGCAAAACTACACACCCAGAGGTAGTATTCCGTAGGTTCTGACCAGTTCTGGAGAACCAGTAGTGGAAATTTTGAGTAGTTCAGAGAACCTGCAAATACTGCCTCTGACTAACCCTACCCCCATCTATTCTCTGCCTCTGGAGGCCCAGCTGATTGGCTGGGTCTTCTTTGGTTGCCCTGCACAGGAGAACGGAGCTGGAAAGCTGGTTAATGGGAGAGGAGGGAATGGGGATTTTGCAGTAACCTTCCCCTGCCATGCCCATAAAACCACACCCACAAAGCCAAGCCAAGTCCATAAAGCCGCACCCACAGAACTGGTAGTAAAAAATTCTGCACACACACACACCCTGTAGTCCCAAAAGAAACCTCTCTCCACAGAACCAGTGGCCCCTGGTGGCCAAAATGTTGGGAGATGCTGCCTTACAGTATCTTCCAAATGGCTTGAACATAACATCCCAGCTACTCTGTATGTGATCAACGTCTTGAAAAATAGGAGCCCACGGCTCCAAATCCTCCCCAACTACCATCTGATAAAAAAAAATGGTATAAATTACTTGCCTTCTTATCTATGCCTGGTTATTTTAAGATCTTGCAGCCCGCAACCAGTTTTGAGCAGTAATTAATGGATGGTGTTACCCAGGAGAAATGGGCACTCCGCTTTGGCCCCTAGTTATGAGCCAATTGCAAATGTTGCTATCTTCCGTAAGACAGAAGCTCTCCAAGAATATTTCCACTCCCCCCGCCTTTTCTTGTGCGACTGGTGCTTCAACAATGCACCACACTTCTATTGTTCTTCTACATTTTGACCCTCACTGCGTATACATATCTATATATTATTCATACCGGATTAAAAATTGATATGCTCTTTACCGCTGTGGCAGAGCACAGTGACAATGCAAATTAACTTATTGTGTACTTAACTTTTCACAATATGAAATTTGATGCCCCCCCAAAAAAAAGTTGGGGATAGAAAAACAACAACAGAGTGAAGAGTTAATGCTTTCCTGCTCATTTAAGACAGTTGAATTAACTGTCTTAATACATTTGTGCAGACAGTTGTCTTCAGATGTCTTTGTAACGTGGGCAGGGAGATATTAAATACCAATGCTGAAGTCTTAAGTATGCTTATTGGGGAAATATGGGGCTTAATTCCAAGTACAGAATGCAAAGGAAAGCATTTAGAGTTATGATAAAGTACTGTTTAGTTATCTGGCCCCCTTTCCCCCCCCCCCCAAAAAAAAAAAAAAAAAACTTCTGGGTAGGTGCTTAATGAATTACAGCTAATCTGGAATGATGTTTGCTCTTGATTAAGCCTGCTCACTCGATGGTAGTCACTAGCATCAATTAGGTAGATCTAGAAGGCTGAAAAGAAATACTGAATAATAGAACAAAAAATGTTTTCTTGAGCAGGCCACCAAAAGACGGTTGTGTAAATTTTTAATCCCTAGTGGAATTTATTTATTCTGCACTATTTATTAGGTTGCCGAGTCATGCATTGTGGATGGGGTGTAGACATAGAAGTTTATTTTAATTTCTAAGCCTATTCCAAGAGTCAAAACATCTTCAAAATAACCACAAGATCAGATGAGGCCAATTGGATTGGGGATGGGGGGACAGAGCTACAAAAACTAGGTATTAACACTACAGTTCTGTCACAGTTTTGAAAGATGGGAGGGAACTCCAAGGTCAAAAGAAAGGATCTATCTTTTTCCAGTTCTATTCCTGCTTCCCAGCTTTTGATTTCCTGTTTTTAAGAACTCGTTGACAACTTTCTTCAACAGATAGATTGCCCATGAACAAGCATCTCTTCACTTCACTTCAGTTCAGCCAATAGGTGTCAGGAGCTTCATTGTTGCCACCACAAAATCCCTGAGCACATTATAGCATAGATTCTGTAAATCTTCCAGGTTTCAGCCTTAGATTCCACTGAGCAATTTATTCATTAGTTGTTTCTGATGAACATTCCTGAGTTTCTTCTAAGGTTTCAGCCTTAGATTCCACTGAGCAATTTATTCATTAGTTGTTTCTGATGAACATTCCTGAGTTTCAGCTGTCTCTAGTTTATTGGTTGAGTTGGGTTGGGTTTTCTCATGCACCTTTGATGTTCCAATAAGAAAATAGTTTAGATATTTTTTTTCTTACTTCGTCATTAAAATTTCATTTCAATGTATGCCACTATGTATACAGAAAAAATGGCAAACATTATCTATCTTATCTTACTTATAATTTTCATTTGAATTATACTGTACAATGAAACAGATTAGGAGGGATTTAAGAGTTAATCTCGATCCATTCCATTCCATCCATTCCATGGGAACTGTCCTAATGTACACTTTCAAAACGAATGCACAATTGGATCACCATTGTCTTTCATTGGCTGGAAAATGTTGTCATTTAGAAATGTGATCCTCCATCTCAAAAACTAAGAAATTGACTTCTATAAAGTTACCGGCTGTTAAGGGCATGTTAATGAGGGTTCCAGTTTTCAACTTGAAATGAAAGAAAGTTTACTTTTTACGAAATATTACAATATAATTCTTGGGTCAAGAATGATTCAAAAACAAAACTCATAATTTAAGTGAAAAAAATAATTTTAGGATAGGCTTTTTAGGATAATATGTATTGAACGTGCAGTCCATAAAAGGCACTAATTCTTCTTTTTACAAGAAAATTCCATCCATGGAAGAATTTCATCTAGGAAGAACGTTTATAATCTTTATAACAGTTTGCCTTCAGAAGTTGTGTATGCTCCATCACCGGAGCCTTTTAAGAAGAGACTGTACAGTTACTTGTCTGAATGGTATAAAATGTCCTACTTGAGCAAAGGGGCCGGACTAGAAGATCTCCAACATCCTTTCCCTCTCTTATTTTGTTATGTTTACGTGTATCGCCTTGAGCTCCTGGATGAAAAGATGGAATAGAAATCAAATCAACGTAGAATTGAGGAGGTTCATTCTTCTCTCTAACATACTTGTGAAGGATATGCTTCCCTGAACCTGCGCAGACAGTCCAAGCAGGAACAAAGGCAGATAACTCTTCCTCATGTGTGGGAAATAGATCGGGTTGTTCAATACCCTTGGCGTTTTATGTAGATGGTCAGGCATATTTATTTATTCATTCATTTCAGCAAATTAAAGTAAGCTAAGTGCATTTGACCTCAGATGGCCCCGGTTTAAGTTAATTTGAGAGACGAAGCTTATAATGTTCCAGTAAAACACATCAACCAGCTTCCCAGCATAGTTGAAATTGAAATGTGATTGCTGAAACATAACCTCTCAAGCCAGATGCATGAATTTTTAGGCCGGCCCAGAATAATCTCACACAAAATGTGGTCTCGGTGAGAAGCAAACATACAAAAGGACTGCACCGTGCATTAGAACTTAGCTCTCTTTCTTCCTGCGTATACAGTTTCTATCTAGCCAGGGACAAAGACATGGGAGGTGGCAAAACCACTTTACTGAATGATTTTCAGGAAGAAGAAAAATTCTACAATAGTTCTCAAAGATTAAGTACGTTATTAGTAGTACATCTGGCATAGGTTTTTTTTTTTTTCTCTCCCCAGGATTGTGAGCCAGGGAAATTTGTGTTTCTTCACAACACTTTCGAATAAGCTCAGCACAAGCCAAACCCATGTTAAATTAGTGTGGAGATGTCCATGGTGTTAATGGCCTTCATTTTCCTACAGTTTGCATTTTTGAATGTTGCATTGTGTTATTGGTTGGCTTTATTGCTCTCTATTTGGGGATTACTTCTCAGTTAGAATCATCTCAAAGGTTCTTGTAACAATAAACTAACATTGCTGCATGTGGAAAAGACCCTGATGTTGGGAAAGATTGAATGCTAAAGGAGAAGGGAATGGCAGAGGATGGGATGGTTAGATAATATCACTTGATGCTATGAACATGAATTTGGGGAAACTCTGGGAGACCATGGATGACAGGGGAGGCTGGCGTGCTGTGGTCTATGGGGTTGTGAAAAACATGACTTAGCAACTGTGTAACAACAAAGCATTATGGTCTCTGTACCTGATTGTTCATCTGGAATGCTATTAGCCATTAGTAGATATATCTTCCAGTTTCCTTCTTGATTGATAGGTGTCACGGAAGGAAGGGGTGAGGATCAGGCATGGCTGCAAAGTGAGAATGTCCCTAAACCATGATATGGATACTTACTTTTGTATTTATTTGTTTGTTTGTTTATTTTATAAGATAACAGGTATAAGTATAAACATAGTTATGAATACATGAAATTGATACATATAAGAAAAACAAAAAGAAACAATAGGACAGGGACGGTAAGCACGGTTGATGTACTTATGCATGTCCCCTACAGGCCTCTTAGGAAGGGGGTGAGGTCAACAGTAGACAGTCTAAGGTTAAAGTTTTTGGGGTTTGGGGAAGAAACCAGAATCAGGAAGAGTATTCCAGACTTTGGCCACTCTGTTGCTGAAGTCGTATTTCCTGCGTCAAGTTTGGTGCGGTTAACCTTGAGTTTGTATCTATTGTGTGTTCTTGTGTTGTTATGGTTGAAGCTGAAGAATTCATTGACTGATAGGACATTGCAATGTATGATTTTATATACTATACTTAGATTGGACCAAAGGTGGCGAAGTTCTAGGTTTTCTAGGTCTAGAATTTCAAGTCTGGTGGCATAAGGTCTTCTGCAATGAGTAGAGGAGTGGAGAACTCTTCTTGTGAAATATTTCTGGGCTTTCTCAAGTGTATATGGATATGAATATAAATGTCATACCCCAAAGGAGAAGGAGATGGCAGAGGGTGAGATAGTGAGATAATATTATTGACACAATGGAGATGAATTTGGGCAAACCTGGAGAGACAGTGGAGGACAGGGAGGTGCTATGGTCCAATGGGGGTCATGAAGAATCAGACACAACCTAGTGAGTGAACAACAACAACTAAACCTACATGTGAAACTGAGGACCTGGGTGAAGAGGGGACAGGCAGACGTAGTCATGTATAAACCTAGACGGAGAAGCAATGGTCAACTTAAACATAGGTGTATGAAAAACAGGGAGGCTCTATTCTACATTGTTGCTCTACGGAAGAGTAAAAAGATGTGAGCATAAACTAATCTAATCTTTGTCTGTTGCACAGGTCACAGGCCTTTTCAGTGCAGATACTGCCCCTACAGTGCCTCTCAGAAGGGAAATCTGAAGACTCATGTTCTCTGTGTCCATCGCATGCCTTTTGACAATAGCCAGTACCCTGATCGCAGGTTCAAGCGCTCCAGAGTTGACTCCGAGACTTCTGGGACTTTAGAAGAACCTTCCACTGTCAAACCTGGCAGCTCAGCGGAGTTAACCAAGGAAGACAGCAAGCCTCACGAATAATGCAACCGAACAACTCAAAACTGTGCAGTGCAATATTACTTTAGAGTTTTACGGCACGCATTGGGATCACGGAGTGTGAGCTTAAAACGGCCTTCTGTGGACAGTCCTTCCTTCCATTTGTGCAAATGCTCAGAAGCGTATACAAATATACACACAAACACAAACACATCCCTGTAAGTATGTATGTACCAGGTTTGTATGTATGGGGAGAAAAAAACAGGAGGGGGGGGGGAATCCATTCTTTGAAAATGGCTGTTCAACTGTTAACAAATTCTTCCAAACAAGTAGGTGGCTCTTAAATCAAATGGGTCACTACCCCAAAATTGAGGACATTGCAAGATTTTTTTAAAGAAAGAAAGAAAGAAAGAAAGAAAGAAAGAAAGAAAGAAAGAAA
>BLBF01000045.1:9206813-9209313 GCA_015471245.1 Laticauda colubrina
GAAGGAAGGAAGGAAGGAAGGAAGGAAGGAAGGAAGGAAGGAAGGAATAGCAAAAGCACTTAGACTTATATACCGCTTCATAGTGCTTTACAGCACACTGTTTACAGAGTCAGCACATTGCCCCCAACCATCTGGGTCCTCATTTTACCAATAAGGATGGAAGGCTGAGTCAACCTTCAGCCAGTCAGGATAAACTCACATCAATGGTTCATCTGGGCCTAACTTCCAAGAAAGTATAGAACTGTCAATTTTTTTTTAAAAGACACTCATGAGTGACACTCTGTGTGTCTCTGTGTTTTGATCAGAGAACCCCCCGGGCAATTTTTGGAGACGTCCCCACATTAATCTGGAATGTGACATTTATGTTGGTTTGCATCAAAACATAACCCCGAAATGTATCCCTTAATTTTCAATGCAAATTGAACCCATTACATGTGATCTCTGCATTTTATGGAGTGCAGGAAAACAAACGTGTACATGGTGAAGTTGGTGCTACTTCGCTCACTCGGAGTCACTGCCAACCTATGCAGATTTGAACCTGTGACCCGTAGACAGGAGATCAATATCTCATTACCCGTGGCTTGAAATGTTCCCTGCTCCATATCTTGCAGGGTTTACTATTGGATCTCCTCTAAATCACATCATTGGGAAACCCTATGTGATCGGCATGAATCCTAGTATCAGTAATGCAGGGTGGGCATAATATACAAAACGTGGCTTTAATGTTCTTCTTCCACCTATTTTTTTCCCTCCCTTTGGCCAGCATTACTTCAGAAAAGGCTTAATCTTCAAAAATCCAATTTTACAAGTGGTTAGACTTTAATGTGGACTGTTGCTTTTCAGTCATTTGAAGACAGAGAAATTAATGGCTGGGATATTTAATTTTCAGGCACAGCCACTGCATGTTTAAAGTGTCCCTCAATGTTTAATGCAATATTTTTATTGTTCATCATATTGTTGAAACATTGCAAGAATGTTCCTCAGGCTTAATTGTGGGATGGGTGTTCAGCCTCTCTCCAAGATCAAAGTATCCAGAAGGGCAAAAAGGCTAATTTCTGAAGAACAGGAGCAGAAAGATCCAAATGGCCTCAACAATTCTCAGATAGAGGGCCAACAGTGAGATAATTGCAAAGAATATAAATCCTTCCATTCTCCTCCATTCAGTCATAACTGAAGAAGCTTCTTGGATGAGAAGCAAAACATCTTCAAGGAAAAACAAAGGAAGTCCAGTTGCCCCTTTGGCACAGTTATGACCTGGATGACTGAGAATCTCCATAGAAATTCAAGATTTAACTTCTATCTTTTCTGAAAGGAAAGTCAATGTGATTCCAAATTAAAATTTAGGTGTTCATTTTCTAAATCTGGTATGATACACATATAACTGAATTATGAAACAAAAATACATATATTGCAATATTATTAATCTTTAAATAAACTCCTCTGAGTTTAATGGATGTATCTCAGTAGGTAAGTTTAGGACCATAGGCTTCTTGTGCTAAAATTGCTTTTGGAACAATATTGCAACTGAATGTTGGAGCTGACTGTTCAGTGTTGTTCAGTTACTTAATTTACCTATTTTTCACAGTTATCCCATTCCAATATGAGATAATAGAGCGATGGGTAGGGTAATTGTAATTATATAATATTCATTAAAATAATGTATAATATTAGTATTAAAATAATATATAATAAATATTAAAAGGGAGTTTTAATATGAGATAATAAGACAAATTATTGGTGATATATTTATATCCTCTCAGATGTTGGACAACCCCTAACATGCAGTATGGAAGGCCACAGGTTCCCAGGGTGTAATTCTTTATTAATACATTCTCACAGTCTGACACTGACTTACAACACTGGATTATTCCATTTCAGAATGTTCATGCTTTTTTTATTGCTCATTTGTCTGTCAATAGGGGACAAGCTTTTCTTAAAAAGAATGACTATGATTTTACAGGACAATTTGAGGTGCATGTAGAAAAACCTACCAACTTCTTAATGCAATGATACTCCCAAATCAATTATGTTAGGAGTTCACATTCTAATGTATATAACCAACATGGCCAGAAACAATTTTTGCACACCTGTGTAAAAGTGTGTCTGTAAAACATTTTAGTAGGTGTCCATATTTCTAATAGAGATTGGGGAACTTAATGGGAAGCAGATACTTTTCAAAGTATTCGAAATTGTGCATATTGTTGCTGAAGATTTTCCCAATCAAAAACACCTTTGACTCTCGGAAGATCAGATCGCATTAAATCACCCACTATTTCCATAATCTTTTTTCAGCGGATTCAATCTGTTTTGGATCTCTCTGTCTCTGTCTCTCTTTCTCTCCCTCCCTCCCTCTCTCTCTCTGATATTCTTTTGCTCATAATCCTCAAACTTCTCCTTCCCTACCAGCCCAAATGCATTCTTCACTTACCAACTACACATGAGGAGGAGGAGACAATGATGATTCATTTCTTTGTTGTTGCTGTGAGAAGTTTTCAGTCTG
>BLBF01000045.1:9214313-9235609 GCA_015471245.1 Laticauda colubrina
ATAATGCCATCCTGGCTCTGATTCATATTGATTTTTTTTAAATTCAATTGACAAATTCAAATTGAATTAGGGCTCATTTCTGCAAACTTGTTTGTTTCTTCCCACAACTTCACGATGACTCTGGGGAGGGCCATAAAGTCAGTGCATCAATTTATATTCTTATCAAGGCAATTGATAAGCAATTTCCCTACCACTCTTATTGTTTTCTGGCACGGTTTTCAACTTGCAACCTCTCTACCTTGTGTCTTTGCGAGGAGAGCAAGCTCATCATGGTTAGAGGTAGTCCTTGACTTATGACTGTAATTTTGCCCCAAAGTTTCTGTTGCTAAATGAAACATTTGTTAAGTAAATTTCATCCCCCCGCCCACCTTTATGATTTTTCTTGCCATAATTGTGAAGGGAATTGCCACAGTTGTAAAGTTAGTAAAACGGTTGAAAAGTGAAACTGGCTTGCTTGCTGACTTTATCAGAAGGTCGCAAAAGGCACCAGGAGATGTGGATCAGTTGCCAGATCTCTGAATTTTGATCACGTCACCCTAGGGATGCTGCAGTGGTCATAAGTGTGAAAAATGTTCATCAGTCAATTTTTTTCAGTGTCATTGAAAACATCGAACAGTCACTAAATGAACTGTTGTGAGTCAAGAACTATCTGTATTTTGTCCACCTCTTTGCAAACATATTTTTCTATCAAGCTAGAGGTCCTGTTAAGCTTACAAACTGCATTTACATACATACATGACTTGTTTTGGTACCCTTTCCTGTACTATAACTACAAAAACAATTTCTCTCTCTCACTCTGTCTCTGTCTCTGTCTCTGTCTCTGTCTCTGTCTCTCTCTCTCTCACACACACACACACACACACACTACAATATATCTCAGATCTTGCTTCATGCATTAAGCCTGGTGAAGCAGGGCTGATGTTTCAGAAAGTTCAAACAATCGGACAGAATTTGTGATGCCATTGCAAATCTGTTGTGTAGCAAGGACACTTAATAGAGGCAATGGCTTTTAGAGGAAGGGCTATTATATTTTTGGAGTCCATTTGTTGTAGCAACATGTCTGCTATTTTCTTCAAATAGAAGTGGGTTGTGGATAGGGCCCAAATCCAGACATCTTTAAAATGGGACAACAGTGTACCTTTAGTTATAACTTAGAATCTACTCTTTACTTATCTAAATGGGGGGGGGGGGAAGGAACCCTGGATATTAACAATGAACAATAGATCAGTTTTACATCAGTGGGCATAAGGTGTCACTGTTTTCCTAGGAATATCACATTATTACTGTATTATTCTGAAGACCACATTTGTAGTTTTATTCCCAATGAGTGTGTTTATGTATGTGGAACTCTTGAGTCTAATAGATATCAAAAAAGTAGAAAAAGTCAGAGAGAGGCTCACTATCTCAAATTTTCTATCATTAGGATGTTATCTAAATCATACACTTCAGTGCACATTCTTCCCATTGCTTCTAAAATGTCGCCACCGCTTGAAATTTCACAACTGAAGCTAAAGAGAGCTTTTCAATGTTCCAACATTATCTTAACATTTGTGGGAGCATTCTCCGAGACCCATCATGAAATTGTGATGAAAGTCATCTCATGGACTTGAGAAGCTGATGTGAAACAGTGATGTGTCAGTAGAGACAAAACAGACAAAGCCAGCTAATTGTAAATGGTTGTTTCGAACTGACCATTCAGTATTTAAATTGGAGGCGAAATGATTCCTGTCTCTAATGTTATGCTGAAATAAAAAAAAAAAAAGTTTGAAGAATCAAAATGTTGATCACTGAGGAACTTTTTAACATGATTTTGGATGTATCTTGTTTGGCTATGCCTCATTTAAAAAGACAAATGCAAAATACAGAATGTGTTTCACTAAGTCAAATAGGAGATGGAAATTTAGCTCCTATCCCAGTTAATCCAAAATGAATCAAAAGCCAACTGAGGGTTTTGATTTGTTTTTTTTTTTAATTGCATCTCAACTGAATACCCACAAATGGCATGACAGTCCTTGAAAGGGATAATTCCTTTCAACCAGCAAAATCTTTTCATCTTGTTTTCCTTTCTGCAAAAGTGGAAAGCCTTAAGAATTTTGCATTTGATAGCTTTTGATTGATGATAATAACAACAACAACAACAACAACAACAACAACAACAACAACAACAATAATAATAATAATAATAATAATAATAATAATAATAATAATAAATGAACAACAAAGTGAAGATTTCCTCCCCAGAGGGATTATTCATAACTATCTCTCTTTCTCTATCATTTTGTTACTTAATGATTTAATGAATATTCAAGCAATAGCTGTACAACCACACACAATAGACTATCTTTATAGCACTTTTCAAGCTATGCATCAAAAGATGCTTTCACTAATAAAACTAATCAACAGCTGAATTCATCACTGGAGCCTATAACCCAAACACTAAATTCATTAAGCAGTAAAAGTTAAATCAAAATGGTACAGTTGCTGTCTAGATTTAAACACCATGCCAGAAGCAGCTCTATATATTAAGGTGGAATCTCATTCTAACACTGTAATTGTACAAGCTTGGGAAAGCTTTCTCTTCAGAACATAAGAATAGCTTGGAAGAAACAATGTATTTCCACCCCTAAAACATGATTTATTTATTTTTTAAATCAAACCGTCTATAATCAGAAGGCATAAATCTTTGTTTTCATTTGGTAGTGTTTTCATTCATTTTCATTCTGTTCTTTTTAATTTCTGTTTCACATCAATCTATGCTTTTTAGAAACTTTAAATAAGTGCAGTGGTTAAATGAACATTTTACAATTAAATGAAAATATGGACAAAATTATTTGGACACTGGTCAACTATTGAGAATTGCATGGCAAAGGTTAGCGGAATTTTCTCACAGCAAAATTCTGGTCTCCAAATTAGTTGAAGAGTTTGATAATTTTACCTGGGAAATTGTAAAGATTAAATTCTTCAAATATTCCGGAATTGGACAGGGACTTCAGGATGTACAGATTGAAGAGATTTTGTGACAAATACATTGCCTGGAGCAGTAAGGCAAGAGAAACATTTTGGCACCAATGCAGCATTCAGTATAATCAAGTATAATGATGGATAACAGGAGATCCACAAATTTCTAGACTCACAGTTCCAGGTAAGTGCCTTGAATCACAAGAGAGGCTGAAAATATCCTTGTTAGATTTGCATGCAAAAATAGAAGAAGAATATGAAAGCTGGATATGGAGATCTCCAACTGCAAATTGTAACAAGGTGAGTGCAATCTGCAAAAATTATCTATTACAATGCAGACATTCATAGCATGTATGCAATACGGTATACAAGATTTTTCTTTGATTTCCACTATTAAGAAGGCGCAATGTGTAACGATTTCTTTCATTTTATAGGATAACCCACAAAATGTATTTGCATAATTCTTTGATTAAAGAAACTGATGTCTTACACCCAAATAAATTATGTTTTCTATATTTCTTGGATGCTTTTCTTTTCTAGTAGTATTTTTCAGAAACAATGAGGGAAAAATGAGAAAGCAGGAAGAGAAAAAAAAGACTCACTGGATCAGCAAACAGGATGATAGACTGTTCCTCTGGATGACATTTTCATTATCCAAAAATTTATGTTCCTATTTCTGTCTGTAATGATGACCATCCATGGTGGGGGGGAGGAAAAAACATGGAAGCTGTTAATGGACAGGAATAAGTAGGGAGGAGGGAAATCTTTAATTAATCTAGAACTGAAGCATTTCTTTCACAGATTGACCTCCCAAATATTTTATCACATTTCTTAACTCTAGAAAGAATTATACACAGTTTCTAAAGATTAAAAAGATTGTAAACTAATTTTAAATAATCTTCAAAACTATTTGACTTATTTATTAGAAAAAAAATGAGTGAGAAGTACATCCAAAGCTCTGAAGTTTCGAGGCAATGTTTTATTCAAAAGCACTTAAGAGTGTTTGGCTGCCAACAATTAGCTGTTTCCTTGAACTACAGGTAAGCTTCCATTTTCGACCACTATTGAATCCAAAATGTATTGCTGAGAGATAAATTTGTTAAGTAAGGGAGTTTAAAACTTTGATTTTATATATTAAATTTTATATATTTAATATATTAAATGATATCATTTAATAGTTGAGTCTATTATCTTTTCCCTGTCTTCCAGATGTTCATGATTTCAAAGATTAAAATTAGAATGAGCAACCTGTGGGCTCCGTCCCAGTTTCACCCATGTATGCTTCTCACCCAGCCAACTCACAAAGCATCCAAATGTTAAATGCAACTTTTGAGCAATAAAATACTGCCCATAACAAGACTGAAGCTACTTAAAGATTGTAAAGAGAGCAAATCAAAAATCAGAGAAGGCCTTCCTGCAAAATTATTTAAGGGGTGGCAGTGCAAATGCTGTGGCACAATTCATTTTAAGATGTCCTTGCATCAGGGCATTAAATTCCCAAATCAAAGAACTTTGAGGAAATTCTGATAGCAATCGACACTGAAGAAAACCTGTTATCCTCATCCAATAATTTGCCTGTTACCCAACACAATGTTTTCAATGCTTCCTTTTTTTTAAAATCCCCCAACCTTTTGCTAAAACTATGATCAGGAACTAAAGAATGGTCTTTATCAAATGAAGGCAAATAAACATGTCCCAGGATAATGTTGTAGGATCCAATCTGGGTTGCTCACCAGGATCAGAGTAGTCATCTGAGCTTTTGGATTCGTGCTGGACCCCATCTCCAGGGAACTTCTCTCTAGTAGAGTGATCTTTATTGTTTTTGAAAAGGCCAGAGAAGGAACAATAATATAGAAATGAGAAGCTTTGGAAAAAATCATAATAAATGAGCAGATGTCTTAATGGCAACGCAGAAATTCCTGGAGCCCTTCCTTTCCCTTCCCTCATCTGACTAGAGAAGCTACCAACATGCCATCTTCCTTCTTAAGGGTTTGATTCCAGCCCCATCTGCTTCTCTTGGTTCTCTCCTTCTTGTTCCAGGATGTATTTGAAGAAGTGTTCTCCATCAGCTCCTGCTATGCAGAGCACTAACGGACCAAATAAAGAAGCCAAAATTCACAATTCACATGCTGGGGGCTTCTCTACTGTGGATGTCAGGGCAAAGTGACAGTATGTAAAGAACTAGAAAACACTATTTTCCCTTTTTCTTAGGATATTCACAGAGCTGTTCCTTAATTCATTCTATTAGAACACTTAAGGGGTGCACTTAGGAAGTGTAATGGCTCAGGGATTAAAGATGCTGAGCTGGTCTTATGGAAACCTGAGTTTCACCCAATGGGATGAGCTCCCATTACCTGCTCCAGCTCCCATTCACCTAGCAGTTTAAAAGCATGCAAATGAAAGTAGATTAATAAGCATCACTCCAGTGGGAAGGTAACAAACAGCCTTTGGAGGGTAGCCATGCTAGCCACATGACCGTGGAAATTTTCTTTGGACAATGCGAGCAGGGAAACTTTGCCTTTTTGGCAAAGATGATGCATTCACTTAAACACATAGTGTTTTCGAATTTTAAGGTTCATTTTATATATCTTTGTGCAAAATTTTACCATATACAATTTTATTTCACTCTTTAATCTTTACCTTATTTTATCCTCCACATTTTATTCTATTTTATCTCCTCTAAATTTATGGTGTATTGTTCCATATGTTACTCTGTTTCATTTTATTGTATCTTACCCTGACTAATGCTCTTGTTTTGGTATGGTCAGCTGACTAATCAATGAAGGATATTATTACTGCTATTTTTTTTTTTTAATGGCTAAATTCAAAACAGGTGAAACCATGAAACCCAGGGTATGGTTTCCAATGTAGTTTGTATCCTACATTAAAAAAAAAAAAAACAAGGAGGAAGAGTTGCAGATTTCACTCTTAGCTCTTAGGAGATCAGAGTTGTAGAAATCTTGCAGGAATGGAAGTGTTCAAAAACAACATGCTTGTTTGGCTCCCTTCTCGGAAAGTCTATATAATTTTTTTCCCCTTCCCCACCCAACTTATCTGCTGTGTACATTCTAGGTAGTGTAAATGTATTCAGTTATGCAAAGCAAAAACATTCTCAACAGCCAGGAGGCCATATGATACATATCATCTTGTGATTGTGTTGTAGGACTTTCTTTTTTAATTGGCAAACATTTCTCAGGCAGCAGTTCAGATTTACTTAGAATCACATATGTGCTTTAGAAATCGCTTCCCCCTCAACTTTTGCTGCATTGCATTGGCCACCCCGAGATTCTACTCAACTTCATGGTCGAAGCCATTGAGGCAAATTCGGTGGGGTTGGAGACTTTTCAATTAGCACATTATGAATTGTAATTTTTTGTAGCTGATCCAGTTTCAGCAAAGTATGTATGGAGGGATTTCATGCAGGCCAAGTATAATTTGATATTGGTGCTGTTTCTAAAGGGATGTGCAAAGTTATCTAAAATTTGTTAGCTTGACAAATATCATGCCCTCAGTTATATGATCTTGAAGATTTTGTTCAATCCCTATTTGGAAACAATGAGAGTTGCTCCACATCCAAATGTTATTTTAACCATTTATCTGGGTCCAATTCTTGGCAATTTTACAGGCAAGTCCTATCCATCTACTCTGACAAGCACAGCTTCTTTCAATTGTTCGATGTTTAGCTTTGTATCAGATTGATGTTATCAAGCCAGCATGTTGTTTGCTTGCCCCTTCCTCTTGTTCCACTAACCATTCCTAGCATCATTGCCTTCTCCAATGAATTTGCATGCATGATATGGCCAAAGTAAATCAGGCATTGCAATGAACAAGTTTATACATTCAATTTTGCAGCTACTAAGGTTGCTGGATGAGCAGATACAAAACAGCCAGGGAAATGATTGAAGTTTGGGAAACGGTCCCATCGTCAGTTAACAGGAGTGTTGATTTACCACCAGCTTATCAAATACTTAGGAATTGAGGACTTGGCAGCACAAGGATATAACAGCCAATAGCTTAATTGTCAGTCATCAATATTCCAATCAACAACTAAAAAACTACACAGAAAAGGTACCAGTTAAGTTCACACAAAGAATAGCCCAAAACACACACACTGCTAGAGAGAAGTTCCTTGATTATGTGCTCCAGCATGGGCCTGAAAGCCTACATAACTAAACTTCTAATCCTGGTGATTGATCCAGATTGGATCTTATAATTTTAATTTCTAGTGATATATTTGGTTTTACACTTCTCTGTTGGTTACTCTGGCTATCCATGGTATAAGCAGTCATTTATGCCAGCACCACAGTTCAAAGGCATCATTTTTTTCTTCAATCAACTATCCCCATCCCAGATATGTGGGATCAAAATTGTCAAAATTAATTTCACAATTGCCTCATTTGCCTGCAGTTTTGAGTGTAGGAAGTACAATATTTCAACATGGCTGCACTAAAAGGCAGCAGGCAACTGCAAAAAAAATTGCGATGGTCAATCTTCAATGTATCCTGTAGACAGCATGAAATATTTCAACTTTCCAAATGTGATGTCAGATAGCTTGCAATTCAGATGTTCCTTTTTGATCTGGCAATAGTTTGAGCTGACTCAGAAAATCCATGTGTTCATAGGATCATTTGAATGTGGATTTCCCAATTAATTTTGGGAAAAAAAGGTCATTTCTGGGCATGTGCAGAAGTGATTCAGAACCATCCAATGTGACCACTTCAATTCCAGGCACCATTGAATCAAATTGCCAAATTGTGTTTTTCAGAGACTTGATGGTTTTTTTCCCCCCATTGCTGCTGCTACTACTGCTGCTACTTGTATATTGGTGGGCGGCATCAATTTCTTACTTGATTTGCTTTTTAAAAAAGAGCTGCATATTCCCCTTGTCCCCCGAGTTTGCAAATATTATCCCTAAATCGGCAATCGATCCTTGGACAAAAACTAAGATTCACACAAGGAGATTTATAAGTCACTGTGCAACAGTGAACCACGCTTCACTTCTTTGTGTTCTTATTTGGAAATAAGCTTTTAAATACATTGAATGTTTCTTGCAAAAATAAAATAAAATAGGACATTGCTATGAGATATGGATTAATTCATTCAAATGCATTCAAACGCAATATCTGATATTCCCCTTTGGACAATCAGAAGCTTTGTGGCGTATTAAAAAGGAACTTGTCCGAACTGCAAGGTTAACACTAACACACACACACACACACACACACACACACACAAATCTGCTGCAGTAAACAATGATTTTTCAACCAATTATTCTAGGGGCAAAGTGAAGAGCTGGAATTCACATTCTTTTAATTAGAATATTTGTGCATATTTTCTTCAAGATCCTTTTTTTTTCCTTTGCCTTTTTTTTAGGGTGAGGTGGGGTGGTTGTTGTTCTTGTGATGTCAGTCCGAGTAATGGATTCCTATTCGTTCTTAGAAAACTTCAAGTAGATTTTATTTATTTATTTTTGTCTGAAAACAAATACCTCAGCAAAATGTTGACATCACAAAATAGCATAGCTTTTCCTTTGAAGTTTCTTTCCACACAGCGTGATTTTTCCAGAGACAGTGCCATTTCGGGATGACACCGTGATACTTTCTAAGTTGACACTTCATGTAACTGATAATGAGATGATAATAATACTACTTTAGCATTTCTCTATTGAGGTTTAAAAAAAACAACATCCCAAGTATATTATTACACTCGCCCAAACTTTCTCAGGTAGATAGAGATATTTATTTAGATAAGTCTAAATTCAACCCTGTTCAAACCTCTTCTGTTCACCTTTATATTTACCTCAAATATGTACCAGTGGTTTTTTTTTTAAATGTGACTCTTCTTTAAAAATGGATGTTTCTTACAGCTTTACAAATTTACACAAGGCTTTTGTGAACTTTTATGGGAAATCTTTCTAGGTGCTATGAGGGTCACGGCCATCAACACCGTGTTGCCCTCCTGTTAGCTGGATTATGGCATTCTAGAGAAAAAAGTATTTAGTTAGTTAGTTAGTTTTATTTATTTATTTTGAAATTTATTTGCTGCTCATCTCATATCCAATGACTCTGGGTGGCTTACAACATCAAAACATTAAAACCATCTATTATAGAATAGTACAGCACATTAAAATCATTAATACAAGATGGCAAAGGAAGAAGATAGAGAGAATAGCAATAGTCCTTAGATTTATGTACCACCTCACAGTGCATTACAGCCCTTTCTAAGCAGAGTCAGCCTATTGGTCCCCAACTGGGTCCTCATTTTACCAACCTCAGAAGGAACAGCCAACCTGGAGCTGGTCAGGATCGAACTCCAGGCTGTGGGCAGAATTTGACTACAATAGTGCATTCTAACCACTGTCCCAAGTTAGAATTCTAACCACTGTTACCAAGTTAGAAATATATAAACTTTTATCGACAATTTATCAAGGAAAGTAGAAAAAGAACTCGTCTTTGTTCTAATCCACAGAAAAAGTAAAATATTAGTACTCAATGCATAAAAGAAATCCTAAAAATGCAGAACTTTTCCATGGGTTAGCAATAGCAATAGCACTTAGAAACTTAAACACCACTTCATAGTGCTTTACAGCCATCTATAAGCAGTTTACACAATCAGCATATTGCCCTAAAGAACTTGTGTCCTAATTTTACCTATCTCAGAAGGATGGAAGGCTGAGTCAATCTTGAACTGGTCAAGATCGAACTGCTGGCAGTCAGCAAATTAGCCTGCAATGCTGCATTCTAACCACTGTGCCACAGATAGGATCAGTATGATTATTCCGCCATTAAACGTGGCTCAATCGATGTACCAACTCAAATAAAATTGAAGTGGAACAAAAATTAGCATTTTGAGAATGGCAGAAAAGAAATAAACATGAGGCGGGGTGCCCAGAAAGGAGGCTGGTGGAAGTTAGTGATAAAACATGCATCGTAATTTCGTGATGCCAACTCTCTGCCTTTTGTATTTCCATTATGACTCTCCACATGAGTATTAAGAGATGGTATTTGAGTTGTGTTGTAACCCTGGCTGCATTGTTGCACTACATTGCAAACACTGTGGTTTGCTCCAGAGGCCTCTGAAAAAGGTTTACATTTGCTCAGATCTGTGGTTTGCTTGAATCATTTTAAGCCACACAAAATTTGTCCATCCAACCTTGTTAGATTTTGCAGCAGAAATTCAAATCCAGAAAGCACATACAGATGACTGATTCAGCAGGATTCATTAACTTCTTTAAATACATAATAACATCTGAAGCTAAGTTTACAATACCAGTAGTAGATTCTTCCAATGTAACAAAAGCAAAACACAAGCACCAGCTTCAGAGCTCAGAGCAGAGAGATTTTCCCTTTTAAACAGCTCAGATAAGTTTCATTTCTTCAGAGCTGAGCACAGACTCCTTTCCAATCTCAGCCCCCAATCCAGCTCCCACTGGCTGATCTTGTGACCCATGTCTCTGCCAGTCCATGAATATTCTGACAAACCTACCTTAAAAATTTGTTTTATAGATGATGTGGGACTTGTAAGAAGATAGGCACAAAAGGAAACTTCCAATTAAGAATTTGTATCTAAGAAAGATTCTGGGTGTTATTTTTTTTTAAACACCAAGATAGTAAAACATTTAGGGTTATAAACTGTCTGCCCAGAGCAATATTCATTAACCATATTTACAAATAATTAAATCTGCAGAGCACATTAGCATGACTTAATTTTACTTTGATTGGTCATGGAACATCTTGTTTAATTAAATATTTCCATTTTCCAATACTTTTTCAAACTTATTTGTTAATCAGCTTTCTGAAGAAAGTTGAGTTTAAAAATAATTAATGGACATATGTGTGATTAATATTTCAGGGGCATCCAGATCAAATATAAAACCTGGTGATATTTTTTGGGGGGTTGGCTACTGTAAATCCAAATGAAGCTAAAAATACATCACTCGTACATACATAATGATAATCTACCATGAAGTGATAAAATTGCAACATTCATGCTCATAGCAGTTTTCCACAAACTGGTGCTCTCCAGATGTTTGGGATTACAAATCCCATCATTTCATGACCGTACAACCAATGGCCATGTTAGCAAGATATTATTGGACTTGCAGTCCATTATCTATAACTTTGTGGATAACTATTAGTAATTAAGGACATGGAAGCTTTCAAAAGGAAATTTTCATAAGTTGTGCCTGATTTTATGAACTTTTCTTTCTTTTCTTTTCTTTTATCATGGCTGTTAATTAAGTGAATCTTTCCATTTGTTAAACGAATCAAGAGTGGTTGATCCAACTTCCCCCATGGCATATCGAAAGCTGGATGGGAAAGTCACAAATGTCAATCACATTGGATGCTTCAACCATCATAAATACATACAGGTTGGCAAGCACCCGAATTTTGATCACGTGACTGTGGGGATGTTGCAACAGTTGTAAGTGCCAGAATGGGTCATAAATCGCTTTTTTTCAATGGCTTTGTAATTTGAAAAAAAAAATAACTAAAAATTATTGTAAGTTGAAGAATATCTATGATGGAGCTGCAGGACAGAAAAATAATGAACACTACATAACCCTCTTTTGAGGATTGAAGACGAAGGTTAGAACAAAGAGCTATATAGCTCTTTGTAAAAGAGGTGAGTTTGATAAAAAATATTTCAAATTCAACCCTTCACACATCCATGTAGGGTCCAAAAGTCTTTTGCCTAAATCTCTGGCATGTTGGTATGAACAATTGTGAGCGAGAACGTAATAGCACTTAGACTTATATTCCAATAAGTATACTTTTTACTTCATAGTGCTTTACAGCCCTCTCTAAGTTGTTTTCAGAGTCAGCATATTGCCTCCAATAGTTTGGGTCCTCATTTTACCATCATCGGAAGGATGGAAGGCTGAGTCAACTTTGAGCCAGTCAGGATCGAACTCCTGACTGTAAGCAGAGTTAGCCTACAATACTGCATTCTAACCACTGCACTGCCATGGCTGGATGGATCAACTTCCTATATTTGTATCCTGATATTTGCCAGGATAGAAGTCATTCTCTTGAGCTCTGTAGCTAATAGTCCTATAATGGTACCTAAATAGCAAAATGCAGAAAGAAAAAAAAAAGATTCATAGCACTGATTAAAATTGAATTGCCTTGGAAGATGGGAGAGCCATTTTCATTCCAAGAGTACCATGTTGGTGAAATCACTACATAAGACACAGCGGGTGTTAGTTTCGTGTCTTGCTTGTAAAACAAGAGATCACCTTGGGCGGATGGTCTTTGTTTTCAGTCATTACGAAAAAACTCTGGGGTGATCAGCAGCTACCCTGACAATCTCATTCCTCCATCATCTACTGGCTGTCAATCAGGCAGCCAACCTGAGGCCACTGATAGACCTGCCACATTGATTGAGCTGTGGCTGTCAGAAGGAAGCTTTGTGGTTCTTTTTTTTATGCCGAATTGTTCCTCTTGCATCTACTGGAATAGGCTCTTACTTCTGATTTACATAATGGCTCCAACATTATTAAGGAGAGGGAATAGTAGATGCATAATGTTGCCCGCTGCTTTTTGACAGCCTGGGATCTTGTCCTCACCTTTGTTCTTTTGTTTTCAAATGAATGGAGAATTAATCTTGACCGTTTCCATTGCAAAGGAAGAGAAAATGACTCCTAGCTCAGTCTTGCTGAACTAGCAAATAAGTATTTTGACTGGTGGGTGATACCAGGAGCTATTAACTTCACAACGCATCTGATTATGCTGGAATAGCATATTCCGTTAGAAACAATGATCACCAGAGAATGTACCTTGCTCCATGCTTTATTTAATGCAGAATTTTGAAAACTTTTCTTTTTAAGACAGAGGAATCCTTTGAAACCTCACCCTTCATTATTCCTTCTGTAAGACCTGTTCTCATACAGGTCAAAATTCAATATGTTGTTTCTTAATTATTACATAATATATAATTTATGCTGCATAGGAAAACCCATAGCTGGAATATTACATCCAATTTTGATCACCATGATCAGGGGTGTGATTCAAATTTTTCAACAACCGGTTCTGTGGGTGTGGCTTAGGTGGTGGGCATGGCTTGGTGGTCATGTGACTGGCTGGGTGTGGCCAACTCAACACCACTCACATCGAGGCATGCATCTCCTCGCTTGGCCTCTCACGACTGTGAGGATGCTGCAACAGTCGTAAGTGTGAAAAATGGTCATAAGTCACTTTTTTCAATGTCACTGTAACTTTGAATGGTCACTCCACACAAGCAAAGTACCAGCAAAGGAGGGGAAAAAAACTCCAGAGACATTCCTGAGACAGGAAGTCTAGTCCTGCCAAGAATGTAATAAGGGTTAACGGAGAGGCAGTTTCTGTAAGCAACCCCAGAATGTTTCCTTCCTGCCTTCCTTACAGGATTAGGCCAGTAATTTCTTCTAACAACCGGTTCTCCGAACTGCTCAGAATGTTAAGAACCGGTTCAAGCGAATAGGTGCGAACTGGTAGAATCCCACCCCTGACCATGACGAAAAAAAATGATGTCTTGACTCTAGAAAGAGTTCAGAGAAGAACAACAAAGATAACCCTAACCCTGAGGAATTCTGGGAGTTGAAGTCCACAAGTCTTAAAGTTACCAGATTTGGAGACCCCTGGCTTAAATGATGGTAAAAAGGTTTTGACTATGCTAAGGTGTGGTCCTCAAAATGTATTATCCAGAAGTTATATAACCCTCCTTTAAAATACCTGTGAGGCCTATAGATGACTGAAGATTGCTTCAATCTCCCTGTAATCAGTTCAACTCCTTGCTTGTGTACATTTACTGCCATCCATTGAGAAGCAGATCATTCTCTTTTTAGCTAAATTCAGACTCATAGTCCCTTAGGAAAGAGGCAAGTGCATTAAGAATAGTGCATCCATCAAGCACGCCATCTAGTCCCCTCCAGACTCTTCTTCAGGAGCACCAAGATTTATGAGATTCCTGCTACTTAGTACCTTACTACATATAAATGGAATTAAAGACAACAAGAAGGCTACCAGCAATACTGGCTTTGATATTTTATGCAAAGGATAAAAAACTACGGCTAATGCTAGGCAAACTGGCCTTAACTAGTTACAACATAATGGAAATAGACCTTACTAAGTTCTGTTATGATGGTATTCTCCTAGCTATGTTCAGGGAATGGTGGCAATGCTACACGTGATCCCAACTCCATCCTTTCCTGGGCAAATTGGTCTCTTTTCTTTTTAATAATAAAGTTATAACAAAAAGGTAATTATTGTGAACCACCTTGTTCTGTACTAGGTAGGTTTTTCCTCTGAAATGTGATTTAAAACCACAAGCAAAAATTGGCTTTTGCAACAGTACCAGTTCTGGGGAAATACCAGTTCTGGTTAAATTAAATGAAACTAAAGTGGAATCAGGAAATGATATTGGTCATTGGAAATGTAATCATAATCATAGCTATGCATCAGATGTATTATAAACATAATCTTGCAAGATGACTATGGAAGAAAGTGAAATGATACGATAGTAAGTTGATCAGACTTAACAAAAACAAGTTGCATGCATGTATAAACAGGCAGAATAATACAATGTATTTTAAATTTTTAAAATGTGTTTTGAAAAGAAGGAAGGAAAGAAGGAAGGAAGGAAGGAAGAAGGAAAGAAAGCCCATCTGTTTGGAAATCTACTTTATTTAATTGTGAAAAATAAAATAAAGAGCAAAAATAGGCAAACAAAAAATTTCTACAACTAATTTAGAAGTTGAAAAATCATACATTTTAGCAGTTCATTGTTTTAAGTCAGGCCTAGATTTATCCTTGCAACTCTTTTGGTTATCCTCTTACACAAAAAATCCACAATTCTGGATCCTTTGAAATGTTCGGGACACAGACAAGATGAAGGCATCCAACCTTTATCTGCTGTAGTAATTCTAAAAACCTTTTAAACATCCTGTCCTTTTTATCCCCAAATTTAGAAATAATAGGAAAAAGCCAAATTATATTGCATCTAAACTTTAGAATCTCCATAGACATAAACACCGTTCAGAGCTGAAGAAGCTTCTTGGATGAGAAGTGAAATGTCTTCAAGGAAAAACAAGAAAGTCCAGTTGCCTCTTGAAAAAGCACCTTTGGGCACCCCTAACCTAGATGACTGACAATCTCCATACACATTTACTGTTAGCTAAGTTTTTGGAACAAATATGCTAGTCTTGAATCATAAAGTTGGAAAGCTATGAAAAGAGAAAGAGAAAATGAGGTCAATCTTATTAAGATTGATTAGATTAATAAGATAAGATTGTTAAGAACAATTAATCAATGGAACAGCTTTCTTCTGGGAATTGTGGGTGCCCCATCACTGGAGTTTTTAAAAAAAAAATTGGACACCCTTTGTGTATAAGGTATAAGGACTTGTGCCTTGAGTAAGGAGTTGGATTAGAAGACCTCCAAGAACTCCCTTCCATCCCTATGATTTTAAATACTATTATCCTTTAAGAGCCTTTCTTCAGCAGAAACATCTACCAGGCACCTTTCCTGTCTCATTAAATTTTAAGATTGCAAACTTTGGTGTTGATTTAGAAGATACAGAGATATTTGTGTGTTTCCTCCTCTTGTTTCCACCCGTTTGTTTTCCCTGACTTTCATATTCCAAGCAAAAGGCCAGATCTTTTTTAGACTTCTTCACTAGTCCCAGCTTCCCCCAAGTTTAGCAACACAATGGTGGGCTAAACAAAGTTGAATGCTAATATAGGGATAGACAGTTTGTATAAGGGTGAGGACCACACTTGGCCCTTGAATGTTATATATGGGATTACATAAGCGGCCCTTAACTTCTGAATGGGATGGAACAGGATCTCATTTCAGTTCATGTCACTGATCAGTGACTCCTGAGACATGTGTGGAATTATTTTTCCTTTCTGCTGCTTTAAACCTTACAAGCTGGTGACAAGGATAAAGCATTTGGGTATATACCTGGACAGGAACTCAACTTGTGTTCCTCTCTACAAATCATTCTTCATATCACCTACTGAAACTATGCTCTTTTTCTCTTCCACTCACTATTGGAATTTCTGATTCAAGAAAAACAGGTTTAGGAGAACAGCCAGAAAAAAAGAGACAGAGCAATTCTTCCACCCAAGGTTGTTGTCCCTTCGCCTAAGGACAGCAGCCTTAAAAACCTTAATATCATAAATATCATGAAACCAAGATGAAAATGGCCTATTGCTCAGCAATCTATTTCCTACAGAGAAGGAAGAAGAAGAGAAAATAAAGGCATCTGGATTGCTAATCTAAATGCTGCATTTTGCAAATCTTACATTGCTTGTTCAGTAAGGGGGAGAGAGAGAAAGAGAGAGAGAGAGAAAGAGCACAAAAACACACCTTGCTTTTAACATTATTAGCAGGCATGGAAGCAACTGAATAACGCTTTCATTACAGCACATCTGAATTCTTCCTGAATAATTCAAAAGTGCCAAACATAAGACTTGTTGCTTGGATGTGCTAATGAAAATATCAAGGGAATTAATTAACAGTCAATTATATCAATTTTAGATTTGGACATTGATTCTGATGCTAAAAGCAAATTCTATACCAGTGTATTCTCTCTCTCTCTCTCTCTCTCTCTCTCTCTCTCTCTCTCTCTCTCTCTCTCTCTCTCTCTCTCTCTCTCTCTCTCTCTCTCTCTCTCTCTCTCTCCCCCTCTCCCTCCCTCCCTCCCTCCCTTCTTCTCTCTCTCTCTCCCATTTACTTACTACCACTTGGTTTAATCATTCCAGTTGAAAGTGTAAAGAAAATAGAACTTTAGATTGTTCTTGTTTCCTCTCTCCAACCCAATATGCTCAAGATAAATAAGCATAAAGGCAGACTGGAGAATGCATATTTTAAAAAGGCTATGGATATGCAGATTTGGGTAGATTTTGATCTTTGCAGTAATCTGTTTCAGGAAAAGAAAAATGTGAAGCTTCAGCTGACAAATTATTAGAAAAAGAAAGAGTAAAAAAATAAGCTGCACATCATATGGACTTCTATTTATCTTTTAAATTTTCCTCCTAAATAGGCAGATTCAGTTTAAAAAAAAAAGGAAAGGAAAGGAAAGTGAAAAACTAATCGGCTAAAGCAATTATTTCCTAAACAGGACTTTGGATTTTTTTGCTATAGTTGCATGTGAAATGAAAGTTTCTTTTCTTCTCTTCCTTACTTTAGATTCAAATATGTAGGAAATATGAATATTTTCAGATCTTTGATATTAGGGGAAGGCAGTTCATTGAAATCAGTTTTTGCATGATTTGGCACGAGTTGTCTAGACCGGTTTATGAAAAATGACAGCTAGTAGGAAAGTAATTAAAAATGTATTTTGCTGAAAGCAAAAGTATTTTTGGAATCAATAACAACCATCTTTAATTTGCCAACCAGTTCTACAATTATTTTATATTAACAGAAGGATTTAATGGCATGCATGCATATCCGTGTCTGCATTTGTAGGCAGGGATCACTTCATATTTGGAGGCCTTTTTTAAAAAAAATGAATGAGGAAGAAATTATTTTGTTAATGTATGTAGCTCATAATTGATGTTGGCTGAAAGCATCTGAAACCTTGGCGATGAAGAGCAGACTTTAAAGGACAAAGGTTAGGTTCTTATCAAAACAACAGTCAAATGAAATTCTCAAGGAACTGCTCAGCAAGTGACAGAACCTACATGACTTTGGTTGATCTCAAGAAATCTGAGCAGGGTGGTACCAACCAGCTCAAAGAAATCCTTAACAAAGAGTTGCATCAAGTGTCATAGAGGAAGCAGTGGCAAATCACTTCTATATAAATGGTATGGATCTCCTTATGTGGTCACTAGAAACCATGGGCAATTCCAACAAGCCTTTATTCTCTCAAGCAAGAGATAGGGATAGCTACAAAATTCAATAGTTCCGTGTGAATCAGAATAGAGCTGGAAGGAACCTTGGAGGTCTTCTAGTCCAACTCCTTGCACAGGCAGGAGATCCTATAATATTTCAGACAAGTGGCTGTCCAGTCTCTTCTTAAAAACCTCCAGTTTTGAAGCACTTTCAATTTCTAGAGGGAAGTCATTCCACTGGTTGATTGTTCTCACTGTTAGGAACTTTCTCCTTAGTTCTAGGTTGCTTTTCTCTTTGATTAGTTTCCATCCATTATTTATTATGTTGCTTTCTGGTGCTTTACTGTCCTAGTATACAGTAAATCGGTTTATAATGAAGAGGTGGCTTGCCTTCACAACAGAGATAGTAACCCAACTTCAGAGTCAGAAAGGTGATTGGAGAGACATGAATGCAAGACAAATTTCATCTTAGTTTTAAGAAGTAGGCACTCAGCTTCCCACTTGAATGAACTCCTGGATTAGATGCACATTTGATTGTCATTCTACTCTCAAATTCACTTCTTTGTCAAGGAATGCTGTGGATTATGGTACATTTTTAGCTGAACCTGAATGAAATTCTCACCACCTTATTAAATCCTCACCCATTTCTTTAACTCTCTATTCACCCTTCCCAATTCTGTCATCATACCAAGGTCAGATAAAAATCTAGTGGTTGTTTTCACTCAACATGCTACAGTCTGTATAGTATTTGTATTAAAAGGTTAGGTTTTTGGGGTGTGAAGTTGATGATATATTTTGAAACCTATAAAATAGGTTAATTTCCACCCCGTGTTAGGCATTTATAGTGTAATCATAAACATTGAATTGCAGGTAGCAATTGTATTCCTTACTCATCACCAGAAAAGATGGTGAACTTCTGCTGAATTTCCAAGGACCTTCACTGGAATAGCAATCAGATACTCAGGATGACAGTATGATAAATATAGGTCTCCAGGAAAACACTAAAGGTGCAGTGAGCGACAGACACAGATCAATGCCTGTTCAGTGAACATAGTTTCAACCTTGTTTCATTGTTATTAATCCTTTAATTTTATCTCCTGATTAAATCACTGATGTCTTTTGGAATTAATTTCTTATTCCTTAAGACACTGGATCAGAAATCTTCCCAAAGAACAACATATTTTATTTTATTTTTTTTTACACTAGCTTCATGGATCTAGTAAAAGGAATGCCTGAAAAAGTCTGGATTTCAACCATTCCATACATGGCTTCTTCTTGGTGACAATAGATATCCATCCTTCAAGACAGAGAAGTTGGGCCAAGGTTGGCAACAACTGTGGCTGCATTCAAGATTTATGATATGCAAGCAACCAGGACATTCTCATCTGTCTTAACATTTTTGTCAAAATAATTGTCGTGACAGATCATGCATACCTTGCTACTGATCCAACCTGTAGTACGTCTCATTTTCTGAAGACTCTTACAAATTAGAAAACTTGTACAGGTAGTCCTTGACTTACAACAGCTGATTTAGTGATTGTTCAAAGTCACAATGGCACTAGCTTATGACCGTTTTTCACAGTTACAACCTTTGCAGCATCCCCGTGATCACATGATCAAAATTCAGAAGCTTGATAACTGGTTCCTATTTATGACAGTTGTTGTGTCCCAAGGTCATGTGGCCATCTTTTGTGACCTTCTAAAAGCCAATGGGGAAGCCTAATTCACTTAACAACCGCCTTACCAATTTATCAACTGCAGGGATTCATGGTGGCAAGAAAGTCCCAAAGGTGCTTTTTAAGAGGGGCAACTGGACTTTCTGGTTTTATTTCTTTGAAGGCATTTCGCTTCTCATCCAGGAAGCATCTTCAGCTCTGAGAGAAGAGCTGAGGATGCTTCTTGGATGAGAAGTGAAATGTCTTCAAAAGAAAAAAAGAAGAAGAAAGTCCAGTTGCCTCTTGAAAAAGCACCTTTGAGACAACCATGACCTGGATGACTGAGAAGAGATGTGTGGAAAGAAAAGTGGTAAAATGAGGCAAAACTCACTTAATGAATACCTCTCTTAACAAGAGAGAAATTTTAGGCTTAGTTATGTTAGTAAGTACAAGACTTACTTCTTGTACCTCTTGTAAGTCTTGCTTGGTGAGGACTCTCCTTCTTGCAAATTAGAAGAGTTGTACTGCAGAACACACAGTTGGCAAGAAAAGAAATTCTCACATTTCAATTTCCCTGCCTATCCAGATGTGCCTAGGAGAGACACCATTTATGAGACAGTTTCGATTTCTATCAGTATTTCCCTTTGTCTAGTGGATCTTGAATTCACTCTGTTCTGTCTCTCTAGCAGATTATATTGTAACAAAAATAATATGCACGGAAAGGTGTAACGTCTGAGGCATGTTTCTTGTATCCATGTGCACATTCTTTTTGTGTGCTCTGTTTTGGCCCAACAATTTGATTTTTCTCCCAAAAAAACATTTCCCCTCACAGAGTGGTTTTGGATTGTTCTGCATTTTTGCAAATTACATCGTGACAATGTACAGTGCATGTTAAGATATACAGTTGGAAACTAGGAAGCTCCCCTGGGGGGGAGGAATATCTTAAAGTCATGAAAATATGGCTCTGGGTGCAAATAGGTTCCTTGAGGGACCGCCCACCCCACACTTGCTTGCAGATAAACCATATATGGGTCCCATCACATCACTGGGTGGCTTACACCTGCCTTTCAGTGGTTATGAGTGGTGTGTGGGAGGTATGGGTGGGAGGTTTCTTTCCTTTGTGAAAACTGGGAGGAAATTACCTGTTGAACCTCTGCAGAACCACATGATTGGGCCAGTTCCATTTGTGTGTGTCCTCTCCGTTTCTCCCATTCATTTTCCTATCATCTTTTCAAAAGGCTTCAGGACTGAAGGTCAGAGTTACAATTTAGCTGACAACCCAAATCTTTTGTGTTAAGCAAGCATTTTGTTTTCAAGAAAATCTCCAAGCCCTGAAACTGAAAGGAAAGCAGAATAAAAGATGCCGTAAGGCTCAAGCTAGGTGATGCAGTGTGTCAGCGTTACGACTCTCTGCATTGCTTTTTAACTTTACACTTCTAATAAAAACTTGGGGGTATCCAAGGAGGAAGACCTTAACATCAGCAGCTAACATTCGCTTTGGTGGGGGAAACAATGGCTTAAAAATCAGCCTGTAATGAATATCTATATCTACATCATATATATCTACATCTATATCCTCCCTCCTTCCTTCCCTCCCTGTCTGTCTATTTAACATGTCTATATCTGTATATTTGATCTATATCTAATCTTTATTTATATCTATCTGACGATATCATCTCTACCTCATTGTCTATCATCTGTCTGCCTAACATCTCTCTCTCTCTCCCTCCCTCCCTCCCTCTCTCTCCCCTATCATCAATCTGCCTATTATCTGTCTGGCATCTATTTTCCTATGTCTGTCTGTCCATATCTATCTATCTATCTATCTATCTATCTATCTATCTATCTATCTATCTATCTATCTATCT
>BLBF01000045.1:9236004-9258718 GCA_015471245.1 Laticauda colubrina
TATCTATCTATCTATCTATCTATCTATCTATCTATCTATCTATCTATCTTATTTATCTATGTATTTACAGTATCTATCTGTCTATCTATCTATCTATCTATCTATCTATCTATCTATCTATCTATCTTCTATCATCTATCACCTATCATCTATCTATGGTATTTATCTATGTATCTACGGTATCTACCTACCTACCTATCTATCTATCTATCTATCTATCTATCTATCTATCTATCTATCTAACTATCTAACTATCTATCTATCTGATTTCTGATTTTCTGCCCTTTGGTGGCTTTCTCCAGATCCAGTCTCAATTCTTTATCTGAGACTCTAATGAGGGTGTAAAGCCATTCTTCTTTCTTAGACAGATCTCCATTTTGGGGGGTGAAGATCCCAATCCACTTTATGCTCCCTCTTCCTACCCCCCCTTCCAATTGTTTCATCAGCTGCCTGCCTTGTCAGCTCACACCTGACAAGTGACAAGTCTCGGGCTCCCGCTGACTAGATAATCAAAGTCTTGTCAGAGCTGTCAATACCCTGCAGATAGAAGAGGACAAAGAGAGGAAAGGTTTCTACAGAAACCTCCATCATAAAAAAAGAGAGAGAGTTGAAAGAAAGATACCATCAGTTCCTTTAGCAGAAATCAACGATTGGTTGTGAATCATTATTAAGGGTGTTTTTTTTTTCAGCCCTTAATGAAGATTGGAGAAACATAGGCAAATGGAGAATCCACCCAAGGGACTCTTCAAGGTTCCCTCCCAGGCTGTTGCTTTTAATTTGTATGAAAGGTGGAAATAAAACACAGCTTTCCCACTTGCTTAACTTTCCTGAAAAACGTATGAGAACATTGCTTCTTCAAAGCTCGGATTAATTCCTGCTCAGGTATTTACCCTATTTTATGCTGTTAATATTTGAAAATGGCTTAATTCTTTCTGCCTCTTCCTCTCTCACTTTGTCATCCTCCCTTGTCCCCATTTTTGAACACTATGTTTGAACGGTGACCTATCTTGAAACATTACAGCCAAACCAACTACAAGTCCACCCAGCCAGACTAGAATTAACTTGTTAAATTGGCAGAATATTTTGATACTCTCTGCCCTTCTCTGCAGCAGTATGAAATAAGGAGTAACCAGACAGAAGAAAGTTACTACGAGAAGGAAGAGGGTTAGATATGAAACATCCAGGAACTCATAAGGTTGACTGATTCCTGAACCATCATATTCATTTAGGGAATACATCTCTCTCTCTCTCCCTCTCTCCCCATTTCTCTCTCCATCTTTCCCCTCTTCTCTCTTCTCTTCCCCCCCCCCTCTCCCCTATCTTCTCTCCTCTCCTCTCTCTCTCTCTTTCTCTCTCCCACCAAGGATATGCAGGACAATAAGAGTGCATTAGATAACACAATATATTTGCTGTCAAAAAGAGTTGTGGAAAAAAAGTTCTGACAATAAGTCATGTTTCATGTCATAATAGCAAGATGACAAATGGCAGGATCTAAACAAAGAACAAAACCCACTCCTTTGTAGCACTGATGATGTTATCTAGTTGGGTCAAGAAATGTCTGCAAGAAAACAATCAAGTTCAGAGAGTGCCAAGGACTCCATAATCCAGTCCTGGGCTACAAATATCTGCTTCTATCTACAAACATTTTCTCTTTATGACCTTCCCAATTCAATGGGAAATTACAACACATAAGATGTCCTGACTTACAGCTTGTTCAGTATAACACACCAAGCTACCACCAAAGTAAAAATCTGACAATAATTCTACAGTGGATTTGTACAGCTCTGGATGAATGAAGTTTCAAGTAGTTAACTAGACTTCACCAATGACTTATTTCTGACATGTATTTTAATTTTGGTACATTTCATTGGTTGCATTGGTAGGCCCATTTGGCATGCGATACTTAAGCTGCAGTTGTCCAGATACTGCAAAGAAAGCTTGCAGTATCTGGAAAGAAAGCTTCCATATTTCATTGCTGTCTTCAGATATTTCTGGCCACTCCACAGATCCAACAGGGTGGCCAGGTTCCAGGTCTTCTCCAATTGTTTTCCTGGATATATTTCTTTTCCCTGAAGGAGACTCAAAGAATAGGGAATTTTTTCCTGTGTTTGACATGCAATGAAAAGATTATTAAAATAAAATAAGGGAACTTATCTACAGAATACTAGAATACTGTTACACTAAAGTTGTGGGATTATATACATGTATATACATCCACACTAGTGGTGGGATTCAGCCAGTTCGCACCACTTTGGGAGAACTGGTTGCTATCTTTCTGAGCAGTT
This sequence comes from Laticauda colubrina, assembly GCA_015471245.1. Lineage (NCBI taxonomy): Eukaryota > Metazoa > Chordata > Lepidosauria > Squamata > Elapidae > Laticauda > Laticauda colubrina. The sequence continues at coordinate 9,238,290 of BLBF01000045.1, forward strand.
TGGTGAACTGGTTGTTGGAAGAAATCATTAGGGTAGAGAATCGGTTGTTAAATTATTTGAATCCCACCACTGATCCACCCTTTTTTCCCTTGTCAATTCAATTAGATTTATAATTGTTTAGAAGATATACTGAGATACTTCTCTTTCTATCCAAATGTTTTGGTGAGTATATTTCTGCGTTTTTAAATAAATGAAGCCTTGTCTATTTACAAACTAGCCAATGTAAAATACATACCATTTGTTTTGTTTACCAAAAAAAGACCTCTAATTTGTGTATTTATGTGTACACAGACGCTAATATATGATTCAGTTTAATAACTATGCCCCAACTATGAATTAATTCAAATCTTGTACTTTCATTAAAAATGATCTCTATCTATTTTATGTTGATCATTAAGAAGGAATATTTCACTCAAGAGCTTTGTCATAGTAGAGAGGATAAAAACCACTTAGATCAATTACGTGTATTAATGTAATCTTGACACAGATTATAAAAATAGCTTATATTCTATATTTAGGGAAATATTAAAAAGCTGAAGAGAAAGAGACACAATCCAAATTCATATTTAAAGAATATTACAGTATGGGGAAAAGTAGTGTTAACTGATGAGAAACTCCACTTACTCCGGAGCATAGTAAAAATAAAGGTAAAAGCCATTAAATAATTAAGAAGGGTTAAAGATATTGTGCTTTGGGGAACTTTTATGCCAGTACAACCAGAACTCTGAAGAGCTTGAGATGGCATATCTCTCTACAACTCATGGAAATATGACATGATCAGTGAAGTGAATGAGAAGAGAGCTTGAACAATGATCTGTTTTAAAGGTGTGTCCAAAATTTTCTTCAAAGGAATCATTTTAAGTTTGCAAACTATATCTGGGGACCTCTGAGAGGTGACACCTAGATTCACGCATTATTAATTTCATGACCCAATAATTGCTTGTGAGATTGGTCTTCAGATTAGATTAGTGTTAATAGAATAACAGAGTTGGAAGGGACCTAGGAGGTCTTCTAATCCAGCCCCCTGCTCAAGCAGGAAACCCTGTAGCATTTCAGATAAATGGCTGTCCAATCTCTTCTTACACATACAGATAATCAGAGTTGGAAGGGACCTTGTAGGTCATCTAGTCCAACCCCCCGCCCAAGCGGGAGATCCTACACCATTTCTAACAAATGGCAATCTAATCTCTTCTGGAAAGTCTCAACTGATGGTGCTCCCACAACTTCTGAGGGCAACTTCTGTTCCATTGGTTGATTGTTGTCACTGTCAGAAAGATTCTCCTTGTTTCCAGGTTAAATCTCTCCTTGTTCATTTTCCATCCATTATTCCTTGTCTGGCCTACAGGTGCTTTAGACCCCTTTAGCTTGACTCCTCCCTCCCTGTGGCAGCCCCTCAAATATTGGAAGATGCTATCATGTCTCCCCTGGTCCTTCTCTTTACTAGACTAGCCAGGCCCAGTTCCTGCAACCGTTCTTCATATGTTCTACCCTCCAATCCCCTAATCATCCTGGTTGCTCTTCTCTGTACTTTTTCTAGAGTCTCAACCTCTTTTTTATAATGTGGTGACCAAAACTGGATGCAGTACTCTAGGTGTGGTCTTACTAAGGCTTTATAGAGTGGTAGTAGTACTTCCCTTGATCCTGATTGTATCCCTCTGTTAATGCAACTTAGGGTTGCTGGCTCCTCTTTAGCTGGTTGTCCACTAAGACTCCAAGATCCCTCTCCCAGTTATTATTGAGCCTGGTTTCACCCAGTCTATGTGTATACTTTTGGTTTTTCTTCCCTGAGTGTAGGACTTTAATTTTCTCTATACTGAATTTCATTTTGTTAGATACGGCCCAGTGTTCTAGTCTGTCAAGGCCCATCTGGATCTGGATCCTATCTTCTAGGGTGTTAGCTATTCCTGCCAGCTTAGTATCATCTGCAAATTTGGTAAGTTCCCCTTCTATTTTTCTAAGTCTTCTCCATATTGGAGCACCCACAATGTCTGGAGGCAACTGACTGATTGTTCTGACTGTCAGGATATTTTCAGTTCTAGGTTGGTTTGTCAACTTCAGCAATTTTAAGAAGTGTGGAATTCAGCTCTCAGAATTCCCCAGCCACCAATGGGTTAGATATATACATTATATTGACCATTAAGCATCTGTACTGGTCAACTTCAGATGGTTCATATTAATTACGTATTGTTAAATAACTTGGGACTAGAGTGTCTGAAGGGCTTCCGTTTCTGTGAACTTCTATTCTCAATATTAATGTCCCTTGTTTTCTGTGCTGTGGTTTGTAAATTGGTGTTTTGGCAACAACATAGAGCTAAGTATTATCTGAGCTGTGGCACACACAGGTGGACCTCAACTTATAACCATTCATTTAATGGCCATACAAAGTTACAAAGCAGCTGTAAAAACAATGACTTATAACTGATCCTTGCACTTATGATAACCACTGCAGCATCTCTTTATTCAAATGATCAAAATTCAGGTGCTTGGCATGTATTTATGGCATTTGTAGTGGCCAGGACGCTGGGATCATTTTTTGTGACCTTCCCAACCAGATTCTTGACAAGCCAAGTCAATGGGGGAAGCCAGATTTGTTTAATGTCCGTGTGATTCGCTTAACATATGAAGTGACATGACTCACTGGATAACTGCCTTGATTATCAATGGAAATTATGGTCTGACAGTGAGAACAGTCAACCCATGGAACAGAAGTTGCCCTCGGAAGTTGTGGGAGCATCATCACTTGAGACTTTCAAGAAGAGATTGGACTCCCATCTGTCAGAAATGGTGTAGGGTCTCCCACTTGGGTGGGGGGGTTGGACTAGATGACCTACAAGGTCCCTTCCAACTCTGACTATCTGTTATCCATTGTGATAATAAGTTGAGGACTACCTGAATTGCAGAATTGTTTCTCTTCTGTGGCATGTCAGGCTCCAACACTGTTATTTTGGAAAGACTGTTTTTAAGTCTGTCTTCCCCCAGTCACTAAATCCTAACTGGGTTTTTGTTTTTTTTCACAAGAACTGTTTTTCAGAGCTATGTTTAAAAACAGTTGGGGACAACTGTTTTGGAGTTTCTGCTATTCATTAAAATAGTGTTTCTCTCTTTTTCCCAGCCTTCCATGCAAATGTGAAAACAAAACAATTATAGTCACTACAATTTAATGAACAGTGAAGAAATTCAAGGTTCATGAAACCCCTAACCCTTCTCCTAAAACATTTTCCAAGCATTTGCAATCTTATTATCTGAGGTTTTCTGAGTGAAAACCACTGTACAAACATTACATTGAAAAATAAGAAAAAATAATGACATAAAATGTTTAATGTAGTATTATGACTGCCCTAGTTTAAATGATTTTGTTTACTACTGATTTTCAGATAAGGGGAGGTAGGTACTGAATTCAGACCCTGGTTGGTTACTTCAGTGTCATCTGTGAACCAATTTAGTCCAATGGTTAAGGCACCAGGGTAGAAAGCAACAGACTCTGAATTTAGCCATGAAAACCAGCTGGGTAATGTTGGGCCAATTGCCAGGAAACAGTGAGTTCTAGTCCCACCTTAGGTATGAAAGCCATCTGGATGACCTTGGGCCAATCATCAGGCAATGGTCAGCTCTCCTCCCTCCATAGATGTGAAAGCCATCTGGGTGACTTTGGGCCAGTCACTCTCTTTCAGTCCAACCCACCTCCCAGGATTGTTCTGGGGAAAATAGGAGAGGGAAAGTGTGCTGGGTATGTTCACCACCTTCAGTTATTTGTAAAAATAATAAAGGTGGGATATAAATAAATAAGTATCCATACAATTTTCTTGGCACCATCATGGAAATGGTTTTTTCTTGACCTTTTCCATGACTGTAGAGCAAGGAATCCTAAAATATTGCAAATAAGACCTTGCAAAGATCCGTGCATTAGAAAAAAGGACGCCCACAAATATGTCTTAGGTAGAAGAAATCAATGCAATTGCGAGTGTATTGAGAAAGAAATGTGTATCTGGAAAAATTGGCATGGAAATGCCTGTGATAAATGTAAGCGATAAAGAAATGGAATTGAACTAATTTAAAATTGGAAAATTGAATGAAATCGAACTGGACAGATCTATCTGCTCATACCAGGAAAAAGAGGGCTTGAAAGGAAATGAAGAGAAAAGGAAAATCAAAGATTCCTCTTACAGGAATCAAAGAATTAATGCAAACCACCAACTAAACAGATTCCTCATCAGAAAATCAACAGAGACCTGACAATTTGGCAAGAAATTGAAATTCTGGAACAGTTACAAGGTCAATATTTACATTTTTGGAGAAGTAAATGGAAAACTATTAATTAAGTATGATAGATTGATGCTGAAGAACAAGTAAACAGAACAACACAACACAGCTATATACAGACTACAGAATATTAGAATTGGAAAGGATCTCAAAGGTTTTCTAGTCTTTCCCCCTGCTCAAGCAGGAGATCCTATACCATTTCAGACAAGTGACTCTCTAGTCTCTTCTTAAAAACCTCCAGTGATGGAGCACCCATAGTTTCTGGAGGCCAGTTGTTCCACTGGTTAATTGTCCTCACTGTTAGGAAGTTTCTCCTTAATTCCAGGTTGTTTCTCTCCTTGATTAGTTTCCAATCATTGTTACTTGCTTTGCCTTCTGGTGCTTTGGAAAATAGCTATGTTACACTATCACTTATAATTTCCATAGAACTGGTAGTGTGATAAAGTTCTGCTTTCTGAATAAATATTTCCGTATTCTTTGGTAACTATTTTAATTCCCCTTTCTTATCTAGATCCCTAATTCAGCTCTTAAAAACTGGAGCCTCTTAATTTGGGATGATGGCATTATGCAACTTCCCTCCTGCCTCTTTTGAACATTTTCCTCTTTTGACTTCTGATGCTGTGTCCTTTTCCCCACTTTGCATAAGGAAGGAGAGGATAGTGATATAAGAGAGAGATTATTTATCTATTTTTAAAGGCAAGATTTTAATTGGAAACATACAGGCAAATTCCAATCACATAGTACCCCACTCATCACCTGTACCTTACATTTTATTGGCCTTAATGATTTTTAATATGTGTGCAGCTTTGGGGCTAGGCAGGGGGGGGGGGAAACAACCAAAAAATATAGAGCGGTCTCAAGGCTTTTAATTTGAAAAGGGGGCCTTTTAGAGGGACACATATTGCATCAATGCAGTTTAATGCTGACATACAGTCGCTCTGAAAGAGACCTCTGCAAAGATCCCCAGCTTTTCAAGGAGCTCTGCTGGTAAATCAGGAGGTGACAGTCTCAGAATCAATACTGAACTATTGTCCCAATATTGTGTTAGGAGTTGACTCAACTCCGTTACTGAAGAAGCCAGCTTGGGTTCCTTGCATCTATAAATTTCAAGTCAATTTTATCTGAGACTTAACTCATCTCAGAGCACAAAAGTAAGAAGATGTAAACCATGTAGGCTTGGTCTAAATTTGAGATTGGATAATTAGAACCCATAACAAAAGCTCTCCTATCCTATAACTTTTATGCGTCCCAAAAATGGCCCAAGTCATGGACCGGCAGAGTCGATAAATTGTTTGGAGTAGAAAAATCTGTAAATGTAGTTGGTGGTTGGATACCGCAGAGATATGGCAAACGAACTGTAGGAAGTCTGGTGATAGTTATGGTAAAACAGCAATAGCACTTAGTCTTATATACTGTTTCATAGTGTTTTAGTATAGCATTCTCTAAGTGATTTATGGACTCAGCATATTGCCTCCAACAATCAGGATCCTTATTTGACCGACCTTAGAAGGATGGAAGGCTGAATCGACTTTGAGCTAGTGAGGATCGAACTCCTGGAAGTGGGTAGAGTCAGCTTGCAATACTGCATCCTAATCACTGCACTACTATGGCTCTCCCTCCTGAAAATATGGTGCTTCTGAACCTTGTGCCCTTAAAATTAAAGGTTGTTCTGAGAAAACTCACAACAATGGAACATCCCTAGAGGTTGTCATCAAAATTAAAAAAGATGGAAGCAACGGCAGATCCAAAATTACCTCCAAGTCAGAGTTTGATCAGAGCTGAGCTAGATGATCCACAAAATATGTTGCTTGTTCCTGAAGTTAAAATGTTCTTGCATATTAAAGAAACTATTTACGTTTTATGGAAATGGAAGCAGGCAACAAAATTCAGATCCTTTTCAGATTCTTCTTTCTGTTTGTGCAAACTTTTCTCTCAGTATGCCTGAAAAGCAAATATGGGGAACGCCTACTGCATGTACAATGAATGTTTAACAATGAAATGATCTCTCCATGCATCACACCAGGCTGAAAACAGTGGTTTAATTTAATTGTTATTTCATATATTCTAATCCTAGGAATAAATGAGCCATGGACATAGATGGGGAAGATCCATTGATGAAGTTCAGTGACTGATTCTGAGCCAACACTGACTCTTGGCATGATCTCAATTTTTTTAAGGAAAGAGAAGGTGTTTGGTTTTTTTATAAAATTATCTTGTGTCCTTTCATTTTTCAAGGGAACTTATGGTGCATCTACAATCATAGAACATAATACACACAATAATTGGATAGTTGGAATAGTTGGAAGGGATCTCAGAGATCTTCTAATCCAACCTAGTTTCTATATCATTTCAGACAAACGGTTGTCCAGTCTCTTTTTGAATGCCTTCACTGATGCACCCACAACTTCTGAAGGCAAGCTATACCAGTGGTTAATTGCTCTCACAATTAGGAAATTTCTCCTTAGTTCTAGGTTGCTTCTCTCCTTGGTCAGTTTCCATCCTTTGTTTCTTGTCTTGCCTTCTGGTGCTTTGGAAAACAGTTTGATCCCCTTGTCTTTGTAACATCTTTCAATTAAACACATACGGTGTGTCAGTTGGTTACAATCTTTTGTGCTATCCTTTTTTTACAATTACTCACAAGTTATATAAATTCCCACCATATCGATCTAGCTTGTGCTTATATAATATCAATTATTAAACATTCATTTGATTATTTTTCCATCATTTTATATGAAATATTCTAATTTTCATTATGATTTAATCTTATACATTCATCCAATAGTTATATATTTTATGTTGTATTCTATATCAATCTATTAACCTTTATTGTAAGGCTTACTCGTCTATTTCTTCACCATGTCTTTTTATCTAACCATTGATAAAATAAATCCCATATCATACAAAATTGTTTATCTTCTTGTTCTCTAATTTCAAATGTTAATTTACTCATTTCGGCATAGTCCATGATTTTCTGAATAATTTCCTCCTGCATAGGTATTTTTTTCATTTTTCCAGTTCTTAGCAAATACAACTCTAGCCACTGTTAAAACATTTACAATCAAATATTTCAATTCTTTACAATATATTTTCGGTATAGTCCCTTAATATTTTTTTGTTGGTCTTCTTTGCACTCTTTCCAGAGTCTCAACATCTTTTTTGTATTGTGGTGACCAGAACTGGATGCAGCATTCCAAGTGTGGTCTTACTATGGCTTTGTAAAGTGTTACTGGGACTTCATGTGATCTTGATTCCATCTCTTTTGATTTCCATCAGAATTCCAGAAATTAGATTGTGGTCAGAATCTCCAATTAACCTAGAGCTTGACAATTATTCAGGAATTGAAAGCCAATTCTGCTCAGCACTTTTCTGATCCTGTCAAGAAAGGACTTCTTTGGCCATTAGCTCCTTGGAAGAATCATAATGAAATAAGATAATAATTGGGAGACCAATCCACTGAAGTGTGAGTTCCTTTCTATATTTTAGCCAAAGTGGGTTTCCCAGAGATGTGGCTTTGTAGCCAGAAATCTATTTACCCTGTCATAGCTGATTAAGCAACCCACTAATCAAGAGTTGACTTGGTAATATCCTGACACAGAGTTCTTTGCATCTGTGCTCCATCCTGCTGTCTTAAGTCAGGTTGTTGCCAAAGTTTGGAAGGAGGAAAAATGTTTCATTGGAGACAAAGATGCTGCATTCCAGACAAAAACAGGAAAAGTTCTTTCTTGGCCAGAAAAATAATAATAATTGGATGACAAATATTAATAGACTGTTTTATAAAATATCCCAGACAAAGAAGTCTCCTAGAAATTTAAGCATCAGATGGATACTGTGGAAGCCTATCATAAATCATCTGTTTTGGGTGGCTAAACCACAGTTAAGTGACACAGCTATAATCCTTTCCTTAAAGGAATGGAAATTTGTGGTCAACAGAAAACAATAGTTGATTATTGCAAACTGATATTCATGCATTCTTTTGATTTCTACATAGACTGCTGTAAGGGATTCTGCTCTGGGGTTGGGTTTTAAGGCTGTTCTGTTCATGGGCATGGATTACTAATCTATAACATATATTTGATTCAGCATTATGGTTGGTCACAGAGTCAGCTTGATGTTTGAACTAGATTTGGCCTTTTTATCCACCTACCAAGTCCTTCTCAGGGATAGGGAGATGCTGTTGTTTGATGGTGTTAATTGCTGAGGGATGTAAGCTGTTCCAAAACTGCTTCTTGCAACTGATGAATGGTCATATTATCAGTGCCGATGGTGTTCAAATGGTGCTCCTGTTGTCTTGGAATTGAACCCAAGATGCCTTCTGTGGATGATCATGGATGAATAATTTACAACAGGGTTGTCAAACTCGTGGCATCATGTATCATCACATGATGCATCGCGACTTTTTCCTGCTTCACTAAAACAGGGGTGGGAGTGGCCAGTGTGTGATTCATCTGGCCCACAGGCCAAGAGTTGACACCCTGATCTAAAACAATGTAATAATATTCTTTGATTCAGAATTACTATTACAGTTACTGTTATTGATGGTCTCCCTTGTCTACCCAAGATGCATTCAAGCCAACTCAAGAGTCAACTTTAGCTTCAGACTTTCCATAACAAGAATGTCCATGCTATTTTTTAATAGCTTTCATCATTTAGAGCTTTCTCCAAAAGGAAATTTGAATTGAAATCTGTTTGCCTGCAATTTCCCTCATTGGGTGGAAATAAATACATAGCAGACAAGCTCTCAATTTATTGGTAACTTTTAAAAGAAGAGGTAGAATTGTAAGCATTTATCTAAAGTTTTGTACATCACTCAACTACAGATGCCCATTATGACAGCACGCACAATACCCTAAACTTTAAGACTGGTTTGTGAATATTGTCCCTAGTGTCTGCTATTGATCTCTTGCTATTTTAATGCATTTTTACTGACCGACATGTCCTGTGGTAAAGAATATTGCCTAAATTAGTTATCTGATTGGTTCTTTTGATTAATGATGGGACTGTGCCTCATTACACATGACAACATGCTCAGAATAATCACTGTGGCCATAGAGGCTTCGGAATGGCATTTTTTTTAATGCCATCATTTTTAAAGTTCATTTATAAAATTATTTAATGTATACATCCTAAGTTGTAATTTATTTACATGACACTTTTTTCGATGGGAACTGTTGTAGTGTGTCACAAATGGCTAAGAAAACAAGGTAAACTAGATGTACAGATCAATGTTTCCTGGCTCAAGGGGGGAGAAAACCATAATCAAGATTCAAGAGCTGACCTTGTCCAAAGTCTTAACTTGTCACACAACAAACAGTGAAGTGCCCAGCAAATCAGCAAGGATATGGTCAAAGGAAGGGGAAGAAATCCACTTTTTTTTGCCTGTGGTTTTGCTGAAACACCTAAGTGTTTCCATACACAAAGGGAGATGCCAACACTATTATCACTATAAGTTTTTAAGAAGAGTCTGGAGGGCAGCCACTTGTCTGAAATAGTCTGTAATATCCTGCTTGAGCAGGGTATTGGGCTAGAAGACCTCCAAGGTCCCTTCCAGCTCTGTTCTGATTGATTGAAGTTGCACTGAAATCAAATTAAATACATAAATCAAAGAGAAAAATGGCTTTCTGAGTCTGATCCTAAAACAGCCAGAACAACCATAGGACAATGTTGTCCCCTCCCAATAGGTGCTTCTAAAGGTCAACAGTGCTTTATTCATTTGTATCTTGCCTTTGTTATTTTTATGAATAACTGAAGGTAGAGAAGACATCCAACTTACCTTCCGCCTCCTATTTTCCCCACAATAATTATCCTGTGAAGTGAGGTAGGCTGAGAATGAGTGGCCCAAACTCACCCAGCTGGCTTTCATGACTAAGGCAGGACTTGAACTCACCATCTCCTCCTTTTTAGCTTGGTGTCTTAACCTCCAGACCAGCGATAGCTAACCTTTTTGGGCTCCTGTGCCAAAAATTGCAGACATGTTAGCTCACATACACTTGCATGCTGGCACCCAGAATGCAACATGCGCCCCCCCCATGCCCCCTGTGCATGCACGCACAATTCCTCCATGCCATCCCCTACCATCTCCTTACCTGCACTGTGCCTCACAGCTGATTTTTTGGCTGGTTTGAGGCCTTTTTTGGCCTCCCAGAAGCTTGGAAAAAGCCTCTGCAAGGCTTCTCAGGATGAATAATATTTCCATTTTGTCACTTCTGGTATTACAGGAAATGACAAAACGGGCCTATTCATCCTGAAAAGCCTTGCAGGGGCTTTTTCCAAGCCTCTGGGAGGCCAAAAAAGGCCTGAAACTAGCAGAAAAATCAGCTGTGAAATGCGCGCATGCACAATGAGGTAAGTTTGCCTGCAGCTCGTGTGCTGGCACAAATGGCTCCACATGCCACTTGTGGCACACATGCCATAGGTTCACCATCACGGCCCTAGACCAAACTGATTCTCTTCCTTTATCCCCTACAAACCAATATTGCTGGACTGAGAGTCAAAGGATGGAGGGATTGGAGGAATACCCCATTACTTGGAAGCACATTCTGCTTGTAATGGTCTACTCAGGAAGTCTTCCCAAATTGGAAGCAGAGCAGGTTGAGGCATTCTAGGAGTTGAAATCCACAAGTCTTAAAGTTGCCAAGTTTAGAGACTTCTGATATATGGGATAGTCACACAATGTCAAGGGGCAGAGAACTCAGGAGATCCAGGCAGTTCGAATGGGTATAAAAATTTATTGCAAGCTTAAGCTCTCTACAAGAATCTGAACTGCTAACAATTAAAGCAATTTGGTGGTAAACGAGGAATTCACAGTGGGCTGGACTTAGATTTCTCATGGGCATGAAGGGACTCGAGACTGACAACAGATTTGACCCCTTCCTCGGGCTCATCCTAGTCACCTCGTATACACTTGCTGAGACTAGGTAAAACTTTCTGTGTCTTCACATGTTTTTATCCTAAATCTTGGAATTACTTTGGAGGTAAACTTGATCTCTACAACTGTCTGGACCCTTCCTATTCTCTGAACATAACACTTGGACACTGCAGTATTTTTATTTATTTTTTATTTATTTATTTTGATTTGTCAATCACTTACAAGATAATAGGTATAAGTGTATACATAGTTATGAATACATGAAATGAGTACATATAAGAAAAATAAAAGAAACAATAGGACAGGGATGGTAGGCACATTGGTGTGCTTATGCACGCCCCCTACAGACCTCTTAGGAAAGGGGTGAGGTCAATCTAAGGTTAAAGTTTTTGAGGTTTGGGGAAGAAACCACAGAGTCAGGTAGAGTATTCCAGACATTGACCACTCTCTTGCTGAAGTCATATTTCCTGCAATCAAGTTTGGTGCGGTTAACCTTGAGTTTGTATCTATTGTGTGCTCTTGTGTTGTTATGGTTGAAGCTGAAGTATTCATTGACAGGTAGGACATTGCAATGTATGATTTTATATACCATACTTAGATCAGACTGAAGACGGCGTAATTCTAGGTTTTCTAGGTCAAGAATTTCAAGTCTGGTGGTATAAGGTATTCTACAATGAGGAGAGGAGTGGAGAACTCTTCTTGTGAAATATTTCTGGACTTTCTCAACTGTGCTAATATCAGATACGTAATGTGGGTGCCAGACTGATGAGCTGTATTCGAGTATTGGTCTAGCAAATGTTTTGTATACTCTAGTTAGTAGTGTGATATTGCCAGAGAAAAAGCTACGTAGGATTAGGTTAACAACTCTTAATGCCTTATGGCTGTGTAGTTACAGTGGGCTCTAGCACTTAGATCATTAGAGATGAGTCTTCCAAGGTCCTTTACAGAGCTTGGATCATTAACAAGGTCTTGACTATTCAGCTTGTATTTTATTTTCTGATATTTTTTTTTTGCCAATATGTAAGACAGAGCATTTATGTGTTGAGATTTGAAGTTGCCATTTGTTTGACCATTCTGATACATAGTCAAGATCTTTTTGAAGGGTAGCAGTATTGTCTGTGATATTGAACAACTTTATGTCATCAGCAAAGAGAATGCAGATGCTCTTAATATGATCACAGAGGTCATTTGCGTAGAGTATGAAGAGAGGATGACCATACTATTCAACTACATACTTTGTAGAATTCATCAATTCTACAGTGAAGAATGAGATAACTCATTCAAACCTATGCTTTGTCTCAAAAATTTGCTGCCAGACACCACATTGGTAATGACTGAAATTCTCCCATATCTGTCCCATTTCCTTGAAATCTCCTTCTGTCTTCCAGAGAAATGAGTAAATGAATGATCTACCATCCTATTGCTGTGACAACAGAAATATCACTCCAGCTGTACGAAGTCCCAAATGTACTCACATAATACCAGGCTGATCTGAACACTAGCTAAGAGTTAAGAGCCAAAAACTAACATCTGAGAGCTCAGGTCCATTCTTCAAAATGAGCAATAGAACCATAGGGTTGGAAGGAACATTGGAGATCTTCTAGTCAACCTCCTACTCAGGCAAGAGATCCAATACCATATCAGACAAATTCCAGTCTCTTTCTGAAAACCTCCAGTGATGAAGCACCACAATTTCTGAAGACAAGTTATTCCACTGGTTGATTGTTCTTACCATTAGGAATTTTCTCTTTAGTTTTAGATTGCTTCTTTCCTTGGTTAGTTACCATCTATTGTTTCTTATATTTCCTTTTGGGTGCATAGGAAAATAGTTTAATACCCCCCCCATCTTTATAGGAGACCCTCAAATATTGGAACACTGCTATCATGTCTCCACTTTTTTCTTCTTCATTAGACTAGACCAGGGGTGTCAAACTCAGGGCATGGGGACCAGATCTGGCCTGCAGGGCTGCCCTGGAAATAGTGAAAGTCCAACCCACAATGTCAGGGAAAACAGAGCTCAAAAGGACTTCATTTTTGCTGGTAGAGAGCTTCAGGAGGCTATCTCAGCCAAAAATGGAGCTCGCAATGGCCACCTCTCACCCCCACCCCCCGAGCTCTGTTTTTGCTGGCAGAGGGTGCAGGAGGCCAGCCCAGCCCAAAACAGAGATTGGGAGCCCATTTTTGCTAGTAGAGCACTCAGGCCACAGGCGCCCCCGACACGAGTGACAGCAAGCTGGCCATACCCATCCTGGCCACATCCACTCTCAGTCCCTCAAGGTCAAACACAACCCTGATGTAGCCCTCAATGAAATTGAGTTTGACACCCCTGGACTAGGCATATCCATTCTTCATATGTTTTAGCCTCCAGCCCATATTCATTCTTGTTGTTCTCTGGATTCTCTCCAGAATCTTAACATCTTTTTTTTAATGTGACCAGAACTGGATGCAGTATTCCAAGTGAATTATTTTGTTCCATTTCCACAATCTTTTTTCCACAAGCTGCATAAGGGCTAGAGCTCCTTGGCTTCTCAGCTTTATCCATTGCAGGTCTTTGTAAAATAAAGCCATTTCCAGGATACTGATGCCAAATACCAATCAGAGATGGCAGGACTCAACATATTTTTGAATCTTTCTGTCCTACCCTGTGCAACCTATCTCAATATGCTTTTTCTTTCTGAATGGACATGAAGATTTTCTTTCTGAATGGACATGCAGATCGGTCATTCTTAGATCGATCCATTTTAACTTATCCAAACAAACATATCATGTTATGCTGTGTCGATGAATGATTCAAAATGTTAAACCGCAATTCGATGCTTAACTGTGTCAGGCTAAGAATAAATGACAGCTTTTATTTTTTTTCTCCTTCAAAATTATCTGCCAGCATGTTTGTATGATGTCAACAGATACCTTAGTATTTGCCAATGAAATAATGTGAAAGATTGGATGAGTGCCATAAAATAGTTTCATTTCCATGGATAGTGAGGAAACAAGTATGCCCAGAAACTACACATAGAGACTTATACTAATTTCCAAGGACATTTGGCTGGCTTGCTGCTAGGCATTTTTCCACCCATTTTACCACTAAATAAAGGCAAAATTATAATTTCTTTCATTCCTTGTTAGCATTGTTATTAGCCTTAGTAATAATAAAAGAAGACTTTTTTTTCCATTTCCTGAGTGGCAGTTTGCCCTTATGTATCCAGCAGGGATGGTTTTTATAACAAATGTTATGGGCTGAATCTAAAGATGCTCTACTTGTTATAGAAGGTATATTTCACTCAGGAAAGACTATTTTTAACATCTTGTTAAATTATATTGTATGTAATGGTTAGAAAATCTTTCTTTTCTGCCTTAATCAAAAAGGTAGCACAATTAGTATCTGATGGTAATAATAGAAGAGCAAATCAATTGATCTTAATTGAGCCAAAATGTTGATGGTAGATGAAGTAATAAAGATTATGGAATAAAGATTTCAAACTATGTTGGATATGTAACATTTCCCATAAAGTTTTAGACTCATTGAATGAATTAATGGATTGATGAATTAATGAACAAACAAATGAATGGTTTGGATTCTGCCCCAGGTCAAGATTCCAAATTTTTGAAATAGCCATTAATCTCTTTTTTGGACAGTTCAAGTTAAGATCCATCTTTGAAGGCACTACAAAGGCAGTCTTTCCTTTTGTTGCCTCTCTCCTTTGGGACAATTTGGATCAAAAAACTCCTCTCCTTCTTAGTACTGGCATTTAGAAATGCTTCCATAATTGTCTTTTTCTGGAAGCCTTCAAATAGGATCCTTCCTAGATTTTTTTTATGAGGTTTATGGGACATGAGATTTTAAAGATGACCAACAGCAACTTGAATTACCCTTAGAAGGTGTCTGGAAGTAGGGTATCTCTCACAGTAGTGGAATTATTTGAGAGGCATCCAACTTACTCAAGTATGTTGAGTTTGGACTATTGGACTCTTTTCTTAACAGAAGGGATTCAAAATGCTATGATAAGACTTTTAACCAGGCTAGAAATAGTTGCGCATATGATCCCATTCTCAGAACAAATGCACTGTGTTCCTGATCCTATTAGCAATAGCAATAACTCCTAAATTTATAGCACTCTCCAAGCAGTTTACAGTCAGCATATTGTCCCCAACAATCTGGGTCCTCATTTTACGGACCTTGGGAGGATAGAAGGCTGAGTCTACCATGAGCTACTCAAGATCAAACTCGTAGCAATGAGCAGAGTTAGCCTTCAATACTGCTGTCAGCCTTCAAGATCTTCTATTATTGCCTTGCATCTTTCGACTGCCATAAGTAAAGGGGGGGAGGAAGGGAAAGTCTGGGAAGTGAGCTGGAGGTGTTAAATTCTTCTGTTGTGTAAATGGGGGGGGGGAAGCATACAATAGAATTAGGTTTCTATTTCTTGCTTAGCTTTCTTTTCTCTGAGCAACTGCAACCCGTTATCAAAATATACCAAGGTCAACGGACAGAGGCCTCATCATCACCTGAAGATGCCCACATGATCATATTCACAATTTCTAATTGGAAGTGTCATCTGAACTATTGGGGGTAGGAACATTTCCATCACTTTGTATATGTGAACTGCGCGCCTAATTTCTCAGATTCAGAATTCTTTGGTTGCTACCACTTCACTTTCAGTAAAAGATATCTTTTCTCTAAACGAAAGAGTCTAAGTATTTCTTTCCTGGATTTTGAATGGAGTTCCGCCTGACAACTGCATTCTAACCATGGCAATAATAAGTCATAAGAGGCTGGCTATGACCTACAAATTTCTGTTGATTTGGATCAATGGTAAGGATCTTGTTCTTTCCTATGATGGTGTGGAGATTGTAAAATATCCTAGAAGAGGGCCTTCTTTTAATTGCCTAGTTATTTATAGGCATAAGAAGATATGACTTTCCATTCCATTTCAGACAAGAGCAGATTTTCTCTATGAGACTCCGATTTTTGGACAACAAAAGCTTTGGAGCTTAGCATCTTTGGAATGAAGCAGTTTGTAAGCCAACCAGCCTGAGATCAAGCAATGTAGAGATTTCCTATAAAAACTTTGCTGACCACTCATGATCTCCAGACCATATGGAATCTGTTGGATCTGCCACACTTCTGCAATACACTTGATCTTTAATAAACTATAAATGGAGTCAAGGATCTTTTTTATTGAGAAGTTTTTGTGGCAGGTCTGACAGAACCATTGAGTATGGTCTAGTATTGTATTGCATTAGACAAAAAAGATGAATATATGTGTCCCAGGATAATGTTGCAGGATCCAATCTAAGTTAGTCTCTGGGAGGTTGAGTCTAGTCCCAGGGACTAACACAGATTGGATCCTACACTAGACAATATTTGTGTAACACAACAATTGATTTCAACTCAGATGCAGCTCCACTTCTGCAGTGAAATAATAGCCTAAGCCTGAGAGATATAAAATAGGCCTTATTGAAAGTTATGGCTGATAATGTTCCAGTGCTTTCCCCAAAGCTCTGATCTTATGGGATAACTTTAGAAGAACGTGATTTTTTTTTAAAAAAAATCATTGGTCCTTCAAGAGTCTTCCAGGCTCGGTTCCACAGGAGCTAATTTTTTTTTCACCATTTAAGATACTAATGACTGCAGATCCCAGGAGAGTTCCTGTAATAAAAAGTAACTTTTATAGAAATCAGAGTTGATTTCTTGCTGGACAAATCATGCAAGCTAAACTACTCCTTACATGAAATATTTAAAAGCACAGGAACTTTCTTCGAAATGGGTCACGAGGAGCCTGAAGAACTTTTTACTGTTGCAAGTTGAACTAAGCTGATTTTGCATTTGAGTGCATGGTGAAAAGTTGCCTTCTGATTTTCTTTCTTTCTTTTTTTAATGATGGTAAATGAGTCCATTCTGGAGAAGCGTGTTAGATACGTAAGATAATTGGCTTCATATGGATCTTTAATGTGGGTTTGGGAATATATCTGTATAATGCACATCCTATGTTATTTAAAAAAAATACCCTAAGGCTGAGGCATCTGTATTAATTTATCATTGTAATTTTTTTCCCCAAAAAAATAAAATGGCCTGATT
Source organism: Laticauda colubrina (assembly GCA_015471245.1). Classification (NCBI taxonomy): domain Eukaryota; kingdom Metazoa; phylum Chordata; class Lepidosauria; order Squamata; family Elapidae; genus Laticauda; species Laticauda colubrina. The sequence goes on from BLBF01000045.1 coordinate 9,255,491, forward strand.
TAAGTGCACTGGGCTATTTACTTCTATTTTTAAAATCTTGTGTAACAGTATATTGAAATGCATACTTATGTCTTTCCATTTCACCAAACAGCTATGCTAAAGCAAATAAAATCAAAGCCATACATTCCCGTTTGGTGCCTTTTGCAAACCGTTAGTGATGGCAGAGAAATGTTGCAGCCATTTGACGGAGTTCTCCACTAACAATGGCAGGAGGGGAGAAAAATATTAGAAAACAAATCCTTTCTTAAATAAAATGAAATAGAAGAAGGGGAAAAAAAAGCATCGCTGGAAGGAAATGCTAATTGAAGTTACCTTGCTAATGTTAGATAGTCACGGGAAGGAAACATTAAGTTATTATTTTTAATAATGTTTACAAGTATATCCAGCCATTTCAAGCCAGTGAAAAATGTTCTCCTTGGCAAAATCTGGCAGAGCAACTTTTCACTGGTGATGGCGCTCATCTTCAGTCTGATAGTGATCATTAATTTTATTTTTTAACCCAGTCTTCAAATGAAGATGGATGAGTGGAGGAGTTTTAAATGCAAGCTGCTTACGTGCAGAAAAATGGCTGCTGTGTTACAAATGGGGGTGCCCAATCTGAGACTGGTTACTTTGAGGAGGGAGGGGAAGGAGACTGAGAAAAAGGCTGGGAGGGAGGGAGGGGAAAAAAGCAAACAATCACACATTTGATGAACAATAAACAGATGGGGTCTCAGGTAGCCAAGGATATAACTGTGCATTTGTGAAATTGTGTATGTCACTATACGTGTGTGCAAACACTGAGAGGAGTTGGGAAGCATGAAATATGTACAATATGCATACATACACACACACACACACGTTTCCCTTGTGGCTTGGAACTTTTCAGATACTATTATTTTAATAGCTATTGTTATTAACCTTGCATTTTAACATTTAGTTCTGATTAACACCCCTCTCGGCCTTCGCAAATAAAATCCCTGCCATATAACAACATTATGCTGCAATGCAACATTATGCTGTCTAACTTTTACTCTTTTCATTACAGCATTAGGAGCATCTATAGGGCAATATTGACTTACAGTTAAATCCGATGGGATGTAAGAGATGAGAACAGAGCCTGTGAATGAATTCATATATTCCTCTAGGCCCTAGTTTGTTTAAACCTGGTTTGTTGAATGTTATTTTAAGCCTGCTTCCTTAAATAAACAATTTCTTATGTTATTTATGCTAAGGGCATGGTTGATTTAACTGATTCTGAGTTAGCATGTTTTTGATTTGTTTTGGAGTTTGAATTATTTTTCAAACAATAGTTGAAAAATACATCTTAAAATGGCATGTGAACTGTTTTGTATATGCAGCTGCAAGGTCTACATTGTTAATATATTCTTAAGATACATAAAGGGCAGAAAATAGAGAAGAGGACAGCTTAGCATTCAATGTTGAGAAATTTGTAGGTTTTAGAATCCCATATTTCCTGCAGATTCTTTCTATGGACAGAGATGTCCCATGTTAATACAACTCAATATCTCACCTTCACATCAAAAAGAGGAGATAAATAAAGTTGTCTTTGAATCAAAGTTAAGTTCTTTTCTCTACATGAGCTTATCAATGCTGGTTTGGGGACAATCAATGGAAAGCTTTCATTGCTCTGTTCAGGGATGTTATTTTTTAACTAGTTCAGAGTTCAACTTTGCCAAATTCTGTATTTAAAACATTAAAGTTCAAAGTCATCTTTTGGCAAGATGGTTAGCAAACAAAATCAATCAATCAATCAACTTAAAAACTCAAATCAATCAATCAATCAATCAACAAAGTTAAAAGGCCTCACTGATTCTCAACACTTTACTTCCAGTTATTGATAACAAAAAAAGAAATACCATATTTACCAAAAGCAACTTGGGAGCCAGGTGTAATGGACAACTTACAATTGCCATGTTCTCCTAAACATATGTCATTACTATTTCTCAACTTTTGCAACCATGGATAAAAGAATAGGATAGACTCTCTTGGGGCATCATAAACTCTGGAGATATAATGTATTACTACTATATAATGCAATCCAGTTCTGTTTTGCTTCTGAATGTAGGTATTATTGTCTCCCACTCTGCTACAGTCCTAAATTGGTCCATGGAGATATTTTATTGAATAACCTTTGTAATTGTTAACAAGCTGCTTCAGAAGTGGCTTCTCCAAAGATTCAGAAGAATACTTGGGGGAATGCTGCAAAACTGGGGAATCAATGGGGACCTTATGAGAACTGGATTCAGATGGCAGCAACATGAACATGCCAATCCATGCTTAATACCAAGCAATGGTGGGATTCAAATATTTTTACTACTGGTTCTGTGGGCATGGCTTGGTGGAAGTGGCAGGGGAAGGATACTGAAAAATTTCCAGTCAGAGGTGGGATTGGCCAGTTCTCTGAACTACTCAAAATTTCCACTGCTGGTTCTTCAGAACTGGCCAGAACCTGCTGAATAGCACCTCTGGTACCACGTGGGTACCTTGGGACACATGGTTTTCTTACCACAATCAAGGAGATTAGGTCCCATTCTACTAAGACAGGATCACTTTTAATAAGACCCAAATAGCTGTTTTGTTTTGTCTTCAAGGTAGGAAAAGCAAGCAGAGCCTGCTTTCAAAAATGATTTCCAATCCTTTCATCAGCAGTGACCATAGCAGAAAATTTTATTCCTTCTATGTAATAAAATTATATGTTACATCTGGTCTGGGTGTGTATACATGCTCTCCCTTCCTGTTATGTCTACCTAGGTTAGTATCAAGTATGTGCACAGTTTAGAGTTCAGCATTTTTGCATCTATGTGGATAATGTAATTAAATAAATAATGAGTAGATACGTGATAGATAGATAGATAGATAGATAGATAGATAGATAGATAGATAGATAGATAGATAGACGGATGGACAGACAGACAGACAGACAGACAGACAGACAGACAGACAGAGCCATGGTGATGCACTGGTTATAATGCAGTATTGTAGGTTAATTCTACCCATAACCAGGAGTTCGATCCTCAGAGGCTCAAGGTTGACTCTGCCTTTCATCCTTTTAGGTCAGTAAAATGGGGACCCAGATTGTTGAGGTGCAATATACTGACATTGTAAACCACTTAGAGATGGCTGTAAAGCACTACAGAGTGTTAGTTAAGTGCTATTGTGATAGATAGATAGATAGATAGATAGATAGATAGATAGATAGATAGATAGATAGATAGATGATAGATA
>BLBF01000045.1:9266907-9295228 GCA_015471245.1 Laticauda colubrina
CCTTCCTTCCTTCCTTCCTTCCTTCCTTCCTTCCTTCCTTCCTTCCTGTCTTCTTCCTTTCTTCTTTCCTTCTTTCTTTTTTTCCATCCTTCCATCCTCTTTTCCTGCTTTCTTTCCTTCTTCTTTTCTTTCCTTCTTTCCTTCCCTCCTTGGTCCCAATCATAGAATACATTGTAAAGTTTTTAAACCAGTCAGGGGTAGGTATGTGTGGATATGGCTGAACTGATTAATATTATAGGCCATTTCTGAAATGGGAACAGTTGGGCTTCTCCTCCTCCTCTCCCTGTAACGTGGGCTGTTTGGGTGACAAATATGTCAAATTAATACATCACCAGGTATGAAAGCACTGTTAGAATTTGACTGAGGTACTTCCAGCCTGGGAAAGGGAACGATTTATCAATGCAAACTTAATAACATCTATTTGAATCTAACTAAAAATCAATATTTCATTACCAAATTGTTAGTGAGAATGAAGAAAAATTGCGGAAGTCAGACCGTTGGGTGGAAGAAAAGCATCAGGAGTTCAATGGGAAGACGGAATGATTCATGAGGCTAAGCCAGGAGAAGGATGAAGGAGGACGAATGAGGGGAAACTTGGAGGGGGCCCCTTTCTCTTATGACCTTGGTAGTGAGGGGGGAGAAAAATACAAGAAAATGAAAGTGACTGTCAACTCCCAACAGAGATGGGTCATGCTATAAATCAAGCCCAGCAGAGGAAAGGGTGGGGGGGGGGGAAGAGAAGAATTGTAAGAGGGGGTAGTCTGTCGGAGTATATGTGGAGGGGCACAGCATTAAACAGAGGTGGGAAGATGTTGGTTAATTCAACTCCTTTTCTTCAGAGATGAGCAGGAGCAGGTAGAAGGGCTGCAAATCATTCCTCTTTAAAAACAAGAGTTTTACATTAAAACGAGTGCCAGGGTCAGACAGATGGAGAGGCATTGCTTTCTATTGGCTGAGATTTAAAACACAGATCCAATAAGCGTTTCCTTCAGCTCTGGAAAGGAGAAAAATGAGAGAACCAGGTTTACCAGACACATAACTAAATCAGGGAGGTGGGGAAGCCCAATTTCTTCTGGACGATTCTCTGGCCCCTCCACGTACATATGACTTACACAACCCCTACTCCAACCTCTACTTAAGGACATTAATACTGGCTTTATTAAAACTGTATTGATCTGCACCAGCAAGGCAGAATCATTTGTTTAAGCCTTAACTGCATGTGACCTTTAATGGTTTTTGGTTTTATTTTAATTTAACTTCTCCTATTTTCTCTACGATGTGTATTAGTGTTTGGTGTTTGTAGTATCTGGTTTCTGACTACATGGTACTTTGCCCAGAAGGACACTAAGCAAAATAGAGAAATTTGTAACTGTCTTTTCGCCGACAGATAGCAAAGAGATGGTTTCAAATATGAATATCGCACCTCGCCACATTAAATTAAAATGTATTCTTTGGGAGTAGATTGTTTGCTAAATTGTGACACGGTGCCCTGCCTGCCTCTATACATCAGATGTCTGTTTTTTTGGCTTTTTTTTTTTTTTTACACTTGCCCTGTCTTTTCTGACTGAGTCTTTTTTATCCTTCTTAATCCATCAGCATAAAAAGAACTTGTGTTTCTTTCATGAGGCAAATGAAAGGGCATCCATTTCAATAGCCAGCCCTGGAAAGTGACCCTCATTCATTTACAACTAGAATGAATGGTTTCTTCTGGAATGAAAAACCCTAGCTCAAAAAGCTTGCACGGTGGATATTAGCCAATATCTAATACTGCATTGGTGAGCATAATGTGGCCCTAACACCTCTTATGGGACAGCCATCTTGCTAAGTTAAGGAAATAGCTTTCCAATTTAGGAATGCCCTTAAAACCTATCATAAAATCATGGTTTGGCCATAAAGGAAAGCCAGTTGCCTAGCACTGAGAATGTGGTCATGGGATCACTAGAGAAAGTCACATAACATTTTACTATGGCCATATTTTTGAGCAATCCTTAAGCAAATGATAATAAGTAAACAACTAAATCTATATATATATATATATTTTACACTCTTCCTTCTAATTAGCAGGTGATTGATGGCAGAGACCAGAGGTGGCATTCAGCCAGTTCTGAACGGTTCTGGAGAACTGGTAGCGGAAATTTTGAGTAGTTCGTAGAACCGGCAAATGCCCCCTCTGACTGGCCCCGCCAATCCCATCTCTTCTCTGCCTCCTGAGTCCCAGCTGATCAGCTGGGTCTTCTTTGGTTGCCCTGAACAGGAGAATGGAGCTGGAAAGCAGGTTAGTGGGGTGGGGAGGGAATGGGGATTTTGCACGATCCTTCCCCTGCCATGCCCACCAAGACACGCCCATCAAGACACGCCCACCAAGCCACACCTACAGAACTGGTAGTAAAAAAAATTGAATCCCACCGATGGCAGGCACTAACTTTGTTCTTCAGGGAACATGAATCTTAACAGAGAAAATAATCCTGTTCTTGACTGTGAGTTTTGGGTTAAGGTGGAATATGTTATCTGATAAAAGCCATCGAGGTTTGCAGAGAAATTCTTTCATATGATGGACTGGATCCCAATCTTCTCAGAAATTCAAAGAATGATATCCAAGTGAAACTGGAGATGATGTGTCTTCCATTGGCATTAAGGAAAGCCAGGTATTCAGACAGTAATAAAAAGTAGGTACTATGTTGAGATTGTGGGATGTGCTGAGGAGATGTGCCAATCAATGCTGGATTTAGTTTCACCTAGTCCACAGAAAATCTAACCTTACAAGCATCTGCAGGAAGATGCAGAGGGGACAAATAATTTAATATTTCAACCTCAATTTTGGGTCTCTGGGAGTTTTCCAATGGGAAAAAATTACAGCTGATTGGAAGAGAAAATTTGTCAGGCACAAAGAATCAGGTTCACATGTAATTTCTACTTCAAAAGATCTGTTGTTGAAGCTTCTGGTCAACTGATGGTCAGCACTAAATTGACATTGGTAACAGTTAATGGAACTCAAGGGAGGCTTGCCTTGGAGCATTTGTGGGCACATAACAATTCTAGGCTGAGTCCTCTCTTGACCCCACTCCCCAGGCTCTTCTTGTTCTTTTTCTACAGAACTTCAAACCAAAGGTGCCCAACCTCCATCCTAATCCAAGACCTGGTGAGCAACTACACCTTTAACAATTTTCAACATTTAAAAAAGGTGGAATTCAGATGGATCTCTTGAGGGAATCTGCAACATCATTTCTTTTCCATGACTGCGAAGACACAGTTTTCATTTCTGAGTCCTCCAAGATGATGCTGCTTAATCAGTGAGAAGTATGATAATGTCACCATGAAGCTTCTTACTTGTGTCTGCCATCATGGCATCATTTACATAATTGTGCCCCTTGTGCTATGATCGCTTGATGATAATTTGAGATCATTGTATTTTTTTTTTATGGACACTGTTTGCAGTCTGAATTATTTCCAGCTTCTTCTTTAAATGGAAAGCATGAAAATAAACTCCTTGTTTATGAAGCTTTAAGTGAACCCGGCCTTTAAGATAATATAGCAGAAAATATTTTGTACTTCTTGGTTTGATTTCCATCTATCCTCTCATGCCATCAAATCCCCTGTGGAACTCTGAGATTCAGCTTTAATTGCAGTCCTTTTAATTTCCCACCTTCTGCTGTACATTTGGCTTCAAAAATCCTATACACAGTTAGACTACTTTTAACACAGTCAAATCAATGAAATTTAAAAGGTCTAGCTGTGTAGGATTGCAGCCATAATGTTTTGATCAGCCAAGGAAACAATGAAGAGACTGCAGGAAAACAGAAAAAAAAAACCCAAAAAGAAAAGATAAAGAAGAGGAATGCAATTGGAGTATGTGAGAAATAGCTTTTGTCTTTTTTTTTTATCACCACTTTCTTGTAGTGCCTACAGAAGAAATATTAATGCATTGTAGAGATTGCCACAAAAGTGTGATCCTTTTACTTTTCTTTTAAAAAGAAGATTCTTATCAAAACTCCAGATGGTCTACATGTGATCTGACTGGCCACAGGCAAAATAGAATAGTCCTTTGCATCTAGATCAGATTTCTTTGCCAAATCCTTACTCTTTCTTCTGTGAGTGCATGTTCATTCTTTTATCATTTAGATATACTTTTTTTAAAAAAAAAGGATGCTCCCCATATGTTCACAGACAATGAGGATAATTAAAAGCACCATAGATGGCTTTAATTGTAAAATGCATTAGCATTGTGGCTGGTTGGAATGAAAGCTTGGTTTTTTTGTTGGGCTAACTTTCTCCAATTTCAAACATGGGACTACCCAAAAATCAGATTTTACTTTGCAAGGGTGAGATTCAGAACATGGTCCAGACACCCAATATTAGCCTATTGTCAAAGTCTAATGATAAAATTGGTTTTTAAACCAAACGGGCAGAGCTAAAGGGGCCCAGCTTTCCTTATATTGCATTCCTTGGTTTATTTGAAAAGGAAAACAAAACAAAACATAATTTTCATTTACAGAACTATAACTGGATCACAACCTTTTCAAAGAATTAATTGCCAAATTGAATAGCATCCTTCTCAAAGAGAGAATCTGTTTTCATCCCTCTACTCTGGTTAATTTTGTCCCTGAGGATGAACACTTAGGATTAACTGTGTTTGGATATACAGAATGGTAATCCTATGTGGTGATGGGATCTCTGCATGTATACACAATGGCACATCCTCTGGAGAGATTCACAGGATATTTCTGTATGCCTAAAAGGATTGTTTCACATTCCCAGCTTTGGAGGCTGAACGATGAAGCTCATGTTGACAATATGTATTAAAATAAGAGTGGAGCTGTTGACATAGATTTGATTCACCATCCCTTCCAATTCTCCAAAAGTCTTCTTCTCTTACAAAATCACCCTGTACCCCAAAATGTTTCCCATAGTGACTTAATACTTGCATTTAAAGTCCTGGATCATTTACTATTTTTTTTTCCTTCAAATCACTTCAAATTTAGTAATACTGTTATGATTTGCTTGAACAAAAAAAATCAGTTTTGTTGCTGTAACATGTCAACTGCAAGAAAGAAGGGCAAAGTTGCATTTGTGTGTGTGTGTGTGTGTGTGTGTGTGTGTGTGTGTGTATGCATGTATAGAGAGATGAGAGAGAGATGATAAATAGATATAGATATGGATATAGACATCTGCATATACAGCTAGAGATAAAGATAGATATGCACGCATAAAATTGTGTTGGGCCACAGAACAAGAACAAGCCCATTTCTGTTTGTGATATTTTGTGCTGTAAATTCCCATAATAGAAACAGATGGTAACAATGTTTTGTAGTAAAGCTTCTATGGTTGCTTATGAAAAGAATGAAGCCTAAAATAGATACATTTGGCTGCATGCCAGTCATCTTACATACTTTAGGACTTGGTAGTAGCAATCAGCAAAGGATTATTATGGTGGCCTTTCTGGTTTAAGAACCTTTTAGAACAATGGAAACATTTGGTTGGGGGTGGGTGGGAGGTGGGGAGGGCTTTGTGCTGTGTTTAATCCTTAGATGACAAAAAGAGTTTGTCTGGAGAAGAAATGGTGGCACTGGCAGTTGTCACAGTAAATCTTATGTAATGAAAAGAAGGATGTGTGGGAGAGAAATCCCCTAATCTTCGTATCCGGGCTGCAAAAAAAGTCAGCTAAATCAGCAGCTGAGGAGAGTTTCAGACATCAAAGTGCATAGATCCTAAAAGCAGCTCTACTGAATAATCAATAGAGTTGTAAAATTTACAATAGAGTTGTAAAACTCTAGTTGTAAAATTTGGCCCATGATGAAGAAGTTGATCATAGCTAGCAAAGACCCAAAGGAAACCGTTTGAAACTGATAGTGATGATTATCCCAAAGCTGTTTTTTTTTTTTTCCAAAGGCAACTGGACTTTGTTTTTCCTTGAAGACATTTCTCTTCTCCTCCAAGAAGCTTCTTCAGTTCTTCAGCTCAGTCAGAACTGAAGAAGCTTCTTGGATGAGAAGCAAACATCTTCAAGGAAAGACAACATGGGACAACCATGACCTGGGTGACCAAGGATCTCCGTAGATATGATGATGATGATGATGATGATGATGATGATGATGATGATATCCATTCAGTTGTCTTCACCTCTTGGCAATTCTATGGGTCTCTCCACATCTTCCGATCTATTTCTTTGAGTTGTTCTATGCTCTGGCTGGAGTCAGCTTTGATGGTGTCCAGCCTTCATGTTTTTTGACCGACTGGTTTCCTTTTACATCCCCAACAGAATTGCTTTCTCCAGTGAATCCCCTCTCATGACATGGCCAAAATAAGTGAGACTGAGTTTTTGTGATTTTCTTTTGAAACTACCTTATAGCAATTAGGTAAACATATGGCACAAAGACTTCAGTAGCATACCTAAGTCTGGTGTGGTGAAAATTTTATTCCTCTCTAGAAAGCAGCCAAAAAGCCACTTGTTTGACTTGGAGCTGCTTTTGCTAGTTTTGCAGAAGCGAAGGGAAGCGTAATGTGAACATCACACTGGAGGGGCAGCTGAAGGTTAGGAATGAAATATCGCTTTCTTCAGCATTTGGTCTCCATCTGAATGTTACCTACATTATCATCAGGACTCACTGTCAAAATGGGAAGACCTTGTCAGAGGAAGGAGGTCACCTAGAAGCTGGAAGAAAAATTGTGGTGGACAAGTCTCAGTGTGATCAACTATGCGAGAAGCAATGCTTCATGAATCTCTGCCCCCTATCTTTCCATTACAGTGTGTGTGTGTGCTGTTTTGACAGCAATAATTTATTGGTAAAATACTTTTCTTTCCCTTGTCTTGCTAGAATTCCATTGGATAGTGCTCTCCTCGGACTCTCTGACTTTCCAAACTCTGAGCTGCGCTAAAAAGGCCTTGCACAGAACTCCAACCACATGAACGCCAGATTTGAAGCAAGAGCGAGGCAGGCATTTGAAGCAAGAGCGAGGCAGAAAGTGTAGAACCTTTGAGTCCCTGAATTCCTCAAAGTGAAGAAGGACAAAAAGTGGAGGCATCAGCTCCATACCCAACCTGCAAGCTAGTCTAGGAACTGTAGATCTAGGAACTTGTATAGTGAAAAAAAAAAAGACTAGAAGTGACACGACAGCAGTGTTACTCTTCCAATATTTGAGGGGCTGCCACAAAGAAAAGGGGGTCAACCTAATTTGCAGAACACTAGAAGGCAAGACAAATAAACTGCATGAATCGTTTATTTCGATGATTTATTATTAAATAATAAACTTATTATTAAAGTTAATATTAATTTAATATTTTATTAATAATAAAATTATTATAAAATAGTTTATTATTAAATGAAGCATGCTCTCATAGAACTGAAAGGGTGAATCCCATCACTGTTCCTGAGATATTTCAGTTTTGTTCAATCCTGTAAACTTCTTTTTTACAGAGTTTGCGTGAATAGTTGAAGGTTTGCCACATTCGATTTACTGAGCCACATGGAGCAGCTACTCCAGACCCTTTCATAACACCAGCTTCAATTCCAAAAAGATTGCGGCCCTTTATGTGAACTAACATTAAGAATAAAATCTAAGCCAGCACGATTGCTTCCCTGACTCCCCAAGATCTAAGCAAAAAGCTAAAAATGCACAAACCTTTCCCTGAACATTATATTTTATGCAGTCCAAAATGTGACACATGGGTCTTTAATAATTCACTGCTTGTTAACATTAAACAACTGTTAACATGCTCAAATAATTAGTTATGCTTGCTTGACATGTTTGCATCTTTAATAATTGATGCATTTATCTTAATTACTAACAGTATTATGGTCGTAATATGCATCTTTTTTCTATCTTAAAATTTAACAAAAACTGACTTTTTGCCAAAAATGATTATCTTCTAAGTTTTAATTACTTGCATAATTAAATTGCAAGCCACAGATTTTTTTTAAAGAAAGAAAAAATCCTCATGGAAAAAAAATTAATGGAAATGAGGTGATTTGTTGTTTATACATCACAGTCGGTAAATATTTCATAAGTCTCATATTACCCTTTCAAAGTGGATATTTAAAAAAAATGAAAACCCAGGTATTTTTAATAAGAGGTCCAATTTTAAAACTGCTAGACTAGCCCAATTGTTCCATCCCATGAAGATTTGCAAATGTAAATGAGAAATAGAAAGTTCAACTGAGACTAGAACACATTAATTCAGATAATAAGTCAAGATCTTTGAAGGGCTGCCACAAGGAAGAGGGGGCTAATCAACTTATTTTACAAAGCACCAGAAGGCCAGGCAAGAAACAATAGATGGAAACTAATCAAGGAGAGAAGCAACCTAGAACTGAGGAGAAAATTCCTCACAATGAGAACTGGAGATGAACCTCTGGGATAAAAATAGGAGGGAATCTTTGTCAGCATTCCTGCTCATCTCCTTCTTTTAGACTGTTAATAGCAGCAGCAGAAGATATTTGTGGATAATCAGTTACAATGACTTACAATCCTTTGCTTAGTGATCATTCGAACTCACAGCAGCACTGAAAAAAGTGAGTTACAACCATTTATAACAGTTGCAGCATCTCAATGATTGCATCATGCTTGGAAACTGGCCATATGGTGGCATCCCTGCATGCTGTGATCATCTTTTGCAACCTTCCCTTTGGTCTAGCAGTTAAAGTGTTGGCCCAGAAACCAGGTGGTTGTGAGTTCTAGTCCCGCCTTAGGCATGAAAGCTAGCCTAAGTGTTTTGGGGCCAGCCAGTCTCTCTCTCTCTCTCAGCCCAACCCACATTAAGGGATGTTAATGTTACTTATAAACTGAGTTACTTATAAAGCAAAGTAATGTTGGTAAAAATAAAATAAATACATAAATAGAAGTAAATACCTTGGGATACATCTGTCAAAGTAGAAATGGGCAAATAGGAGATAAAAATACTTAAAAATACTTGAAAAACAGTCACATTTGTTCTTCTAAAGGGTTACTGCAATTTTCAGCTTTTTCTGAGGAAGGTTATGCAAATTCCTCAATTTTTGCTTATTTGATTTCCCACCTTTCTACAGAACACAGTACTCACAGGCAGAGAACCATAATTTTAATTCAGAATAGAAAATTAAAGTTGCATACATTCTATATGGAATTTACATTCATATACATATACATACATACATACATACATACATACATACATATATATATGTGTGTGTATATATATATGTGTGTATATATATATGTGTGTATATATATATATATATATATATATATATATATATATATATATATGTGTGTGTGTGTGTGTGTGTGTGTGTGTGTGTGTGTGTGTATATGAATAAATATATGGCTTCTGTATTGTGTACAGAATACTCACAATACAGAAGCCCGATGATGGCAGATGAGATTCTCCTGAAACGTTGCTACAGCTTTAAAAGCACGACTATGACGTGGGATAATATCCAAAGGAAGCTGAACAGCACACATGGAAGTACCGGCGAAAACTTTAAAAAACATGCACACACACACACACACACACACACACACACACACAAACTATCTGTCCAACCTCTCTTATGTACACAATATTTAAGCACTGCTTAACTCTCTTTTTTTAACATCGCTTTCCATTTCCCCCCGTTTTTTTAAATTCTATGCATTCAGAGTTTCATTTTGCCAACAATTAAATGCCTCCTCATCACTTTAATATCTATTTTTAAAAAGATATCCGAGCAGCTTTAGTCTGAAGACTTAAAAAGGAAAATGGGGGGAGGGCGAGAAGGGGAGAGAATTCTAATTTTCCTTCTCTATTACCTTGATGTCTATCCACTCCATTTCAATAAGAATGTAGGAATATTATATCAGAGAAGCGGTTAGTTAAATGCCTGCACCTTTTTTTAATGCTTCAGTTGCTATCCTAGTCAAGCGTATTTATTTCTTCTGGAGCTAAGTCCAAGCTGCAGTGTTCATACATCCATCAACTTTTTTTAAAAAAAAAGAAGAAACCAATCTCTTCCTTACCTCTCCACTTACCACTTTTGTGGTAACTTTGATTTCATCACAATACAAGGAAGTCAAAAATGGTGATAAAAAGTTTTCCTCCACAACTGTCTTTGTTGTTTTTTTTGTTAAAAAAAATATTGTTCTCTTTATGAATCGTAAAGTCTCAAGAGATGTACACAACTTCAGATAATGAACTACAATACAAGGAGTCTTGGGTTTATAATGATTCACTTAGTCATTGAAAAAAAAGGACTGATGAACATTTTTCACATGACAGTCACAGCATCTCTGTGGTTATGTGATCAAAATTCAGGCACTTAGCAACGGGTTTGTATTTATGATGGTTGCAATGTCCCAGGGTTCCCCTTTTGTGATCTTCTGACAAGCAAAGTCAATTCACAACGGTGTCACTAACTACTGCAATGATTCACTTTACAATTGTGACAAGAAAAGTAATTAATGGGGAAAAATTCAAAATTCATTATCGATGATCTTTCTTGTCCACAGATATATTGGGCTCAATTTTGGTCATAAGTTGAAGATTACATGTATTAATTATTATGCTTTTAGAACATTATGCTTTCTATGTGTTTGAGGAAAAAGTCTAAGAAATACAATTCATATATTTTCATTAATAAAGCAATTGCACTTAGACTTATATGCCATTTCGCAGTGCTTTTATAGCCCTCCCTAAGCAGTTTACAGAGTCAGCCTCTTGCCCCCAACAATCTGGGTCCCCATTTGAACCACCTTGGAAGGATGGAAGGCTGAGTCAACCTTAAACCGGTCAGGACTGAACTCCTGGCAGTGGGCAGAGTTAGCCTGCAACATGACATTCTAATCACAGCACGTTATGAATGGATGGATGGATGGGAGGGAGGGAGGGAGGGAGGAAAGTAATAGAAATAGCACTTAGACTCATATACCACTCCACAGTGCTTCACAGCCTTCTCTAAGCAGTTTACAGAGTCAGCCTATTGCCCCCAACAATCTAGGTCCTCATTTTACCAACCTCGGAAGGATGGAAGGATGGAAGACGAGTCAATCTTGAGCTGGTCAGAATCAACTTACTGGTAGTAAGCAGGATTAGTCTGCAATACTGCACTTTAACCTCTGCGCCACCACGTTTCTTCCAGTATCCCCTCTGTCATAATTTATGTTTATAAATTGTCATGGTGCAGACATCTGTATAAAAAGGTAATCCAGCTCATGACTATCTTGTCTTTTTTTCTTTTTCTAATTTTTAACATTTTTTGGCCATTTGATATCCATCAATGTTTCCAGAAGAAAGGAAGGGCTGGAGAATGTTGGAGTCCTTGGGTTGGATATTCCATCTGGACCACATTTGTATTTCTTACCAAATGTTGCTCAGAGACAATTTGCAACTGTGACTTTTACCTGTGTTTGTCTTTGGAGAGTTGGTTTTGATTTTTTATATATTCTACAGTTTAGATTCAATTTGAAATGAGGCATTTTAACATTTTAGAGGTATTTTAGGGATAGCCATTGTTGTGCTTAATTATCCTGAGCATTATATAAGGAATGTTTTCTTTCTCAAATGTCCTATTGTGATCTTATTGCAAAGAAAAACTTTGCAAAACAAAAAAAACACCCCGACATTGTCTCTGGTTTACTTGGTAACATGTGATTCTGAAAATTAGAAATATACATGCCTGGACAGATTTGCAAATTTGTAGATTTAATAGATGATAGTGTTTATCAGACTTTATGTCAGCATTTTTAAAATTGTTTCTTAACCCAAGTCTCTGTGAATAGGTTGGGTCACATAACTTGAGAGAAATTCAAGTATATTTGCTGCACAATTAGGGATTATAAGTGGCATGCAATCAGCACTGAGATGATCCCACAATGAACCAGCCTAGAACTGTTTTCAGCTAAATAAATGCATTTTGTGGCCTTCCTTTTCTAGTGTGCTTTCTTGGGCTCAAATTAAATCTGAATTCCTGATTATCCAAATGTTTAAGATGTCCTTCAGGCTTTGTGGCTAAATTAGGCTGCACCGTATATGTGATTGTAATGAGATTTGCAACAGTCTTCGCATCTGTGAAACAAACTTTTCCCCCCTCTTTTGTCTTCTAAAAATAAAAAAAGTAAAAGAGCAACAATCCTGGAGTTACTTCCTTAGCCATGGTGGTGAAACTTGCAAGTCTTTGTTCATGACAGCAGTATCTGTAATGACTCATGTTGGTTCAAGACATTATGTTTTTAATTTAAAATAAACATTTCTTTTTAATGACATTTCCATTTGGAATTATTGCTTAAAATCCTAAATATGAATGCTGTGCTTAGGGCTTGGCTGAGCTATTGCATTTTATGCCAAATTATTCAAGTCCACTGAATGAGTAGAGCTGTATTTAAACCCAGGTTTTGACTATTTCCTTTTTGGTGTTTTGCTGTGTAGAACAAAATATCAAATGACCATTGATATCTGATGCAGAATAAGTAAATATGACACCTCTCTTTCTTTTTCCTCCTTTCTGGAAGCAGTTAAATATCCTACCTTTTAGAGCAGGAATGTGGCACAAAGGCAACACAGTCAGATAATCAATAAGAGTCCCTTTATTAGCTCCAACTTTGCCCCCAATGTCCTGGTTACCTTTTGGCTGGAGAAAAACTCTCCCAGGAACAGCCTTTGGCTGCAGAGAATCAGGTCCAAAACATGGTCAACAAAAACTATAAGTCCAATCAAGGCAAAATGAGGTAATTAGTTTGGCAGGGCAGGAGCAAGAATTCCAGATGTGAAGGCATGGCAAAACTCACATGGTTGGGAAGACTCCAGGAACACAGATAAGCAACAACAACACAGGATAAAGTCACATTTGCTCCCAGCAGCTGCCGCAGTCAGCATTCAGTTCTTTTAAACTCTCTTCCCAGGTATGCCTAATGAAGGGAATCAGGGCCCTTCCCTCCCCCGTAAGCCATACAACCCATGTTGCTCTCTTCTCTGTTCCTCCCTGCATTACCCTAGGATGAAGAGGGGGTAGGCCTGGGTCTTCCTCTGAACTCCCTCTCTCTTGTTCTATCTCTCTCCTGCTCTGCCCATCTGGACTTTGCTCTTTCCTCGTTTCCTCCTCAGCCAATGGAGCCACACTCCCATTCCCTGTCAGCTGTTCATCTTCCTCCTCAGATTCAGATTCTGACAGGGGCATGACATGGGATGTGAAACTCAAGGCCTGAGGGCCAGATCCGGCCATCGGTGCCTCTGCCAGCAAAACCAGAAGTTTTCATAAAAGTGGAAGCTTTCAGAACAAGGATGGTAGGAGTTAGATAAATCAACACAGAATTCCATGTATGATTCACAATGAGTGAGTTGAGGCAATGATGGTTTCTTCAGCAAGCCGTGGTTAGCCAGGCAATGGCTTAGCCTAGTGTGGGAAGCCAATCACATTTTCCAAGCTCGAGAAGGAAATGTTAATGTTTGAACATGATGCAGCAGATGCGCCTCAGATTTAATGACATGAGCAATATAGAAAATGATATCTCAAGCAATAGATCACTAGTTTTCTTCTAAAGTAACAGATAAAATGACTTTACATCAACAAATGTGAAGTCACGCCTCTAATGTGGTGCTGATGTCTAACAATTGTTATCTAGCAGGTTTCAGGTTGCTTTAACTTTAGGTATTACAAGCTGTAAATCTGTTCTCTCTCTTTTTAAAAAAAGTCTCACAGACACAACTGTATGCATTGCTAATTTTCTTATCTACTGTAACCTGAGCTGCACCATTTTCATGTTCACTGATTCGTCAGGTGAAACAATCGAGATAATATTGCCTCCTTTAATTAACTTTAATTTGAAATGACTCTCTGATGCTTCTAATAAACCCAGTGTCATGGAGCAGGTTTGAATAGGTGTGCTAGCGGAAATTTTCAGTAGTTCAGAGAACCTGCAAATCCCACCTCTAACTGGAGATTTTACAGTATCCTTCCCCTGCCATGCTCACAAAGCCGTGAGAGGGGGGGGGGGAGGGAGAGAGACCAATCTCTGGAATTAAAATTTTATATTGTTCACTAAGCTTTCATTAGCATCTGCTAATATTGTCAGAGTGTAAAACTACCATTAAGGAGATATGTGCCATTATATAACATTAACCAATGGCCATTGTGTACATGACTTTGACATCATTCTCTCTAGTTCCCTCCCTCATCAACAGACTTCCAACTATTTTTATTTATTTTTATTTTCTAAAACTATTTTTAGAATACTTTGTAATATATACATATACATAATGCATATACATATGTATATGCATATACATACACACACCAAATATGTTAGGATTCTAATGTATGCATTGGTTCATATTGGAGGTTGAAGCATCAAAAAACAAAAGGAAAATTTCACATATTTTTATGGTGTGTGTTCAGAACTCTTCCACTGTAACAAAGTGCAATCATGTTTATGGGTGTTTGGTGGCTTATTAACAATGGACTTAGACCCTGCCTCTAGCTGCAATGTAGCTCAAGGCACCAATATTACTATTTTTTGTATCTCCTCCCTCCTTTAAACTCTTCTGGTACTCTTGCTGAAAACTGGCAGCTCAAGTTCCACTCATTTTGAAGCAGGAAACACGCAGCAAAAGCCCTAATGGACACCTTAAAATGGGTTGAACACTTTTAATCAATTAGGAGCTCCAGGGGACTCTAGTCTAGAATTTAACCATCTCTGGTGATCTTACCTGCTTCATGTCTTTTGCAAAGCCAATGGGGTTGTTGCCCTTTCCTCAAAAATGTTAATTTAAGATGCTTCAGTAGAGATGCCAAGGCTGACAGCTCCTTGCTCTAAAGATAAGATTAAATGAGGAGGTTGAGAAAACCAAACTCACGTTCCCTTCCCTCTTCCTTCCTTCCTTCCTTCCTTCCTTCCTTCCTTCCTTCTTTCCTTCCTTCCTTTCCTTTCCTTCTTTCCTTTCTTTCCCTCCTTTGTTTTCATTCCTTTCCGTTTTACCCTTCCCTCCCTCCCTCCATTTCTTCCTTCTTTCCTTCCTTTCCTTCTTTCCTTCCTTTTCCTCCTTCCTTTCCCTTCCTTCCCTTTCCCACATGTGCAAAGGGAAATTCAGTGGTAGCTTCAGCCTCAGTTTTTGAAAGAGGCAAAGCTGCTTCAATTTCCCAAGCTAGAAAGAGTAAGGAATCCAGCAGGCCAGGCTGATCTTGATGCCTGCAAAATGTTTGCATCTATCTACGTAGCTCCAAAGAGGCTGAATGGCACAGAAGAGTGTCGGGTTGAGTTTTAAAATGCCACAAATAAGAGATTTATGGATTTTCCCCCTAAATGCATTATTTTAGCTTGACAGCATTAATCATTCATGCTTCCTTCTTTCATTTTTCTACCTGCAATGGATTATTGGAACAGAAAATAACAACGGGAAGGCTACAAGCGGTATCAAAATGTCAAGTTTGTACTTACAGTTGTACGCACGTCGACGAGGTCAACAGCCTCAATTACTTGTATATGTACACAGTGGTACTACATGAAAGGTTATGTCACCTGCAGCTATTTTCTTGCAGATTTAAATAGGACTCATATTCAACTGTACATTCAGCCACTGACATGGAACATGGACTTGTAAAATACTATGAACTCCCATGGCAGGACCTAAAATATGAACTGGGTGATTGCAAGGTGTAGCTGTGGGCAATCCCACATATCATAGCAGCGTGAGTCCTTTAAATTACTTTGTCTTATCCCTGACCTGTTATTTTCATTTAAACATAAGCTAGAAATGATATCAGAGGATTTTGGCTTTGTACATTTTTTTCCTGTTTTGACCAGAGGGAAAGTAGCAAAGTCAACCTTTAGAGCAAAAAAAAAAAAAAAAGGCATTTACAAATTTTCTTCAAAATCTATATAATGCACAATTTGTTACTTTTACAGATAAATAGTACCCTAATGATTTTGTAATAGATAGATTTTATTTGGCTAGACATAATAAACTCTAGGGGATGACACCTCCATTTCAAAGCCATTGGGCCAGCGTTGTCTGAAGATATTTCTATGGTCATGTGGCCAGCATGATGTCACGGAGCTCTGTTATCTTTCTATTGAAGTGGTACTTATTTCTCTACGCGCATTTCAGTGCTGGTATTCGAACCAGAACCGGTTCAGCCTGGTTCTGCTGAGCTGGTAGCGGTGATGAACAGTGGAGACCAAACCTGTTCTCTTCGCTGCTCTGCTGTTTTGACCCACCTGCCCATCTGGGCTCCCATACTCACCTTCATCCTCTGCTTTTGAAGTGCAGCTGCTTTGTGCAGCACAGCAGAGTGCCGCATGGCAGAGTGTCGCACGGCAGCTGCTGAAGCGACCAGGAGAGTGCAGGGCTTGCAGGAGGTGAGTTGGAATGCCTCTGCAGCTGCGCAAAGCGCACATTTGGTGCACGGATGCATGCAAAGTGTGTGCAAGCCCACCGAACCGACGGTAAAACTTTTTGAATCCCACCACTGCCTCATTTGTGTGCTTTTGAACTGATAGGACAGCAGGAGTTGGAGTGAGGATAGGAGCTCACCCCATTATGTGGCTCTCAGGATTTGAACCTGGGCTGCTGGCTTTCCAGCTGACAAACCCAGCATCTTAACTGCTGAGCCACCATGTCACCCTTATTAGAGACATAAATATACCTAAAACACACATATGGCCCATATGTCTAAAATGTCATCTAGGCCTTTTGTAAACTAAATGGGTTGATTGAGGCTGTAAAAAATTATAGAGATTAGATTCATTTGCCACATAGGGTATAGAATGAACTGTGGAGTTAAAATATCTTTCTAATGAGATTAAAGAATAACTCTGAAGAGCAAAAATCAACATGTCTCCCCAAGATCAACAAAATATTTGGTGTTTTGTTTTGTTTCCAATGAAAAAAATTAATCCCACATTATCTGTATCCCACTCACTAATATATGAAAAGTTATAGGAAGCATCTTGATCAGTGAAACAAAAAACAAAAACAAATCATAAATGTACACACAGATAAGATTTTTACAAACAGGATTCAGATTTGTTTGTTTTCATCAGAATAACTACAGGCAACCCTTCAAGGAAAAAAAATATGTATCTAGGGATAACCAATAGAGAGACAGAGCGATTGAGAAGATATATTTAAGATTATTTCATTACTATATTCTTTGACAAGATAAACCATATTTCCCCAAATATTATAAGGGCACCACAACATTAAAGCTAAGTTACTATTGATACCAGGATTGCTGTAATATTGGTAAATACTTTTTTCCAGTTGGCTTAAGAATAGATGTTGTTCTTCATCTTTTCATAAACTCTGAGTATTATAACAACTTCCAAGATCTCACATTATGTCTCCAGGAAGATTGTTTAAACTGCTAGTTATTCCACCTATCTGATAGGCCCCTCCCTCCAAATCTAACGTTCAATAATAAAAAAATGTGTAGTTTATGATCGCTATGGTAATTAATACAAACTAAACATAACAGAAAAGAAAAGAAAGGAACCTAACTAGTAAACAGTCCATACAATATCCATTTGCATGAACATGGAATTAGTCCAAATCGTTGGGCTATAAGCTACTGAAATAGTATCTATACTTTTATGTGTACTTAATTCAACATACTGTTATTTCAACAAAAATATATACCCAGGTATTTTTTCAGTCTGTGCATTTTTTAAATCCCAGTTTCTTATTAATCTATTGTGAATTCCAGAGACAGCAAGTAGATTTTTTTTTCTAATTGGTAATATCAAACTAGTTATGTATTGCTGTATAACTTCAATTACTTTTTGTAATAACAATAATTATCCAATATTATTTACAAAAACGATTATTAATGCTGCTCAGCTGTCAGTAGAAGATCACATTTGAACTCAGGGCTGAACTGAGGATCCTTGTTGTTCTGTGAACTTAGTTGTTTTTCTGAAGATGGCTTCATTACTCAGCTAGATGACATCATCAGTGATAGCAACCAAGCTGAGAAAGCACCAAGGACCCCACAATTATAAATTATCAATAATGATTATTATTGATAATAATCCATAGTTTCATTCGCATCTATAAATTACATTCTGTATCAATTGCCACCACACCCTTAATCTCTTAGATTGTCTAATGAGAATATAAACTATGAGCTATGAGAATAGTTAACACTCAAGAGTCAGAGTAATAATTAAATGACATAGGAGTAGAGGTGGTATTCAGCAGATTCTGACCAGTTCTGGAGAACCAGTAGCGGATATTTTGAGTAGTTTGGAGAACCAGCAAAACCCACCTCTGACTGGCCCCACCCCCATCTATCCCCTGCCTCCCATTGAGTCCCAGCTGGGTCTCCTTTTGTTGCCCTGCACAGGAGAACCGAGCTGGAAAGCAGGTTAGTGGGGTGGGGAGGAAATGGGGATTTTGCAGTGTACCCTTCCCCTGGAGTGGGGTGGGAATGGAGATTTTATGGTATCCTTCTCTGCCACGCCCACCAAGCCACACCCACAGAACTGGAAGTAATTTCTTTTTAATCCCACCACTGCATAGGAGGAATATTTGATGTGTGCAACAGTATAACTTAATGAATTGAGAAAGAGAAGCATTTACTGACCATTGGGTTAAAATTTCAAATTATAATCCAAAAGAAAAAAATTGATGGAAACTCATATCTTATTAGAACACTCTGCATAAATTCAATCTGAACCATATCAAAGACATATTCAGCATCTAATGAGATTCAAACAGCCAATTCTAATTTACCTGTCCAGTTCTAATTTACCTGTCCCAAATATCGATCAGCAGCCAAGTGCTTCTCTCAAGAAGACACGTCAGGAAAAAAATCTGTTTTAAGAGAACTTGCGCAAAACCTTGTGTTTCGAAATCATCTTGATCATCGTTCCTATGTTACAATAGTTTGCAACTTTTAAAGGAACGCTTCTCTCAATCCTGTCACAACAGGAAGGGAAGAACATGAGATATTTTAAAAAGTAAAGTTTGCTTTTCTCCTGCAATAATCTCCCTTCACAAGGAGTTCACTTGTGAAGCCTGACTTTACTGATGAGAAGAGACAGTTATAGCTTTGGCCTTAAGAAGTTTTGGGTCGTGCTGGTTTTCTCTTGAAGGTCAAGTCCATAGTTTCTCTAGTTACTCATTTTGTGCTGCTCAGTTTGCTGAGTTGCCTTTTCTGTTTCTTTTACCTGTTGGTACTGTGACTATAATAATAGCATTTCTGTTTGAAATAAAGAACTTTGTAAATTTCTTTAGTCAAAAGGTAATTCTTTCCAAGTTGCCAGAAAGATGGATCCCTTATGGTTCCCTTCTGGTTCCTTCACTACATTTGGGGAAGAGAAACAACTTGTGGGAACCCATCACCTGCCTTTGAATTAGACACCCCAGTGGGTGTGAGCATGCATAGATTGTCTGAATGATGTAGACATAAGGAACAGCTCCAGCCCCTTCCAAGTCCGTTATTCTGTTATCCTGATGACCTAATAGCATCCCCTATCAAAAGATCATTTCACTCATTCCCATCTCCATAACGAAAAAGAACTTGAGAAGAAATTAAGAATTCTCAATTTACACGAAGAATAAATGAATTATGAGATTAAAAAACCTGATGGAATTAAAACAGTTCCCTGAAGTCCCACCGCTGTTTTTCTGTTCCTTGCTTCTATGGGAATTATTCTTATTACATTTTGGGGGAACAAACACAGCATGTATTATCAAAGGTACCAGGTAGGTTGAAGGTTGACATCAGCACAACCCTGTGGCAGTGTCATAATTTTGTCCAAAAGATTCAAGCACTGGCAAAATACCTTTTCATTCATGATAGCCTCTTTTTCTGGTCTATATGAGTGATCCCAAAACCTAACTTGGTGTTTTCCTAACAATGTGACATCAAATAATCCTTGATGGCTTGATTTAAGGATCACAGGTCTGCAAATATCTCTCACTCTTCTCATTATTTTGGAAGAAATATAAACACGGATACCTATCTTCCCAGTTTGGGTACTTTATGTAAATCCTAGAATTTAGCAGAACCCAAACTTTTAAACTCTTGAGCAGATGGTTATGCCCCATATTGATCTCAAAAATTTCTGGGGATGTGTGGATTCCACAATTAGCTTATCTTTTGATATTATTGCAACATACTGTCCATATTTCTCAGGTCCTCCTCCCCCTTATCATTGCTTAAAGTAGATTAGGGACATATTTGCAAAAGGTTCTTTTCAATTCTCTCCCTCCCAGGTCTCCCCAAGCTACCTTTTCCCAAAATAGTTGCTATTAAATATGCTGTACGTCAATGCAGCAGTGAGCTGGTTAATTTTGACTGGATATTATGCTATATAACCATTTGGCATTTAACTTGAAAAATGACTTTCTGCTTCACCTGTCAGCAGCCCCGTTCTCATCAAATAAGTGACTGAGAAAAATTTTCAAATTTCAATTTCCTGATGCTATTAGACACTACTTCTTCCATACTTAAACAGTTTAGCAGCGCACGGATATGTTTTTGGTATTCATGCCGTGCGTCACCCTACATGCCACTACAATGGCTTTTTTTTTGTTTAAAGGGTAAAGAGATGCATGGATCTTTATCTTGGGGTTAGAAAAATGCATTGCGGGAACATGGCAAATCAGGTTTTTGAATACGGTTCTAACATCCTACTATAACCCCTATGCAGTGCTGGGAATTTCAACTATTTGGTGGCTTTGGCTTTTGGGAAAGCATATGCTGCGATGCAAAGCATGGCCCACAACTCGATTCTGAAGCACTGTTGGCTTTTTTGGGATGGCAACCTCCAGTATAGGAGAAAGAAAAGCTTCAAACCAAAAGCCTACTGTTCTGTGCTTCAAACATGCCACTCAAAATAAATGCATGCTATTTCAAGCAGTAAACAATATTTTGATTGAGGAACTACCAACTCAGACAAACAAGCAATAAACAATAGCCTAATCATGGAACTATGAAGAATACTACCAAGAAGGCTGACAGCGCAAGCCACTTGTATATAAATGGAGAGGAAACTTCAGTAAGTGTACTTGAAGGCAGGACAAGAAGCAATGGATAGAAAACCAATCAAGGAGAGAAGCAACTTAGAACTAAGGCAAAATTTCCTGATCGTGACAACAATTAATGAGAAGAATGGCTTGCCTTCAGAAGCTGTGAGTGCTCGTAATAATAAAGAAGATATTGATATGTGCTGAAATGGATAGATTGACTCTGGAATTAAAAAATAAGGATGAGACAGAATACTACAAGATATGGAATAACCTTTATCAAGAGTGGGAAAAGAAAGGAAGGACCCAGAATAAAAAATAAACAGGATTTATAGAAGGGATAATTACAGATAAAAATTAACTGAACCAATCCATAAATGTATGTAAAATATGTATTATATATTATAACATGTATGATAAGAAGGAATGTCAGGACGATCACACCGTGTCCAATGTTTTAATAATTTAATCAATAAAATATGTTTTTTAAAAAGGAAGATGTGGGTGCTCCATCATTGGAGGCTTTTAAAAAGAGACTGGATATAGCCACTTGTTTGGAACAGTATAGAGTCTTCCTCTTCAGCAAGGGGTTGGAATAGATGACCTCCAACTTTGTTATTCTGTGTTCTAAGCCGGGACAACCAAAAATTCACCTTTTCAATCTATTCATTAATTTCAGCTTGAGAGCAAGGTGAACACTTAGGACTTGGTCCATGAACAAAATCAAGCAGTTAAAATGACATTAACTTTTGTGAGATAGTACCCATCATGTTTTATTCAATCATTTTGATTAATTGTATTCACATTTATGTTCCAGACAAATAGCTGAAGCTCATTATTTAAATCACTGTTTTGATTCTAAATGTATTTATGCCACCTTACCTGACCAGAAAGATGTTGATTAGTCTTACTCATCTGGAATTTCTGATGTATAGTTTTGTAAAATTAATTATTATATGGCCATTTGGTAAGAAATCTAATCCCCAGGACAAAGACAAACACAGGAACTAGTCTGTACTAATTAGATTTTCCATTTTATGTCATTTGCTATTGTATTGATACATGTGATAAACATTTTTTCCCAGAAAGGAAAACAAATATAACTGTGCATAAAATTTCCTAATTCCACCTCATTGCATTGTTTTAGTTAGACACTGAATGATAGGGCTGGAAGGGATGTTTGAAGCCTTTGAACTATGGTGCTGGGGAAGACTCCTGCGGGTCCCTTGGACTGCAAAGAGATCCAACCGGTCAGTCCTAGAGGAGATCAACCCTGACTGCTCTTTAGAAGGCCAGATCTTGAAGATGAAACTCAAAGACTTTGGCCACCTAATGAGAAGGAAGGACTTGCTGGAGAAGAGCTAGGAAAGATTGAGGGCAATAGAAGAAGGGAATGACAGAGAATGAGGTAGCTGGATGGAGACACTGAAGCAGTCGGCATGAGCTTAAATCGACTCCAGAAGATGGGAGAGGACAGGAAGGCCTGGAGGAACATTGTCCATAGGGTTGCAATGGGTCGGACACAGAGGTGGTATTCAGCTAGTTCTGACGGGTCCTAGAGAACCAGTAGGAAAATTTGGAGTAGTTCGGAGAACTGGCAAATACCACCTCTGATTGGCCTCGCCCCAATCTATTCTCTGCCTCCTGAGTCCCAGCCGATCAACTGATTGGCTGGGTCTTCTTTTGTTGCTCTGCACAGGAGAACAGAGCTGGAAAGCAGGTTAGTGGGGTGGGATGGAATGGAATGGGATTTTGCAGTATCCTTCCCCTGGAGTGGGGTGGAAATGGGGATTTTGCAGTATCCTTCCCTTGCCATGCCCATTAAACCATACCCACCAAGCCATGCCATGCCCACCAAGCCACACCCACAGATCCGGTAGTAAAAAAATTTGAATACCATCATCAAAGTCATTCACGACTTTGCGACTAACAACAACAGTCCAACCCTCTTCTCAAAGCAGGAGACTAACACTGGAGATTTTCAAGAAGAGATTGGACAACCATTTTTCTGAAGTCTTCTGCTTGGAAAATGGGTTGGATTAGAAGACCTCCACCTTCCTTCTCCATTATTCTTTTGTTCTGTGGGTTTTGCAGAAAAGGTTGCTAATTTTCTTTAGAAAGGCCCATGTTTGCTACCTGTGGCTATGAAAAACCACAATTGGTGTTCAGTTGAAATTAAACATACATACATATGCACAAAACTGCACTTGTTATGATCTGTGTCTTAAATTGCTAAGTCCTCATCCTTTCCTGTTGTGACTGGTGTTTATAGAACAAAAAATAATAATTCAGAATGCTTTGGCCATCATAGTTTATATTCCCTAGAAATTAACTTAGTATTGAAAAATGATTTTGCAGCATGATTCCAGCATCACTTAGTCCCATATGTTTGGTTTAATTATCTGGTGAGTTGCAGTGGATATTAGAATTTTTTCCCCCTGCTTTCTTTCTGTATTCGCGTTTTTTTCCCTTCTTTTTTAAGGAGGACTTTGATAATCAAGCAAATCATTTAAATGATTTTTTTTTCTCCTCTTTCTTTCTGGGAATTCTTCGGCAAATGGTGCTTTTTGCACAATAACCATTACAAAATCGCCTCCCTGCTATTTGATTAATTTAGCTGTCCCACATTTTTATATGTACTCTGAATCTGATTTGTTTTTAAGGAAATTAACAAAACAAATACCGAAGTGCAACAAACTTTAGGAAATGCACCAAGTAGGAGGGAGAACAGGCCCTTTTAAAATGGGTTTCAAACATCATTTTAATGATATTGAATCTGTGCTCAAATGCTGCTTTTATCAGATACCAAATAGAATCTCACTGTTTGCCATGGTATTTAATTATTCCTCACTTCCCTGAGCAGTGAAAAACTCAGGGCTAAACTTACCGTAGCAGGTGAGTATTCAAGATTGTAAGTTTGTTTATTTCAGAGATTTCTGCTCTCTTCTTTCAATGGATCCCAGACTATCTGGCAAAAAGTTAAAAAATTAATGAAGGAAATGAGACCAAATAATTCAGATGCCTTGAAATAAAATAAAAAAATGCTATAAAAAAGTCAACAAATTGAAAGCAATGGGAGAAGAATGAACAAGTCTACAAAAATGATATATAAATGTATATATAATGATATATATCTGTTGAGAGAATCCTCAACTTATGATCACAATTGAGCCCCAAACTGTTGTTGTTAAGCAAGACAGTTAAGTTTTGCCCCATTTTACAGCCTTTTTTGCCCCAGTTGTTAAGTGAATTATTGCAGTTGTCAAGTTAGTGACATGGTTGTTAAGTGAATCTGGCTTCCCCATTGATTTTGCTTGTCAGAAGAATAGAATAGGATAGAATAGAATAGAATAAGAATAAAGAATAAGAATAAAAGAATAAGAATAGAATTCTTTATTAGCCAAGTGTGATTAGACACACAAGGAATTTGTCTTGGTGCAAATACTCTCGGTGTCCATAAAAGAAAAGATACATTCATCAAGAGTCAAGAATCATAACGATAAGAATCATAAGCCACTTAATGACAGTCAAATCAAATCATACTAGGAGACAGTCAATATAAATCTTAAGGATACAAGCGGCAAAGTTACAGTCCTACAGTCACAAGAGGGAGGGGATGGGTGATAAGGAGTGATGAGAAGATTAATAGTAATAGTAGGGCAGAGTTTGTGAATAGTTGAACAGTGTTGAGGGAATTATTTGTTTAGCAGAATGATGGCTTTGGGGGGGGGGGGGACTGTCCTTATCTCTAGTTGTTCTGGTGTGCAGGGCTCTATAGTGTTATTCTGAGGATAGGAGTTGAAACAGTTTATGTCCGGGATGTGAGGGATCCGTAAATATTTTCACAGCCCTCTTTTTGACACGTGCAGTATACAGGAACTTGATGGAAGGCAGGTTGGTGGTAACTGTTTTTTCTGTAGTCCTAATCACTCTCTGGAGTCTGTGTCTGTCCTGTTTGAGTTGCAGAACCAAAACAGACAGTTATAGAGGTGCAGATAGTAGAAGGTTGCAAAAGGGAATCATATGACCCTGGGACACTGCAGCCGTCATAAATACGATTGAATTCCCAAGTGTCTGCATTTTGATTATATGACCATGGGGATTCTGCAATGGTTGTAAGTGTGAACCCTTTTTCTCCCAGTGGAATTGTAGCTTCAAACAGTCACTAAATGAACTATTATAAATTGGGAGCTACCTGTGTAAGTCTATCCAGGTACAGATTTATGTAAAAGGCTGCCAATACCACATTGGACTTTCTTAGATGCTGTGACACCTAAAGATGAGATTCAGTGGAGGCATCAGCATGTAAGCAAGCACACGCTGGTATAGGCAGTTCTTTATTAATCCTACTCTTCAGATTGTAAAATCTGAACCGGTACATTGAACTGATTCCAGAAATAGAGTTGGAACAAATGCAATTGCTAAACCAAAACAGCATTAAGAGCATTCCTAGTACATAATCCAGTTTTAGACATATTATAGCAATAGCACTTAGATTTATACACTGCTTCCCAGTGCTTTACAGCCCTCTCTAAGATGTTTATAGAGTCAGCCTATTGCCCCCCAACAATCTGGGTGTCAGGGTTCCAGAAAAACCCAACTCCAATTAAAAACTCAAAGACAAGCATTTTTCAACGTTCCCTTTTATTAGAGTAGGTAGACTGGCACATCTGGGAAATCTTGAATCTGAAAGTTTTGGATTTCCCTCCAATAAGTAAAATATTACAAATCCACCCCCTGCTCCCATCATTCCATCACATGCCCCAATCACCATCCACCCCAATTTGAGATATCCCCTCTACTCCTCCTCAGCCAGGTGCAGGAACAACATGACCTTGACTCTAATGAAGAATGTTATTATGTCTAACCACATATGCTCCATGAAATTCCCCCCTCCCATCTTCCCAGGCTCAAGAATTTGGAAACTTGGACGCTTCTGGCACTAATATGTCTTCCAAAGCTGACACTGGATCTTCATTTTACCCATCTTGAAAGGATGGCAGGCTGAGTCAACCTTGAGCCTGGTGAGACTCAAACTGCCAAATTGCAAAAATATATCTAAATTATCTTGATCAACACTTCCATACCCAATATATTGCAGTCATCTAATTTGGACATTAATAGGGTAGGGATCCATGTCCATTTCACATTGTGTCTTGGACCCCAAACTGGCTGATGGAAAACATTTTGTAGTTCTGTAGCAACCTGGTCTACCAATGATAAAGACTGATCCAAAATTACAAAGACATTTCTTTGGAGAAGTACTATACTTATTAATCTTCAGTGGCTCATCTATCCTTCATGTATACCATAATTTTTGAAACAGCCTTTACTTCGGGAATGGGAGAAAGGTTCAATTATAATAAATCAACTTTCTCAATCTTGGCAGGTTGGAAAACATGGAAATTGCAGTTCAGCTAATCTCCTGTAAAAAATACCAGAGTAAGAAGGCTACAGTATATTTCTCTAGTTAATAACCTGATAAAAATATACTTTTAAAAGTTTGCAGCTAAAGCCCATCAGGACATTGGAGTTTTACAGGAGTGGTTTGACATTGCTTTCTTCCCAATCTAGATCTAGCCTATAGTGATGGTATTTTCTAGAAATAAAATCCAGAAAAATCTATATATTAACCAAATCTGAGCCTTCTGAGCTTCTGAACCTAGCTCAATTTAGATGGATGCATTAAGTGATTTACATTTTTGTAAATTAGATGAAACTCTGAAGCTTCTTTTAAAGAAATGTTTCTTTGTATGGATAAATCTATCAGTATGTTGATTTGAATGCTTTAAAGGCTTATTAAAATGCAAAGCAAAGAAACCCCCTGTCACTTTTGATAAATTTGATTTTCTGGGTCAAGAACAAGGGAAGTTTAATGCTCATTGAGAGTGTATTAATTGTGGGTGTGAGTATCTTATGATCATTGTGTTTACACTTTTTGAACATTTTTTTTGTTCTGTCTATCAAAAGGTCATGTATGCTTCTATTTTATGTTAAAATTGAACTAGATCAAGTAATTCATTACACCAATACATCTATCTATTTGCGGATAAGCCCTATATACTCAATTTACCTAGAGGCTACTGAAGACAAAAGCTTTGGATTTGTATCATTTTTACACATATTGATTTTTGTTGTTCAGAAAACACACAGGCTGATCTGGGTTTTGATCATTTTGTCAGGGGACGATGGGATTTGAAATCTAGCTTGTCTGGAGGCCATCTAATTGAGCCCTGTTCATTTGCACTGAATTTGGACATTCAATTCAGTGATTTAATATAAATACAGCCGACAAAGTTAGCTGTTAAAAGGAAGAACCAGATGGAAAGATGATTTACTAGGCTGAAACTTTAAGTGAATATTAATCATCAAAAAGAAACTTTGTGTAAATGAAGCAGGTTATACCCCCGGATAGAGTGCGAGTGATATGTGTGGGTCTGTTCCCACTGAAAATGTGGGTTCCTTCACAGCAAGTTAGCATATCCTTTCACTTGCAGCCAAATCTTGTTTTCAGCCAAAAACTGATTAGATTTTTAATGCTACGTTTTGTGTCAGTCACTAACAGCGGGAAGCTTTCTCTTATTATAAGATTTAAATTAACAGATTTTATTTACCACAATAGTTATCTCGAGACATATCACACTTCTGGCTAAAAGAGTTTTAAATTAGCAGCTTTTATTTATCACAATTCTATGCTCCTGGGCAATTGCACTTCTCCAGAACATTACTTACTTATTTACTCAGGCCATCAAGCCACACACACATGCACACACACACACACATGTACACACACACACACATGCACGCACACACACACACACATGCACACACACATACACACACTCACAATCAGATGGTGACAACTGACTCAGAAACAACATATCAAACTCCCAACAATGGAACAGCTCTTCAAAACTCTAGATTGTCACATAAAAGCATAAGAAAGTTCCCCTTGGGACCAAATGCCACTGATTCAAATCAGTAAGTAGCTACATCTGCTTCTTGCAAGCAGAGAACCGATAAGTCATTTGTTCAGCGACACCACAAAAGTTGTGGTTCTTGAAAACTAGTTCAAATAGGTTTCTATGAAAGTGAAATCACCTAAAGTGGACATTGTATGTTTGAAAACAGAGCTCACATCAAATACAGTTCCCTTTGGGCCATAAGCTGATCAAACTTTCTTTTCGTGTCTTGTAGAGAGTCCATTGAAATTTGTTGGCAAATCCTTAAACATGCTGCCAGTTTTTGGTTGAAAACAAAAAATAAGTATCTGAAAGTAAAGTCATTGGCCATCTCAAACATTTTTCCATTGTTTTTTCATTGTTCAGATTTTTTCTGTATTTGTCTTCTCTAGATAGATGATAGATAGATAGATAGATAGATAGATAGATAGATAGATAGATAGAT
>BLBF01000045.1:9295238-9306263 GCA_015471245.1 Laticauda colubrina
GATAGATAGATAGATAGATAGATAGATAGATAGATAGATAGATAGATAGATAGATAGATAGATAGATAGATGATAGAAAGATAGATAAACAGATAGAAGATAGATGATAGATAGATAGATAAGATGATAGATAGATAGATAGATAGATAGATAGATAGATAGATAGATAGATAGATGATAGATAGATAGATAGATAGATAGATAGATAGATAGATAGATAGATAGATCAGGTACAATTTTGCTTGTTCCTGGATTATTTTTATTTGTAGAAGATAGAATTCATACTTGTATAGAAAATTTACAAAATGACAAATTACAGATCCTTCATAATAAATTCTTTCGATGTAGAATATTCCCTTTATGGTCCATCTTTACAGTTTCCAGAGTGTTGAAAATTGAATAGAACACAGCATCACAGGTGAAGACACTCAACTCCCACTTGGAAATAGCAGGTATTTCTTTCCTAGAAAAAAAAAAATCTGCTGTGAACCCCACATGGCATCAGGAAGGGCATCCAGACAGTAAATACTCGGTTCCATCTAGTCAGCGTGACTCTAAACTGAATTAAGGGATTATAGGATCGTAAAAATGCATACCTCACATACAGAAGAGAGGGAATACAGCATCTGCAGGAGGGCTCACATAGGGTGTGTGTACATGTGTGTGTGTGTTCAGATACAGAAAGTTATGGATATGGATATAGATATACATGTACATATATCAATCACTTGCTCACTTTCACAGTCAAATAGAGCATGAGCATTTAGCTGCAAAACCAAACAGATCTCCTCAGTCTCCCCTTCATTTTCTTTTCTCCTTAGTTCATATGTAATAAAAAGCCACATTGCATCACTCAGATATTTACTGAAACCTGTGACTTCATTCCCACCTTTCCCAAAGATACAGCAAATAGTTCTTCGTGCACACAAACGCACATGCACATTATTTGCTCTAAAATGCCCCTGAAAGAGAACTAAATTGCCAATAAAAGCTTGGTAATTGTATCAGCATGGATCAGAAAACATTTCTCAGAACTGATTAAAGGCTTTACAATCTGGAAAATGTTGCTTATGAGACTGTTCTGTACAGCATAGGTCCTACATTTTCTCTTGGTCACTTATTCACATTTTGGGTCATCATGAATGATGGTTCGACTATGGTTCCATAAGTACTCGATCTACAGACCACTGAGCTGTGATTTGGTTGAAGGAAATAGACAAGTTTGGGATAGGTACATGGAGCATAGAAGAATGCAGAATAACAGAGTTGGAAGGAACCTTACAGGTCATCCAGACTAACGCCCTGATCAAACAGGAGATTCTACACCATTTCAGGCAAATGGCTGTCTGCCAGGGGTGGGATTCAAAATTTTTAACAACCGGTTCTGTGAGCATGGGTTAGTCGGTGGGCATGGCCAACTCAATATCACTCACATCGAGACATGCATCTCCTCGCCTGGCCTCTCATGTCTGTGGGGATACTGCAACAGTTGTAAGTGTGAAAAATGGTGATAAGTCACTTTTTTCAGTGCCGTTGTAACTTTGAATGGTCCCTCCACACAAGCTAAGTACCAGCAAAGGAGGGAGAAAAAAAACTCCAGAGACATTCCTGAGACAGGAAGTCCAGTCCTGCCAATAATGTAAAAAGGGTTAATGGAGAGGCAGTTTCTGTAAGCAACACCAGAATGTTTCCTTCCTACCTTCCTTACAGGATTAGGTCAGGAATTTCTTCGAACAACCGGTTCTTTGAACTTCTTAGAATGTTAACAACCGGTTCTAGCGAATAGGTGTGAACTGGTAGAATCCCAGCCCTGCTGTCCATTCTCTTTTTGAAAGGATCCATTGATGAAGCACCCACAACTTCTGAAGGCAAGCCATTCCACTAGTTGACTGTTCTCATCATAAGGAAATTTCTCCTTTCTAGGTTGCTTCTCTCCATTTTACATTCATTGTTTCTTATCTTGTCTTCTGGTGCTTTGGAAAATAAGTTGACCTCCTTGTCTTTGTAAAAGGCCTTCAAATATTGGAACAGTGCTATCAAGTCTCCCCTAGTCCTTCTTTTCACTAGACTAAACATATCTTATTCCTGCAATTGTTCTTCGTGTGTTTAAGCCTCTAGTCCTCTAATCATCTTTACTGCTCTTTTCTGCACTCTTTCCAGAGTCTCAACATCTTTTTTTTTATATTTTGTTGACCCAAACTGGATACAATATTCCAAGGGGGGTTATTAAAGTGGGTGTCAACTCTGAAGATGACCTGACTGAGGCTATATTGGAGGCTTCAGCATTACCACAATAGAGATGAGGGCTCGGGAGCGTGGAATAGAAATAGCTGGGGATTTGTAGCCAAAACAAAATACTTTGCCCTGGGAACCAAGGACATTCCAACAGTGATTGAAGAGAGGAGTGATGTTACCAAGCAACTGGATAGAACCCCAATTGGACCATGTAACTGTTGGTTTGGGGTAAGGGGAAAACTTACTTTAAATTAGGTGAAAACTGCAGGAATTTTTAGAATTGGTTTTCACCAGCCTGTGCCAATATGATAAATACAATAAAACTGTTATTTGAGGAATCTATCTGCCTCAGAGTTCTGTTTGCTATGGGTGTATTACTTGCAACTCTGACATTGGGTTTGAGGAATTCCTTACTGATATATTGATTTTTTTAGGATGTATTTATAGCCTGTTTAGGGATTCTCCTTATAAAATAGCTTAAAACCCATTTGAAAAGGGAATCAAGTAATTCTACATAATGAATCCCACAGTTGATCCACACCTTCCCAACAGATGAATGGGTTGGAACTTAGTTATTTGCTATCTTTGCTACTTCCAGGATATACAGATGGGTCTTCATTGCTCCTTAGCCAAGAAATTGGGGCTGAACAATGCATGACAGCTTTGTTGGCTGGTTCAGTTGGTAAACTATATAGTAAATCAAATCAATCCCTATTACAGTCACATCATAGCATAATGTAAACTGCACAGGGCTTTGAGCTAAAAGTAGTCTGATAACCTAGTGTGTATTCCAAGGCAGGGGAAAAAAAAAGAAAATAGAAGAAGGGCCAAACCATTTTCATGTTGACAAATTTGAAAAATAATGTTGTGGAAGATTACTCTTTTTAGATATCTGTGGAGATTTTCAGTCCAGCTCATGGTTGTCCCAAAATGCTTTCTTAAGGCAACCTTCAAAGGCAGTGGGACTTCCTTTATTTTTCCTTCAAGACATTTTGTTCCTCATCCAAGAAACATCTTCAGAACTGAAGAAGCTTTTTGAATGAGAAGCAAAATGTCTTCAAGGAAAAAGGAAGTCCAATTCCCTCTCAAAAAAGCACCTTTGGGACTACTCCTTTTAGAGCATTAAAAAAATCTAGAAATCCATTTCAATTTCATTTAAACATTGATTCTCTTGTTTTGAATAAGAGATCTGGATCTTCAGAATACTTGCTATGAAGACCTTCCAGATCTCAGAAACTTTTCACCATAATTTCAAACAAGACAGGTTTTTGTAAATCAGTAAGAATTAAGTTGTACATTAATAGTTACATCGCCTTCTTTGTTCAGCTTCAGTGGTTCTACAAACATTTGACAGCCAAACGCATATATAGTATTAATATTTAAGGAAAAGTAAATTCTATTAAGCCACTGTTTGATAGATGCAAAAGTAGGTACTTATCTTTGAAATATTAAACTCCAGACATTTATACTCATAGGGGAAAAAAAGTTTCCTTTCATTTGGTGAAAATTATGTGCCCAGCACTGATAAAATATTAAATACCAATTTAAAAGATAAGTATCTTATCCCCTTTTTTATATCATAAAATATGTTATGGCGTATTTGAAGGCTAATATGCATGAGAATTTCCATATAATACTGTATTTACAAACTTTTCTGAAAGTTCCATGAATACATTTGTTAGTTGCTGGCTTTATGAATGTTTATTATTCCTCATAATGACTTCTTGTGTTTTCAATAATGCAAGATGGGAGGTGGATAAACAGGCCGTATTTCTGCAACAGTCCCTTCTTCGGATGCAGGATAAAGCTCTCTGTTAATTAACTGTCGATAGCCACTAAAACTTCTTTCTGCTCCTATTATATAAATTAATGTCAAACCCATGCAGTGTTTTAGGAATAAAATATGAGAAGAAAATACTAAACAAAACCAAACGCCCTACAGTCTTATCCCAATTTAACTGTGTAGTACCTTCAGCTTTTTTTTTACTTTCCCCCATAAATATTTTGTAAAGGTCCAAAGATCAAAAATGTTCAGCCAAATTTCAGGGCTAGCCTGCTCTGTGGAATGAAAAGAAAACACACACACAATTGAATTGAAAGTTGTCAGGAAAAGAGGAAAATCAGGGTTAGCAAGATAAAATGTATGGCCTTATCCACTTGTGGGACCAATCCAGCTTTCTATATGTATTCTTATGGAAGAGAGGGAGAGGTCCCCTGATTTCATATTTCTTGGAAGAAGAAAGGGTTACTCTAAAATACTGCATTCCAATACTTGTTCCGGAGAAAAGTTTCATATTGTAATGATATTATGTATGAGAAAAGTAGGAAGAGAAGGAGAGGAGGAGGAGGAGGAGGAAGAAGAGAAAATAAGAATAAGAATAAGAATGAGGAGCAGGAGGGGAGGGGGAGGAGGAGGAAGAGAAAGAGAAAGAAAGAAAAGGAGAAGAAGGAAAAGGAGAAGGAGAAGGAAACAGAGAAGGAGAAAAAAATAAGATATTTTCAGCTATGAGAATTGCAATTCCCCATTCAGAATATCAGAATATGTGATGTTTTCAGTTCTGAAAACCATGGAGCTCAATAGCTCCAAAGTGGTCATAACACCATTGCAAGATTTTTTTGTTCACTGTGTTTACTCCACAATGCTTATGCTAAAAGTTTTGGAAAGAAGAGAAAGTAAAGGCAAGAAAGATGGGTAAGAAAAAAAAAAAACCAACTATTTTTGCAAATGCCTTTAGATATAGTATTGATGTGTAAGGAAGCTGTTATTGTCTAGCTCTTTTTTCTTTTTTTGCAATACATTTTTCCCTACCTGGCTCTTACTACAATTCACAGGCAACCCCTCGGGCACACATCATTGCCGTCTCTTCTATACCGAGAACTGATTGTCGAAAATAAAACTAATTCATAAAAAAGTGTCAAAATCCAATCAGGGCTCAAGAAAGAAATATTGGGATACCAATTGCCTGCAGTACTGGCCGTTCTTTTGGTGGCCTTACACTTCTTTTTAAAACAGAATCAGTTACTCCTCAAAGTCCACAACTTTGGGAAAGTCATCGAATTAAGACTATAGTTTAGGAATAGAAATGTGCCACAAAATTAATTAAAATCAATGTGGATTAATGGGAAAGAAATGGAAAAGGTGCATTCTATTTGTTTTCAGAATTTTCTCTTTTTGGTGGGGGCACATTGGTAAGTTTCTTGGAGTCCTTGACTTACAACCATTCATTTAGTAACCACTTTAAGTTACACCAGCCTGGAAAGAGTGACACATGATGATTTTTCAAATCTGCAACCATGTCCCTATTGGAGTCTGAATCCGAGGAGGAAGATGAACAGCTGACAGGGAGTGGGAGTGTGGCTCTGTTGGCTGTGGAGGAAACTGGGGAAGGGCAAAGTCCAGCTGGGCAGAGCAGGGAAGAGGTAGAACAAGGGAGAGAGGGTTCAGAGAAAGACCCAGGCCCATCCCCTCTTCATCCTAGGGCATGCAGAAGAGAGCAACATGGATGCTGTGGCTTATGGAGGAGTAAATGGCCTGATTCCCTTCATTAGTCCCACCTGGGAATGAGAATTTAAAAGAGATGCATGTTGAGTATGGCAGTTGTTGGGAGCAAATGTGAGTTTATCTTGTGTTTTGACTTTGGTTATCTATGTTCCTGGCATCCTCCCAACCATGGTGAATTACTATTGTTCTTTCACATCTGGAATTCCTTCTCTTGCCTGCCAGACTAATTACCTCATTTTGCCTTGATTAAACTTATAGTTACAGTTTTTGTTGACCATGTTTTGGACTTGATTCTCTGCAGCCAAAGGCTGTTCCTGGGAGAGTTTTTCTCCAACCAGAAGGTAACCAGGACTTTTACTGATTATCTGACTGTGTTCTGGATCAAAATCCAGAAGCTTGGCAACTGACATGTATTTATGATGGCTGCATATCCCTTTTTGAGACCTTCTGACAAGCTAAATCAATGAAGAAGCCAGTTTCACTTAACTTAACAACTGCAATGATTCACTTAACGACTGTGGCAAGTAAGGTCACAAAATGGGGCAAAATTCACTGAATAGCTGTTTTGCTTAGCAGCAGAAATTTAGCATTCAATTGTTATCATAAGGCAAAGACCACCTGAAGGTTGTTAAAGTCTGAGCTGTCATACAGAAAATCAAGTTATTCAGCTCAGCTTCTCTGGATATCAACCTGGGAATGAGTCCTTCAAGAGCCTCCTTTCAAATTCTTATCATTGCCTTTTTTTTTTTTTTTTAAATTCTTTTCTGGAGGACACTTGGAGATGGACACTCCATCCTTCACATTGGATGATATTGCTTCTGCTTTGGAAAGGGGTTTATCATAATGGTAGAGTTGTCTCAGCAAACACCAGATCTTACACTGCAGTTTTCTTTTTGTTTCCCACTTTTCCGGCCCCCCAAAACCCACCACGGCTGCTTCTATTTTTTGATATCCTGGAAGTTTTCCAATTACTCCTTCTGTTCTCTTTGGAAGTGAATCATAAGGAGATCACACCAGAGTTGCAGTTCAACATTGTTAAGCTTATCAATATATATATAATGTAATTGCGGCTGTGTGAATATGCGACCAATTTGCACATAAACTGAGACTTTGGTCTGGGGTGGTTTGTGTGTGTGTGTGTGTCTTTTTTCTCTTCACTAGACAAAAGTATATTCTTTGTGAGTTTTCATTTCCAGGCTGTTCCTTCTCAGGGATTCTACAGCAGGACCCTTTAACTATTGATTAGGATGTTATGTTACAGTGTGGCATCTCTCTCACCTGATAGATAGTTATGCAAACAAAAGTTCATTCAAAGGAAGCAACTTGTCACTGGGGTCTTTTGAAGCCAGTGAAGGATCTGTACTCTAGCAAAGGGATGTGAGTGGAAGCAGGGAGGTGAGGGAGAGAATAGAACTAGGACTAGGGAGATTCATGCATTTTCTTACCTGATGTATTTTTTAGATGGTTATAAAGTGAGATAAATCTGGGATATATGAAAAGCATTGGATTGCAATGGGTGAAAAATGAAATTGTTTATTACAGGAAATCCCCATTTCAGTGTGATCAGAAATTATGTCCTTATTGGGATTCTTTAGCAGATGGCATTTTCCCACTGTTGAACAGTTCTTCTTCTCCTTCTCCTTTTCTTCTCCTCCTCCTCCTCCTCCTCTTCCTCCTCCTCTTCCTCCTCCCTTTCTCCTTCAAAAAAATCTACATATTCTTTAACTGAACTCTTGTTGTTTCTAATTTGACCCTAAAATTTGAGTTGCATGCACTTAAACAAAAAAATGAACAATATTCCATATGACAATAGTTGAAGATAGCTACCACTGGGTTTCTTAATCGTTTTCTTGGTTTTCTTTATTTTATTTTAATACACCTAATTTCAACTTTTCCCCGAAAGATTTTCTTATGCAGGCTGCTCATAATCTTTGTTGATGGCCTCTGGATAACTTCAGAAGAATTCTCAGGTTCTTCATAAACCTACAGAACAGGTCACGGCAATGATTTGTGACCGAAATAAACTTGAATAATATCAGTATATGTACTTTTGTCAAACAATGCATTCACTCTTGCTAAAGTGAATGCATTTGATCTCTTCCCACACCATGGAGAAGTTCATCCAAACGTCATTAAATCTGGTTCAGTTAAATTTATAGTGTGAAATCTGGACCAGTTCTCTTTCTGGTCAGTAAATCTTGTCTCTACATTTGAAAGGTTTAGCAGCTTTTCCCAATCAGACATGGCCTGCAAACAATAAGTTCATTGTCTATTGTCCCAAGAAAGCTACATGTCACATCATCTTTTAATTGTTTTTGGTGGTTAGGAATGCACAATTGGTTTTATTTTCATAACAGAACATGTACATTACTCTCTTGCCTCTGTTCCAAATAATTTTGAATTTGAGTGAACTCAATGGGATTTCAGTGAGAGCTTGGGTGTTGAGGATATGTGTGTGTGTGTGTATGTATGTATGAATATGTATATATGTATACACACAGAGACAGACAGAGAGAGACAGAGAGAGAGAGAGGCTTAAGGACCATCCTAAAAATTCTTGTTGAATTTATGGTTAAGAAAACCCTGAGTTCATCTGAGATAAATAAACGTGAGATTCAACCCTGGGAGAGCATCCTTCTTTCCTGTCCCAATGAAATTTCAATGTAAAGCTCTAGATTTTGAGTTCTTATCTGAAAGACAGCACAATCCTAAGAGAAAACAACATCACGGCTCTCCCAGAAGGAAGAAGAATCATATGTATCATATATCTACCACACATTTTGCTCTAATTGCTTAGGTATGATCATTTTAGATATTGCTTCATCTGTGATGGCTAACACTGTCAGGGCAAGCATATATAAACAGAGAACTCCACTCCCTTCTAGCATTGATGACATTGCCTAGTTGGGGAATGAAATGTCTACAAGAAAACAATCAAACTCAGAGAGTCCCCATAAGATCTAAGTTTAAGATGACAAGGATAAAAGGGTTGGGAGAAGCATGTCAAATCAAAGATATAATTGTTCTGAACTAACCCACCCAACCTGGTACCAGCCTTCTCTTTTTGGCCATACACCAAGAAATCATTTAAGATATCATTCCTTGATGTGTCCAGAAAATGTCTTGTCAGAAGCAAAATTTAACCTGATTTATTTAGACCCTTTGGTCCTTCCTTTTCATCCAATCTCTTTTATTTTTAACACCTAAAAAGAAGGTGGCTTTGATTAAATTGTTAAAAGGTTGCCCATATTTTTATATTTGTACAAAAAAGCTCCTTATTTGTATTCACAGTATCTAAACTGTATTAGCAGGAGATTAATAAAAACTGTGCTTTTCTTTGTCAAAACATGCATGTATCCTTTAAGGTGAAGATACAACTGTTTTAGGAGGCAAAACCCATTCAGAAATCAGCACAGTGCATTAAATACAAAGGTTCCCCCATCACACGTTCCTTTCTTTGAGGGTTTTGCACTTACTATAAAGTGGGAGAAAGCTATTTTTGAAGATGTTGGATGACTTGAGTGACAGTGTTATCACCGCATCTATCTAAATCCCTGGATTCTTAATACAGTTACTGTAAAAATATTTACATTGCTTTCTTTCCAAGTGGATAATATAAAAATATGCCCACCTTGTTTATTGCTGTTCTCTTTTTTTAATGTGAAAAAGCGACTTGAAACAGGAAAAAAGTTAAACTAGTGGGTTCAACTCGCATTTGGAGTGTGGTACATATGCAGTTTGCAATATCAGATTCTGAAAATGGACCCATCAAATCATTGAGAAAATTCCATATCTCAGTGCCCTTGATTTATGTGCAAAAATTCAATGTTTTGTTCCTGGGATAGGTCAGCTGTTGAGAAAAGCCTTTAAAAACCATTTCCAGGGATGTTGTAGACAATAAATAGGTGCAGTCATATTCTCAGTATAAGGTCAGACTCTTCAATTGCATCATCCTGTTCTCATTACATTTTAAGGACATCTAAACACAAATTATCTTCCACAAATAGATTTCTTCAAAAAAAAAAAAAAAAGGAATCAATTTCATTTCCACATTTTTCTAGCATTAAATTCTTTTCAGTCTGTCTCTTTATCAATCTGTGATTGTTTTTTATCTGCACAGCACGTTCATGAATTTTGGCAGGCACTTTTCTTAATATTCCTATTACTGTTTATAACTTTCCTATCGAACAAAATGCATTTGTGTTTCCTAATGAAGTTTTTTTTTTTACAAGAACATATTTTGTGGCCACTCTAGTCTATCTCCTGGATTGTTCTCATTGAAATTATGAACCGCGCTTGCACATGACGACAGGAGCAGATTTTTTTCGTGTGCGAAGTCCACCAAGAGGAAATAGGTATTTGGCAACCACACAAAGAGGTGAACTGAATGAATTTCTTCGCTGTCCCTCCCGCAATGTGAGATATTTGACACATGTAGCCAAAAACTCAGTTACGACTGAATTTTAATCATTTAGAAGATTATGTATCTCATGCTCAATTAAGCTCCTCTGGCACTTCAGCCAGTAATACTGAACAATGTATAGTCAGACGTTAAGCAGCTTGGTTCACCTCCTGTTAAATTTCATATGTTGTCTGTCTGTCTCGGCTCCAAAGACTTCCAAGCTAAGCATTAAGAAGCGCTCTGTGCAATTGACATCACGTCTCAGAATGGCATTGCTCGAGAGTCTGCAGAGTGAAGTGGCAATCCCTGGAGAGGCTCACAACTGCAAGAGGAGGTGAGAGCTTTCCCCAATGTCTCCCTCAATGAACCTCTTGGTTCAGGAAACAGATAGATTTTCTTACACCTCTCCCCCAGATTCTGCAGGGTAGGCCTATAGACGATCCCCTCCATCCATATGATGGGTTAATAAGAGGAAGAGGAGACAAAAAAGAAACAGAGGGAGAGGGAGACACAGAAAGAGAGAGAAAGAGAGAGAGAGAGAAAGAAAGAGAAAGAGACTGAGACAGAGAGAGACAGACAGAGAAACAAGGAGAGACAGAGAGACAGAGAGACAGACAGAGAGACATAAAAACAAAGAGAGAGACAGAGAGATAGAGATCGAGAAACAAAGAGAGAGAGAGAGAGAGAGAAAGAAAGAGAAAGAGACTGAGACAGACTGAGACAGAGAGAGACAGACAGAGAAACAAGGAGAGACAGAAAGACAGAGAGACAGACAGAGAGACATAAAAACAAAGAGAGAGACAGAGAGATAGAGATCGAGAAACAAAGAGAGAGAGAGAGACAGAGACAGAGAAACGAAGAGAGACAGAGACAGAAAAACAGAGAG